>NC_069438.1:2456110-2479570 GCF_026875155.1 Cherax quadricarinatus | reverse complement strand
CAAAAAGGGTTGACCCTAGGGGAAAAGGGGTAGCAGGAACATTGGTTGTTTGCTGTCTGGCATTGCATTAGCTTTCCCAAATGCTTTACAAACTTTGCTGTCAGTTGCTTTGTAGGGGCGCCTTGTTTTGTGTGACTTTTTTAACAGTCGCTACTAGCTTTTTCGGGGGAAGATTTTGCAGTGCTTTGCTTTGCTTATACCTTGTACGCGTATTTAAAATTGTCTGTGCATAGTAAGCGTGTTTCTAAAATTAAGTGTTACGTTGGGGTTTCTGCAATTTACTGTGCTAGCAAATAACTTGTACATGGGAATCCCTTAGACGAGTCAGACTTTTCGGTGTCGACATATACTTTTTTTAAACCTGCCTAAAATTGTCCCTACGCGTTTTTGGCAAAATTGTCGTTCGTTTGGGCATTATTACGAACGCACTCTCACAGTTGTGCAACTGTGTTACAGATCACGACAAATTCGAGAAAAAGGAGGGCCCACATCAGACTCCCCCTTACGGGAGCTGGAAAAAAAACTCCTATGTTCTCGCAGGAGGAAAGATGTACACAACGGGAAAAATGTCAGTCTCGGCGCAGGGTTGTCTCAAGGGGAATCGCGGCTTTGGCACTTGAGCGGGCAAAAATCAATCTTGAGCGGACTGGGGAACAAAGCATTTGAAAAGAAATTTGTGGGGAAAAAGAAGAAGGGGCTTTGATCTTGTAATGACTTTAGTTTAAAAAAAGAGTAAACTTTTCCCCGTTTCATGAGGCCAAAACCCAGAAATTTTTTTTCAAAAGTTCGAAATCGGGCTCGACCTTGAGGGGGCCCGGAACAGCATTGGGTCGTTGGTTCACACAGATTGTTTGGAAAGGCACAGGAATTTACGTCAGGTTAAATGACACTGAATTTTCCGATTATAAGTAGTGAAGACCACAGTTTTGGTAGCATATAATGTATCCCAGCTAAAATAAAAAAAGATCTTTAAGTAGGCAGACGACAGCTTGGTCAATCCCAGGTTGTTTTTGTGCGAAGCAGAAAAAAAGCTTTTCCCAGCTGGATAAAGAAAGTGGTGTTGCGATTCGATGATTTGGTGCGTTATTTGGTTGAAAAAACCTGCTGGAGTTGTGGGGCCGGGGTTCAAGTTTTTTTTAAAGGATCGTGATTTTAACCACTGTTTGGGGCCCCAGGTTGGTGATACTTTTAAAAAACAAACCCGCTCCTTGTCCACCCGGTCCTGTCTCTTTTTCAACAGCTGGCATGAGCAGACGTCACCTTGGGGATAAGTGAAGGAGAAGTCTACGTCAGCAACTAGGTACCTGTGAGCCTCGATTCTCAATTTTGGTCCACCTGGTGAAGAAAAAACCCCCCATGGTGAACCGAAAACAGTTCCGGGAGAGACACCACCCAGAGCGACATTAGTTGCAACGTCAACGGGGAGAAAGGGGAAAAGCCTGTGTCTGCTACGTCTGTAAAAAAGTAGGTCACATCCGTCCAATACCCCAAAAAACCCCACCCCAATTGGGGAAAATCTTTACCCTTTATAACATGTCACTGAAAAATGAAAAAAGGGAGGCCCTTATCTGTCAGATTTTATTTCCCTTGGGAAAAACTCCAAAACAACTAAAGTCAAAAACCTTTAGAGAAAGGGCTATTGCCACTTAAAAGGGGGGGGAATATTACCCCTTTCAAAGAATACCCCTTAAATTCCTCCGTTTTTTTGGAAAAGCATTTGGAGGAGTATATATTCTGCCCCTTTGTATAAAATTTTGTCAGGCAATATTAACTGGTACTTGCCCTGGGGGTGTCTCCGAGGATTCCTATGAAAGAGCCATGTTATTATGGGTAATAAATTACCAGCTAGTGTGTGTCCTGAAACCCCTAATGATTAAATTTTCTCCCCGGTGTTAGTGTGAAGGGTTATTTAGCCCGTAACAATTCAGACAGTATTACCCAAAGGTGGCTCCCCCTCAGGAAAATTAATGAATAGAAAAAAAAATAAAAATTCCAAAGTAAACACTTTATTATTTATTAAAGCAAAAATAAAAAAATTTAAAAAAATGAAAGGGATATCCTATTTGAAAGAAAAATTTAAAAATGAATGAATAAAAAAAACTTTGAAAATCAACGTAATTTTATGGGGGGTTGGTGTTGGTGACACTGAGTATTGTTGAAATTTTGTAGCGTTGCTGATGAGGGGGGGTCGCGGTGTTGGTTTTAAACCCCTCGTTCGTTCTTCCAGTTAGCATGAGTATTCTATCCCGGACAGGAAAGCAGGTTCTTTACTGCTGCAAGATGGGGGTTTCGTTTCCCCAATTTCATAAGGGCACAGGGAATTAAATCCAAAAAGGGAAGTCCAGGGTTAGCCCTCTCCTCAATTCTACTGTTGATGGGAGGTGCCCTCTCTGCATCCAAGCTGGAAAAAAGACAGGTTACCCCCGCTTAAGAAAAACACTCTCCATATAAGTTCAAAACCTAAAGATGTGGTGATTATTAAACAGTCAACCTAGGCAAGACTGAAAGGATAAGTTTTTATTGGTCAAAAAATGAAGCTTTCACCCAAAAAATCCCCTGAAAACAAAGGCAGGATTACTTACGTAGTGCTGGGACTGTGGTCTAGTGATTATGTTGGACAGGAGCCCCCCACGTCATTTCGGGGGGGGGAAGAAGGGGGGAAGGGATTGCGGGGCTAGACTGACCCTTCTTAACAAGCAGCCCGGGAAACAAACTATCATTTCGGGGTGGGGGGAAAAAAGGCGGGATAGTGGGAGCGATTTTCCCTTTCCTTAACAAGTACCCGGCAAGCAAATTACTTTCGGGGGGGGGGAAAAAAAAAGGCGGCAATAGCGGGGTTTGACTTCCTACCTTTAAAAAAGTACCCGGGCAATAAAAACTATTGTTCTTTATACTCCCTCGCTATCCTATTACTGAATTTTTCCCTCACACCCCCCCTATCCCAAGCTTATAGTAAAGGAGTATAAGAAAAATTGGCGATGAAAAGTTCAAAAATATGGAAGTGCAAGGAAAGAAATCTTCTACTGACGCCCAAGACTTAACCAGTAGAAAAAATTTGGTAAAAACCTTTGATTCACAATATGGAACAAAAAAGCCTGGAGTGAAAAGTCCCCCTCAAGAGGCGACTTTTGGGTTTCCCCTTAAAAGTTTTTAGGTATATAAAAGGTTTGTGGTCCGTTTCTAAAATGAATTTTTTTCCCCAGAAAATAAAATTTAATTTTGGGATACCCCACAAAAGGGCAAAACATTTTTTTCTATTGGGGAGTATCTCGCTTCTGCGGGAAGGGTTTGGGCATGGGAAAGCATACAGGGAAAGGGGAGTCCCTCATGGATTGTGAACACCGCACCAAGCAATTTTTGGAGGCATCATTTCTTAAAAAAAAATGTTTTTTTAATATCTGGAATTTTAAGAAAAAAAAAAAAAGTTTTGGGAGTGAGTTTAAAAATTTTAAAGAACCTAGAGAAAAATGGATTTGTCAGTTAAAAAATAGGGGGGAGAGTTATTAAAGGAGTTTTGGGTTTGGGAAGATTGGGGGGAAATATTTTGGGGAAATTTGTTAAATGTTGATGAAATGGGAATGTGATTTTGTAAGGGCAGGGGAATAAATTTGTAGGGTGGGGAAGAGCCGTTGTGAGTGGGGGGAATTTTCGTGAGGCGTAGGTAAAATAAAAGGGGGTAAGGGCACCGGGGGATTGATGGGAAAAAGATAGAAATGTTAAAAAGCAGGTGGGATTTTGTTTTGGAGTGTTGGGTGCAATTATTTAATAAATGTATGGAAAAGGGTAGGTATAGGGTTTGGGCAGAGGCTGCATAGTTCCTTGACAAAGGCAAAGGGGAAAAAGAGAGTGCAAAAATTATGGGCAAAAGTCTGTTGATTACCTGGTAAAGTGTAGGGGTAGAGTTAAATTGAAAAAATTAAGGGGTAGACGGAGAATGGATAGCAGATGAACAAGGAGGCTTTAGGAAAGGTGGGGGTGTGGCCCCGGGTGTTTACGTGAAACTATAAGTAAACAGTTTTAGAAAAAGGCTAAAGAGGTCTTTGTGGCACTTATGGATTTGGAAAAGGCGTATGACCGGTGGATTAGGGGGGAATATGGAGATGTTGCAAGTGTATGGTGTGGAGGTAGGTTACTAAAAGCGGAAAGGTTTTTACGAGGATAGTGAGGCTCAGTTAGATATGTAGGAAGAGGGGAAAAATTTTTCCCAGTAAAAGTAGGCCTTGCGGGATGTGTGATGTCACCGTGGTTTTTTTAAAATATTTATGATGGGTTGTAAGAAAATAAAAAGCGAGGGTCTTGGGAAGAGGCGTGGAGTTAAAAGATAAAGAATCCCCACAAAGGGGGGTTGTCACAGCTGCTCTTTGCTGATGACACTGTGCTCTTGGGAGATTCTGAAGAGAAGTTGCGAGATTTGGGGGATGAATTTGGTGGGGGTGGAAAAAAAAGGGGAAAAATTTAAAAAAGAATACAGGAAAGAGTTAAGGTTATGAGGATAAAAAAAGATTGGTGATGAAAAATTGAAATTTAGATTGGGGAGGGGTGGGGGGGAGGTGAACATATTCAGTATTTGGGGGTGGACGTGTCAGCAGAGGGTCTATGAAAGATGAGGTGAATCTGAATTGATGGGGAAAAAAAGTGAGGGGTGCACTTGGGTCGTGGAGACAAAGAACTTTGCGTTTGGGGGCAAAAAGGGGGAAAGTATGAGAGTATAGTTTTACCAACACTCTTATATGGGTGGAGCGTGGGTGATGAAGTTGCAGCGGGGGAAGGCTGGGGGCGGGAGATGTTGTTGGGGCAATGGTGGTGTGAATATAATGCAGAGAATTCGTAGTTTGGAAGTTAGGAGGAGGGCGGGATTCCCAAAAAAACTGTTGTCCAGAGGGCTGGGGAAAGGGGTTTGTTGAGGTGGTTCGGACATGTAGAAAAGAATGGGGCAAAAACAGAATGACTTAAATTTGTATCAGTCTGAAGGGGAAAGGGAAAGGCGGGGGTGGGGGGTGGGGCCTAGGAAAGGTTGGAGGGGGGGGGTTAAAGGAGGTTTTGTGTGAAAGGGGCTTGGACTTCCAGCGGGCATGCGTGAGATGTTTGTGGGAAAGTAAAATGGGACAAAGGGTTTTTTAATACTTGATGCCCTGTTGGGTGTGAGCAATGTAACATTTATAAAGGGGGATCGGGGAAACCCGGCGGCCCGGGAATTGAGTCCGGAGTGGGAATTTAAGTCCCTTGCACTCTGAAGGAGGGGTGTTAATTTTTGCATTTTAAAAAAATGAAGTGTAAAGCCCCTTTTGGAAAGACATTGATGGGTGAATGTTGGTGAAAGTTTTTTTTTTTTCGGGCCACCCTGCCTTGGGGGGAATGGGCCCAGTTTGATAATAAAAAAAATAATACTTTTTAATCTCATTTAAATTTTTTCCCGAGTTTACTTCGGAAAGTTCAGGGGGTTTTCCTTCACGACTTTTTTGGGGAAAGTCGGAAAAGGGGGTGCCTGAAGTCAGAAAGGGGTTGGGATAAAATGTGCTTTAAAAATTTACAAAACCCAAGAAAGCTAGCATGGTTTTTTTTTTTGGGGGAATTTAAATTCTAATAAAGCTTTGATCTTACGGGGGGAGAGGCTGCAGAAAAGTTTTGAAAGTATCAGTCTAAGATTTTCTTATTTGTTTTCCCCAAAGGGAAGCATTTTTTGGCTTGGCAGTGAGGCCTTTGGGGCCCATAATACGAAAAAATGATTTTAAAATGTTTGGATATGTTCGCCCCATGTGGATGCCCTTTAAAAAAATTTGTTATGAAAAAAAAAACTGAAACATTTGGCTTATTACCCAAGCCCTTTCTCTTCAGTCTCACGTATTTAGCACAGGCATTTCCCCCAAAACCGAGGGTTTAGTTCTATTTTAAAAACCCAGTTTGGGTGTTTTGGGAAAAAGGGGGTTTTTTTGTATGTTTAAAGAAGAAGGATCTAACATTATTTGATGATAGGGCCGGCCCCAATACCCAATCTCTGAAAAAAAGGGAAAGGGAGTCAAAAAAATTGTGTTAGATCGCTATCTTTTAAGGGATAGGCTCAGCTTTCCCACCGAGTTATAGAATTAACCCTCTAAAGTCAATAGCAAGACTTTTAAGAATTATCCCCCTTTTTAAACCCATGATTTCCCTGGTAAAAAACAATATGAAGAACTGAAGGTTCAATGATCTTTAGTTTTAATAATTTGTCTACCTCTCGGTCAAATGTTCCCTAAGGGGGAACGGGGGAATTTGGGTTTTTAATTTTCTTTTTGATGGATTGCTGTCACTAAGTCATTCTTATGGACTACCGTGGAGGTAACACCGGGAATATCAGAAAAGACGTTAAAAAAGTTATTTCGCACATTGAATTTAGTTCATGACTCTTATGGTCACAGCAATCTTATGGTCAAAGGCAATCAAAATAAAATCAATCTTTTCGATTTCCCAATATTATTGTGCTGAAAGCCCCTTTTTAAAATTTTTAAGTCCCCGTCGGGTTTCTTTAAACCCTTTTAAAAAGATATTCAAAATGTACAAGTGTGTGTATGCGTTTTTAATTTCCCTCTTAAGTAGTTAGCTATTTTCCCCAAGACTCGAATAAGATTAAAAAAGTAAATGACAAAGCCCTAAACAAAGAAACTTCTTGCCGATGGCCCCCGAACAGTCTGCTTGAAAACAAAAAAGGGTAAGCCCAATAGAAATTAAATTTAAAAGGACTCCCGACACAGAATCAGGAAGGGGGAAAAAATTTTTAAAACGCCACAAAGTGGGGGACCATTGCAGATCCCCCCAAAAAAATTTTAAAAAACCCCCCTTTTTACGAACCCTTGGTTTCCCAGCATAGGAAATACTAAAACTGTGCAATACACGGGAAACCCAGTACAAAAATTAGGTCAGAAGCTATACCCAAGGACCTGAGATGTTCAGAGTTTTCTAAGTGACCAAAACCTCAGTACAACGTCAAAAAACCCACTAAGTTTTTCCAATGTTTTTGTAAAACAAAAGTTCTCCCAGAATTTAACAAGAATAAGAGACAGACAATCTGTCCAACCAGAAAAGGGGAAGGTTTTCCGCAGCCTGATATTCACGAGAGGTGGGGGACACTCCCCCTCGTAAACGGGGGGGGGGGTTTTAGTTTACGGGGACAACTGCGGGCTCGGGGAAGCCGGCCCAGTATAACGAGCGACAAGGATAATTACAGTAGTTTGCAATCAAGCCTAACTGAGCAATTTTATAAAATTTCCTAACAACATAAGCTAAAAAAACAAAAAACAGTCAAATAATAATATAAAGTATACATTTACGATTTAGCTTTTAAACGCAAAAAAAATAAGAATAAAAAATTTTAAATAAAAAAGGTAATTCATTATATATACATAAAAATCATTTTTAACCCCATTCCGGGGGTTTTGCAACCCCCCCCCCAACAGACAGGGGGGTCCCCAATTAGGGTTGCCATGAATGTTTTTTTAACATTTTTTCTGGTTACTCTTTCAATATTATTATAAAAAATAAATTTTAACGAGTCTCTTTGTCCCAAAGCCCCTCTAAAAATTTCACAGCTTTCCGTCATAGGATATGCCCCTAGTACTGGGGGAAAGTACACAGTATGGGATCTCTTTAAATACTCGTGGTTAGGGACATCATTTGTAGAGGACTGGATAGCGTGACAAGGGGGGGATTTTGAGGCTCGATCATAGTAGAGAAGACTGCTTTCCCCATTCTTAATTAGTGGTTTGGAATGTAGGCGTATGAACATCTGAGTAAAAAAACACCCTTAAGGTGTGAGTAAAAGGGGGGGGGGGGTCTGCGGCGGGGACAGTGTTGCGTCACGAAAGTACCTCCCCCACTCAACACTACCCACTCAACACTAGCTTATGTCTCCCCCTCACAACAATACTGTGAATACAAAAAATATAATAATTAGACATGAATGGTATATTAATTTAAATATGGGTGGGGGGTTTAAAGTTCCTTTATGAATTTGACTTTAGCAAGTAAAAAAGGTATTTGGGCAAAAAATTACTTTTAATTTAATGTAAATGATAATTATTAAGACGGACAGAGCGTCGGAAATTTACATTAAAAGGGCCCACTTATGTGTTTTATACAAATAGAAAAAGGGTTTGGGGATTCTGGGAGCCCACCTCATGATCCTAGCATTTTTATTTTCAGGGTTTTAAATATAAGTGAGGGGGGATTGTGGTCTGAAAAAACTTTTAATTTTAAATGGGGAAGTGCCCAATAAACTCAAAAATTTTTCCAAAGGGAAACACCACAGGGTTTGGGGCCTCTTTCTAAATTTAGTGGCAAAATTTTTTTGGTGTCTTTTTAAGCTTAGTGAATAGTAACATATAGGTGGAGAATATAGTGGATTTTGGTGTTGGAGCACCCACGGGCCCCCCATGCAAAACCCCCTCGCTTCTATATGTAAAAAAAAGGGGAAAGATTGAAATTAGGACTTTTCCCAACCAGGGCGAGGTTAGAAAGCGCTTAAAATTTTTGGGGAACGATTTCGAAAATCTCTAGTCCGGTAAACTGAACTTTGTACTGTAAGCTCAGTAAGAGGAGCTGCAATCTGAGAAAAGTTTTGGACAAAACCCTGCGATAATATCCGGGCCATACCCGGGAATCTCTGTACCCTTTTTCCTATCCTGTGGCAGGGGAAATTCAGGAAATTGCACAAACCCAAAAGCCCCCAATGGGAAAGCAACCTCACTTTTGCTGATACAAAAACCCAGATAGGTAATTTTGGGGCTTGACCAAAATACTTTAGCTAATTTAAAACATGAAGTTGTAGTGCCCCCAGTCTCTCAAACAATGCTCTGAGCCCTAAGTGGGGTTCCCACTTTTTTCACTGAAACCCACTAAGTCTTTCAAGGTGGGCTTCACCCCTTTCTAAGTTGTGGGTAAAACTCGTTCATTATCGTTGGAAGGGAAAAGCCCCCGTTACATAGGCCGAAGGGGGGGGGGGTGACGAGGTATTTTAAAAACCTTTCTTAAACAGTAAAAGCAGATATTTCTTGAGCACGTTCAGTAAGGGGGGGGATTTGAAATACCCTCGAAAGGATCAAAAACCGGTGACAAACGGGCTCTGACACACGGTCAATAAGGTCGTCAATACGGGGGTTGGGGGGAAAACCCCATAAAGGCAAGGTGACAGAGTTCACTTTCCTGTAATCAGGCAAAATTCCTAAAATACCGTCAGGTTTGGGACTAAAATACAGGGGATGCCCAGGACTTTTACTGCGTTCAATAATTTCCGTGAGAAAACCCAAAAATTTAAAACCCTTCTCTCAAGTTTTATGTTTTGTTGGACCCCTTTTAAAATATGGGTAAAATTGCTTAATGGGTGATGCCCCCTGTAATAAAAACGCCCTGTACACCCAAAAGTAAAAGTTTAGGAACTCCCCGAAAAAATTTTCGGGGAAAATTTGAAAAAATTCATTTTTTTAAACATCCCAGCTTTATCAACCCCAAAGGGTTTACTAAAAAAATCTTTTCTAGTGATTGTAGAGTCACTGAATTTTTTTAAAAAAACCTCATACCTCTTAGAGATTCAGGTGACTGACTTTTTTCCCCTCTGCCCCTAGGAAGAATAAAAGTAGTAGGTAGGGGAAATAGCGTTTTATGCCTTGGTTGGGTTAACTTGGTACCTGATTAGATTTTTTTTTCCCCGGCGTAGTACCAAAAATTTTTACGTCGTAGCTTTTTCCTACCCCCGGGGACCATCATCCTGGCTTGTGGGACCCAGCCCTGGAAACTAATTTCCGAGCCTTCCCCTTTTATCTCCTGTTTTAAAAGAACGAGAGACAGCACGCTTGTCATAAGTTGCTTCATTCTAGCTTGGGCTGAAACTGGGTTTTTTCAAAGGGCTAGCTCTCTAGCGGCTGTCAAATGTTGCTCCCATTAATAAAGGGTGAAGTGCTAAAAGATGGATTTGTTTTTTCCTGTCCCATTTTTTAAACACTGCGAGAGGACCACGCCCCTTGGTTTTCGAATATTAATTAAAAAACGGACTAAATCCGAAAACTTTTTTGCTCACTTTCTCTCATAGCAAAACAGAAAAAAAGGGTTATACCCTCATCCCAGTCTCTAAAAAAAATTGTTCAAAAATAAGTTTCTCTTTCATGGGAATTTACAATGTTTGTTTGAATCTTTAGAGACCGTGACTGTGGATGAAAAACTGGTTAAAAGTAAAAGACTTTATTCCTAGGTTTTTGATAATGCTTCTCAAAAGATTTTAAAAATTTAATTTTGACCCCTTGATCTGTTTGATCTCTCGTGGAACCCAAACCCTGGGAAAAAATTTCATCAGCGCTCTCACATAGAAAGAGCTTTAAAATTTTTCTCTTTGGAATAGCTTCGGGTTTAGCGTGTTGCAGCGTCCAAAATTTGAAAATAAGTTTTTGGTTTTTCCGTTTGGTTTGGGAAAAAGGGGCCCAACCCACAATCAAAAAAGACGTGAGAAGGGTTTCCCACCTTGCACGGGTAGGAATGAGAGGGGGCTGGTGGAGGTGGGGTGCACAGGCTTGCCTGTCCCCTTGACCCCCGTGGAAAACGTTGCACATGATCAGTTTATGTTTCCTTCATCCCCTTTGGCCAATTTAAAATGTTTTCCCCAGTTTCCCGAGCGTTTTTCTTGGCCCCCAAAAATTGTTCTAGGGGGGGACTATTGTGACCCCAAAATCAATGGCTTTTTCACGAAATGTAACTGGAAAACACTACTAGATGTTTTAACTGTTTTGGAAAACCCACTATAAGCTGAAAACTTAGATGAAATTTTTCTCCACCCGTACCCGTTACTATAATTTTAACAATTATCGAATCCTTTGCTTCACTCTCAGTAACTCTATATCTCTCAGTCTTTCCAGTGACTGATCAAAAAACTAAATCCTTGATTAAATCATCATGAGTAAAAAATTTTAAAACGTATTTGGTGCCCGGGACAGGTTGAGGGACCGGGGGGGTCAGTTTTTAATGATCCGGGGGCGCGGGACCGTCACTAAACAACTTATTAAACCCCCAAAATCATCGTACCCAAAAAACTCAACAGGGGGACAAAGGATGGTTGTTGCATCTTTGACTTTAGCTCTAGTAATTGTGTGAGAGGAAATAAATGGGTTTCTCTCTACAAGTTTTCAATGGCAAAATTTATCATCGTGATATTTTCAATCACAAGTGTTTCTTTCCCTATACCAGCATGAAGGATACCCCCGGGTTCCCTTTAAAACAAGTTCATGACCTAAAGGGGGAAATACCATTTGGAAAATCCCATTGAAATAAAACCCAGTAAAATTTAGTTGTTTAAATATAAATTTTTGGGCAGGGGAAACTTTTATAAAGCCCCTCCATGGCTTCAAACAATACATCTTCTTGGTATGGGATCATCGTTAGGGGCAGTACATCTTCTTTTAATAACGTGAGATAACTGCCAGTGTTCTAAAAAGTAATTATTTCAGTTAGATGTGTTTTCGTTAAACCCTTTACTTTACCTCTCAAAAAGAAAGGGGCCTCATGGTTGAAGGGAATTTTTCCAGTTTATTTTTTTCTGACGCTAGTCATTATCCTGAGTAAATTATCAAAAACAGTAGGATCAGAGGAATTGCTAGGTTTTTGGGGCCCCTTTGTGCCCGGAAGAGGATCCGTTGAGTGGGGGCCCCCGGGCCGCACGACTGTTTCTCGTATCTTTTCTAATTATAGCAATATTTTAGTTTGCCCTTTTTGTTCCCAATTTAGGTACATTTAACTTTCTTCTTCTCAAATACCGGGTTTCTGTCTAGCCACGAGAAAAATTCAGGATTGTGATTTTTCCCGGGGAAAGGTACGAGAAGTTCCCGTAGCGGTTTTAACATAAGGCCGGCAATAAAGCAGCTGATTTAGGTTGCCAACTTCTGGGACAATTTTAGTTCCCCCTTGTTTATTTGAGTTTTAGTACGTCAAGGTTGTTTTAGAAAAATTTTGTTTAAATTTTCTGTTAATGCTGCAGGGGTTTCCCGAATATCCCAAGGTAGTTTTGATCGATCAGATATTTTGTATGTTTAGCAGACATTCAGTTGTTTTTAAAATCTTCAAGTAGTAACAATGAAAAAAGGGTTTTCGTAGTTGGGGTTTCATTTTGCAGGGTCTACACCAAACCCCTGAAATGCAAAATTTTTTCTCACGAGAAACCCCTACAAAAAGTTTGATCTTGTCGGTTTGTTTTTAAGTCCCAAATGCTTTTGATTTAAATTACAGGTAAAAAAGTTTTATGTCTCTAGAATTTGTTTGCTTGGGCAGAAACATAACAATGTACTTAGCAATGGGAAGGTAGCAGTACAAATCTGAGTTTTTCCCGTCAACGCTGTATGCAACATTTGTTGCCCCGTGCTTACGTGGCCGTTCTGCACGAGCCTGGTTCTCAAACACATCAAAATATGTTTTTTAAGTCACTCTCAAAAAACCCGGAAAACCCGGGTGCAGCTTTCTGCCCCATTAAATGTGTCCTTTTAATCTATTAGTTGTTGTTTCCCAGACGAAAATTTTCTCTTTGGGAAAAACTTCTTCGTTTTTATTTCCCCTGTGCCTTTTTTTGCAGTCTTTTCAAAAATAATTTAGGCGTTCAAAAACCTTTTAAAAAATGTTCCGAGGATAGGGGCCAGGGGGGAATGGGGAGGGTAGGGGAAAATTAAAAATGGTCTGGACGGTCCTTAGGTCGGACACTTGGTCCAAACCGTCTCTAGAGAGTTAGATCTGGTCTAGGATAAGTAAATAAAGGTTTTAGGGAAACCCCTTTTACTCTTTTTGGTGTGTCTACTACCAGCTTCATCTGTTTTTAGTGTCAGTTTTAGGGAAGGCGGAGCGAGAAAATGGGCTACACTAGGTCAGGAAATAGGTCACTTTTCTCTAGTTGCTCTTTCTTCAACTTCAAATAGAGGGCCCTACTTCCCAATTGTGACCCCTAGACTTTTTGAAAATTTAAACATAATAGGAAAACTCGTATGAGCAGGAAAAAATATTTCTTTTTAAATTTAAAGCTCTACAGTTTTGCGGTTGTTAAAATTTCCCGTTTTTTACGTCCAAACCCAGATTTTTTTGGGGTACTTGCCAACACGTCTGAGTTTTAATGTACCCTTTAAATCAAAAAAAAAGTCAGAGTATTAAAATTTAAATGTTTTTACTATGGCATACATCACAAAATAATTGTATCGGGGAGAGTGATTTTTTGGAAAAATATAATTTTCCCAAAGGGAAATTTTTGGTTGGTTTTTCTTAGAGTTTGAACTCATAAAACCCGTTTTTCCATTCCTTGGATCAAAAGACTCAGGGAAAGGACATACATCCACCTGGTAAGTTTTTACAAGACTAAATCCCCAGTCTTCAGATTTGGAAAGTACTCAAATTTTTTGATCATAGAAGTACTAGAAAGTCAAAGGACAATTTTCCAAAACCTTGGACAAGAGCCTCCGGACAGGCCCCCATTTGTTACAAAAAAAAGCGATTCTAAAAGGGTTAAATGATCTCCAGTGAAAACTAGAAAGGGACTGCCTTCTAGCATCCAGCCTGTTACTGGGTTTTCGTTTTTAAGTAGTCAGTATCCTTGTCCAATTTTCCCTTAAAATTTTAGTATGGGTTAATAGTGCTTTAGGATTACAAAATGGTAGGTATAACTAGAGAAAATTTAAAAAATTTAAAAAATTTATTAAATTTTTAGGGTATATTATCAAAGTAAGTTAAATCCAGCAAATCAAAAATTTAAAAACAATCTCTTGAGTTCAAAATTATTGTGCTGGGAAAACACATATCACATTTATAATTCTTAAGTTTCCGTCAGGGACAAATTTAAAAATTAATAAGATATTACAAAAATTTTACAAGTGTGGTATGGTGGGAAGTGCCCCCTTAAATAGTTAAACTATGTTCAAGACTCGAATAAAACTTAAAAAAATTTACTGACAAAGTCCTCAAACAAAAAAAACTTCTTGACCGACTGGGGCCCCCGAACAGTCTGGGTTGAAAACAAAAAGAATGCTAGCCCAATAGCAATTGGGGGAAAATCAGCGACTGCGACACAGAAACAGGAAAATGGGAAATTTATAACGACCCCTAAGTAGGGACCCTCTGCAGATTCCACAAAAATTACAAAAAACCCCCTATTACTGAATCTAGGTTCAGCCCTAGGAAATACTCGATGTGCCAAAACCAGGAACCCGTACAAAAAATTTGGTCAGAAACTTAGCTAAGGAATGAGTGTTCAGAGTTTTCCCAAAGGACACACAACCCCAGTCAACCCTCGAAAAACACTAGTCTATACAAAGTTCTGTGAACAAGTTTTTACGAAAAAAACAAGAAAAGTGAGGGCAGGGCAATTGTCCAACCCGCAAGCGGGGTCTCCAGCGACTTTACTACTTTTAAAAAAAAGGTGGGGGGACCCCCCCCCCCCGATACGTGATAGCTACGTGGAAAAAACTGAAACTCAAAAAGCCGGGAGTATTAAAAGAGGGGACAAACGATTTAAATTTCAGTTTGTTTTACAATCAAACCAAACCGGGAAAATTTTTTATTACATCCCAACAAAAAAAAAAGCTAAAAAACAAAAAAACAGCAAAAAAATAATTTAAAAGTCCTACAAATTTTTTATTTAGCTATTATCGCAAATATAAGCAATTTTAAAATTTAAAAAAAAAGGTAATATACATTATATTTACTTTAAAAATCATTTTTAACCCTTTTAGGGGGTTTCAAAAAATATGCCTGCGCAAAATAAATTCTGAAAAGAAAGGAAAAGTCAAAAAAATTTGTGTAGATGTATCTTTTTAAGGGGATAGGCTCAGCATTCCACCCAGTTATAGCATTAAGGCCTTGAAGTCAATTTGCAAAGGCTATATGAAATTTTCCTCCCTTTTTAACCATGATTTGGTGAACAATATGAAGATACTGAAGGTTCAATGATTTTTTAGTTTTAATAATTTGTCTCCCCCTCGGGGCAAATGGATCCCCTAAGGTGAACTGGAACTGGGTAAAAATTTTCGTTTGATGGATTGTCTGTCATAAGTCAATCTTATTTTCTACCCTGGAGGTAACCCTGGAATATCAGTAAAAAACGTCTGAAAAAAATTTCCGCACATTGAAGGAGTTTTTGACTCTTATGGTTTTTCCAAAGGAAATTTATTAATATTAAAGTTGTTGCGTCCCAGTGGTCAAGAGTCACCAAGTCATGTAGTTCTTCATCATAGTCTAAGGGTTTGAGGTGCAATTCGCACACCTTTCATTCTTTAGTTTGTCGTTTTCAAGTTTGTGTGGGGGAAAAAAAAAGTCAAAGTTATTAAGGCGTTAACCCAAATTTTTTCGGTAATATTTTTAAGGATGTTGATTTGATAAAGCTAAGGTTTTCCCCTTGACTTCCCACGAGGGGAGCCCAAATTTCCCACAAAATTTTTTAAAACTTTTTATGGAACCTTTCCCTGTACTAACAATTTAAATTTTTTTTGTCGGAAAAGTACAAGAAAATTCATCCCCACTTTAAAACTTATCCTCTGACTTTTGGGAAACAAAAAAGGTTTTTTAAATTGTCCATTGAAAAGTTTTTAAGTTTTTTTGAAAAATATTGGGCAGGGTCTCCTCAAGTTTGGATCTTTAAAGGGCAAAGGGGAAAAAGGTTTTAAGGGCGGGAAACCCCAGCATTTACCCCCTCATTAGGGCCATAAGTCATGAAGGATGGACGTGGACCTCTGGGGCCCGTCTACCCTAGAAAGTTCAAAAAGGGGAAAACCCCGAATAGGCATGGGGGAAATTTTAACATGGGGAAACAAAGCACAGGGTTTGGAACGATTTCCAAAATCCCTTTGGTTTAAAGGGGCAAAATTTCCCTTAAAAATTTACTTTTAGAATCAAATGTGGCGCTCAAAACCTCCCACGATAGGGTGTGGTGGGGGAGAGGGTTTTACTCCCAGAAGTTGGTTTGAGATGTTGCATTTTTGTCAGAGTGAATTTTTGTCCCCGGTTTTGACAAAATTTTTCTAGGGATGCCCACTCGGGAAGAGGACAAAAGGACTTTCAGCCACCTCTGTGGGAGTTACGGTTTTTTAAAGGGGAAAGGGTTCAGGGAAGCTCGAAGCATAAAACAAAATTAAAGGTTAATATTTTCTATGTCCCCCCGATGAAAGTGGAGATAAAGGACCAACAATGTCCAAAAGTTCTCTTTCCCAAAAAGGTTTCCCTTTAAGGGTGGGATTTTGACCTAGGGGGAATCGCCTGGTACCTCCGGAGGGTGACAGTTGGAAAATTTACACAACTTTCCCAAAATAGGTAGTGAATTGAGGACAATTTTTCCAAAAAATTTGGTTTCCCTATTTTATTTAAGGTTTTTTCGATGCGAGAAATTTTCCGGCCACTGGCAGGTATGAACTATTTTAAGAACCCGTCTCTCTGGGGTTTAATTGGAACAACTTAAAAGGGAAAAGTCGTCTTTTTCGGGAAATTTAAATTTAATTTCTGACCCTTTTATAAGTAAACCCTTTTAATTTTATTCAAAAAATTTTTATGAAAAGTTTTTCCTTTGGATAACTTGATTTTGTTTAGCAGCTTTTTGGCAAATTTTGAAGAGAAGGGGAATTCGTTTTTAAATTGACAAAGGAGTCCTTTGATACTCTAAAAGGGTTAAAATCAGGGAAAAAATTTAAAAAATGGACAGTAGGAGAAGCCAGGCTTTGGTCTGAGCCCTAGTCAAAACTTTATTTGGGAAAAGAGGCGTATCTTCACTTTCCTCTAACAAGTTTAACCCGGTGTCCCACTACCTGCTTTCGAGAGTAGCTTCCCCCTGGTTTTTAAACCCAAAATGAACTACGAGACATTGTCTATCTGAAAACTTTCGAGGGGCTTTTCTGACTCTCAGGGGAAAAAGATCTGAAAAATTATGCCATCTTTGGTGATGAAAAGGGCAAACCCCAGAAGGGAAGGGAAAGGCCCTTTTAATTACCTATTGTTTCGGAGCAAAGGGAAATGTTTGGGGGCTAGTACGGCCCTTTAGACCCAAACCCGTGAAACCCTTTTTGACCCAATGTAAAAACCGGGATGGGAGGAAAAAAAGCCCTACCCGGCCCCAAATACTGAAAGTAATTTGCAGAGGAAGAGGTTTTTTTTAAAGGTTTTGGGAACAGTTATCAGAAATGACTGTAAATTTTTGGGGTCCTTGTCTCGAAAAAATGGGGATACATTAAGTCCCCTTAACGGTTTTCCCGAACAGAAGGGTGCTTGCATTTCAGTTTTAAAACATCTTCCCAAATTTTTTGGGCCCTTTTAGAAGGCAATTTTGGAGTTTTTGTCGCTTTTAACCCCACACAAAAAAACAAACAGGAAAAAGGAAAATCATTTTACCTTTTTTCCCCTAGAAAAAGGGTTTGATGAAAACCCCTTTCCCTTTGGGGTTTTTATCCCCTTTTGGTTTTTTATAGGGAAATTGGGGAGCCCAGCCATACAGGTTTAGCAGCCTCAGCAACTTCCTTTAGCTTTAATTCCCCGGGTTTGTTCTCTGATGAATTTTTCGTATCTGATGGGGAAGAGCTGTCAGGAAAATGGTCAAACAACCAAAGGAAAATCTCTAAGAGATTATTTAAATGCGAACAATTCCGAAGTCTTCCCAAACCCAAAAATCGAACAAACGAAAGAGTTTAAACCCAAACTGCTGAAAGTTTGGCCAGGGTGAAGGTGGCCCTTCCCGAAATCTTTCCTGTAAGAATTGTGGTTTTTTTTATATTTATTTAAGGTTGCCTTCCTTAAGTAGGGTTTTAAAAATAAATATCCCGCGACAAAGTTGCATTTTGATTTTCAAGGCTTTTAAACCCGAAAAAAAATTCTAACTTGGTTTGCCCCGGTTTTTCAGAGGCCATTCACAGGGGGGTAGCGGTTTTTTTAAACCCGATAATGTTTTTAGTTGGGTTTTCTTCCCCCTTGTGAAGGGAAAGGGAAAATTAAAGGGGTTTGGGAAAATTTTGTACTGACTGCCTTTTTTTCCATTACTGCTTCCTTAATTGTTTTTGTGTAAAAAATTAACTTTGTTTTTCTTAAATTTAAAGCGAGGGTTTTTCGAGCTCCCTGATCCTTTTTTTCATATTAACTTTGTTCTCTAGCTTTTCCCCAACTTCTCCCATCCTTTGCTTTTTTCCTCAAGTTTTCTTAAATTTAAAATGTTCCCTTTTTTTGTATTTTTAGGGTTGTTCCTCAGTACTCTAGCTCTCTCCTCACGATCAAGTCTTTTCACGCCCCCTTTTTTTCTTCCCCTCTTTTTTTCTAACTTTTTTTTCTTGGAAATTTTTCTCTCAATTCTCTCTCTATCCTTTTTCTCTTTTCCCTTTTCCCCTTTTTAATGTCTTTCTTCCCCCTCAATTTCTCTCTTTCAAGTCTTTCTGGATCTTGCACTAATGAAAAAATTTAAATTTTTCCCCGTTATTCCCAAAATTACTTTTAGCGTTCATCCAAAACTGGTATTCCTCAATTATTTGCAAGAAAAAACTTAAAAATACCAGGGGAAAATGAAACGGGGATTTTCCCAAAAATGGAGGGTTCAATTCCTGCTCCTCTCAAATTTAAAATAATAGAGGGCTCAATCCCTACTTCAATTAAACAATATGTATTAATTAAAACGAAGGGTTCTATGCCAGCTCCTAGCAAACAGTAGTGGAATGGGGGGCATTTGGGACCATCCAATCTTCCCCACCAACAATCAAAGTGTCAACGACAGTTCCTTGATAAAATAAAGGGAGCTCAATGAAAACAAATTGTCACTGGAAAATCTCTGGTCCCTAGAGTCTAATCCTCCAAAGTGTTTCAGTCACACAAAATAGATGGCAGAATTAACTAGTATTTCCGCCTTGACTTGACTTACAATAAATTGAGACATAAACAATCACCAAATCTTTCAAATACCTGTTACTGTAGTCCTACCATAGAGAATGTTACTCATGGCTGCTGGTAACCATCTGTGGTATGCAGTATTGAGTTCCAATGGTAGATTTGAGATGGATTGAATCTTGATTCCTTTCAGTGATCTGGCAGGTGGGCCACTTGTGAAGCTTATCAGCCTGTAATAACTTCGGGACAGTATTACCAAGGCTGGGCTCCTCTCGGGAAATTTAATGAATAGAAAAAGAAATAATAATTCAAAAAGATAAATGCTTTATTATTTTTAAAAGCAAACTTAAAACAATAAAAATGAAGGTAAAATCCTATTTGAATGAAAAATGAAATGAATAAATAACTTTGATACCCCAACGTCTATTTATAGGGGTGTCTGGTGTTGGTGACACTGAGTGTTGTTGAAATCGTAGCAGTTGCTGATGAGGGGGGGGGGTCGCAGGCTTTGGTTTTACAACCCACCGGTTCGTTCTTCACAGTATAGCCATGAGTATTCTATCCCGATGACAGGAAAGCAGGTTCTTTACCACTGGGAATGATGAGGGGTTATGTCCTGCAATTTCTACAGGTGCACAAGTAAATTTAAAACCAAAAGGGGAAGTCTCAGGACGTTAGTCCATCTCCATCAATTCTACTCGTTGATTGACAGGTGACCCTTCTGTCATCCAAGCTGGAAAGATAGTCAGGTTACCCACTGCTTAAGAAATCACTTCCATGATAAGTACAATACCCAAAAGATGTGGGTGATTATTACAACAGTCAACCTAGAGCAAGACTGAAAGGACTAAGTTTATTATTGGTCAAAAGTGAAGCTTTCAACCAATAAATCCACTAGAATACAAGGCAGGCATGTACTTACAGTAGTGCTGGTAGCTGTAAGTCTAGTGATTACTGTTTGGACCAGAGCCCCACACGTCACCTTTCAAGGGGGGGAAAGAAGGAGGGGAAGGGATAGCAGGAGCTAGACTGCCCCTACCTTAACAAGCAGCCGGCAATCAAACTATCACTTTCGGGGTGGGGGAAAAAAGGCGGGAATAGCGGGAGCTAGACTTGCCTTACCTTAACAAGTAGCTGACAAGCAAACTATCACTTTTGGGGAGGGGAAAAAAAGGCAGCAATAGCAGGAGCTTGACTTACCCTACCTTAACAATTAGCCAGCAATGAAACTATTGCTACTATATACTCCCTCGCTACTCCTATCTATTGAACTTTTCCCCACAGTTAGCCTAACTCGGGCAACATCCAAGGGTTGTCTGGCGAGAATATTGACCTATCCTTGGACGACTCTGATCTCGAATACCCAAACGTTGTTTTACGAGGAACACCGGCAGGAGCCTCATAGATCAAGTGAACAGACCCCGATCAAGCCTTCCTATTCCCGGGTTGCAGATTCCCAGATATCTCTGTTTCCATGCCCGAGGACTGCCCTTTCCCGGGTGGAACAATGAAAGGAAACCCTTCTTTAAATTTCGCTTTTTAGGCAGCCATGGTAAATCCTCTTTGGATCATCCAGTCAAGTATAAACTTTATTAAAACGTCTATTTCATCTGCACGAGACTGGTAAGGAGATAGAGGGCCAGCAACTGTCTTACAGAATAGTGGTTTCCAGCAAAGTTTTAAAAACCCCAAATATTGAATATAGCTCATAATACTTCATTAGGAGGTCACTTAGGAATTACTAAAATATTATAATGAATTACAAAAGAATTTTATTGGCAAAATTAAAGCAGGAAGTAGAAATTTCCGTTAGAGCATGGGTTAGGGGGGAGGAGTCATCTAGTCCATGGCTTCACCGTGCATCCTTGTTAAAACAGCTGATGGAGGGTTTCATATGTGTACAGACTACGTAAGGTGAATGAGGCCACAATCACAGATACTTACCCCCTTCCTCGTCTGGATACGTAATCGACTTTGTGGGGAAGGCTACTTTTCTGTCAAAAAAGATCTCCTTAAAAGGGTTTCTATCAGGTACCTTTGATGGATAAGGTGAAGGAAATCTCTGCCTTCGTAATTCCAGGAGGTCATTATCAATATACAGTTACCCCCTTTGGAATGAAAAACTCCCCCTCTTCATTCCAGAAACTTACCCATCAGGCTAAAGGGCTTGAAGGCACGGCAGCGTACCTGGATGATATTTTTGTGGTGTCTGACACTTTGGGGTCAACACCTATTTAGACTTCATGCTCTGTTTGAGACATTTCAGAGTTCCCATTCAAAAGTTTAAATTTTTCTAATCTTCCTTTGGCCAGGCCACTGTTGCTTTCTGGCCCTGAAGTAGGTAGTGGTAAAGTTGCTCCTAAACTGGCTAACGTTCTTGCCATTAAAGATTACCCAGTTCCATATGACAGAAATTCTTCAACGTTTCCTAGGCATGAAAGGAAATTTTTCAGAAGATTCTGTAAGAATTTTTTCAGACATTGTAGCCCCTCTTACCTCTCTTACCAGTCACAAAGGACCCTTTATTTGGACTTCAGTAACGCAAGATGCTTTTGACAAAGCAAAAAGATTATTGTGTACTGCACCCATTCTTTTGTCTCAAGACTTCTCCAAACCTTTCTCATTACAGGTTGATGCTTGTGAGTCTGGTGTAGGGGCAGTACTGTTGCAAAATGGGGACGAGGAGTTGCAGCCTTTAGTCTACTTCTCGGCAAAGTTCCAGCTGCATCAGAGGGCTTTCTCTACCATTGAAAAAGAAGCCCTCGCGCTGGTACTGGCTTTGGAGCACTTTGATGTATACGTAGGACAAACTTCGCAGGTGGTCACTGTCTACAGTGATCATAATCCTCTAGTATATCTCCAAGCCATGAAGAACCACAACACAAGGCTTATGAGGTGGTCGCTCAGACTGCAACTCTATTCTATCAAAATTTTACATATTGCTGACAAAGAAAATATGTTGGCAGACTCTTTATCTAGAGTCTAACAACATATTAGGTTAGGATGTGTTAGGTCACTTGTGGTAACTCCTTCCAAGCTCTTTTCTTTTATCCCCTGGTGTGGGTTTTTATTTAGTGAGGGGATGGAAATAAATGGTATAAAATACCGACACAATGGAAATATAAACACAAATGCAGTATAATGTGATCCTTTATTGACAACGTTTCACCCACACAGTGGGCTTTTTCAAGTCACACACGGATCTACCTGGGGTTGGAAGGTACAGGAGTATTTATAGTTCAGAATGTTGAGGTCAGGTGAAAAATGCTGCATCTGATGATCAACCGGGTGGGGTTATAGAGTCTTGGGTCTAGGCAGGGTATTGGACAAGTTGTGAGTAGACCTTCTGCAGTTTTCTATGTTTTTATGTGGGATAGCGATGAAGAAGTTTCTTGGCGAGTGGTTCAGCTATGTTAAAAGAAGCCATTGTTCTGGTTAAAAATTGTTGGTTTAGAGAAAAAACGATGATTCCAGGATTCTTCTGTATTGAGTGTTGTCTTCTGGGGCTATAAGTCTGAGTTTCTGTAGTTAATTAAATGGTTGTGTAAATTGCCGATGTTGTACACAGGCATTCCTTTGATCGTCAGTCCTACTTGCATATTGGGTGTTCTGAATACGTGTTTGGAGGTCTCTTGTTTTTTTCCCCCACATATAATTTGTTCCAGTCATTACAAGGGATTATGTATACCCCTGCAGAGGATGGAGGCTTGTCCTGTCTACTACTGGTGATGTCCTTCATGGTCGTGGTTGTGAAGGTAGATACTTGGAATGATGTTTTGGCAAAGATGTTGGAAACATGTTTGGCAAGGAGTGGTGGGAAGGACTATGTATCTCTTCTCGGGAGTGTCTTCTCTGGATGTGTTGAAGATTTTAATGCCCGCCGTCCCGCAGTCTCTGATGAAGGACGAGGATTGTGAGTTTAGAAAATACTTGTTCAATTATAGTGCATTCTTTCCCCAAGGAATCGTTGCTGCAGATTCTAGTGCATGCAGAAGAAACCTATAAACACCACGTTTTGTTTTGTGTGTGGTGAAGTAAAGTGGAGAAGATCGTTTTTGGTTGGTGGGTTTTCGATAGACTTTAAAACGAAGTTCGTGGTCAGCTTTGCAGAGCAGAAAATCAAGGAAAGGAAGAGTGTTGTCGACTTCTTCTTAAGTGTGAACTGGGTTGAAGGCTCGACCTGGTTGAGCTTGTCTTGGAGAGCTTGAACGTTGAAGCGTTTTAGGAGTTATGAGGAGAATGTCGTCAACATAAAGGAGCCCGGTGACAGACGAAGGAATAATGGTGGAGAAACGTTCGGCTTCTAGATGTTCCATGTATAGGTTTGCCAGGACTGCACTGAGTGGCGACCCATGGGTAGTTCCAAAAGTCTGCTGAAAGAGGTGATTTTCGAAAGAGAAACACGTAAAGCTAACACATAGTTCAACAAGGTCGATGAAATCGCTGGCTGGAATGGGGAAAATCAAGTGAATCGTCAATTTTCCTGCGCAAGAGATTGATGGCTTGTTTAGTAGGTACTTTAGTGAATAGGGAAGTCACGTCAAGGCTGGAAAGTTTCTTGTTCCTGATTGTGTTGCGAAGCATTGAGAAGATCCCTGGGTTTGAGAGTGCTGGACGATAGTGCCCAAGAGT
>NC_069438.1:2431346-2455610 GCF_026875155.1 Cherax quadricarinatus | reverse complement strand
AAGACTCAAAACCCATGCTGTTTTTGGCCTGCCTCATACAACCCTTAAAAAAAAGCGACCCCGTGGAACGGATATGTCCCAAACCAAAGCACCCAAACAGCATGGGTTCGGTCCTTGGTAGTTGCGTATTGTTATTGATCAATACCACCGTTCGTGGGTCAAAATATATATATAAAATATATATATATATATATATTATATAATAATGCATACAGCTTTTAAAACGGGGGCACTACCCAAAGGATTCAAACCCCATGTTGTATGGCCTGCCTCAGGGAAAGGGGAAAACCCCCCAAAACCCTACAGAAGGGCGGACCCAAAGCAAGCTAGCTGTTGGGCCGCCATCCGAGGACATAAAAGGGGTGTGGGAAATTAAGTTAATTTAACTTCATCCGTTTGGTGTACTACCTCACAGCAGCGTTTTTTATATTATTGAAACCCACGGACGAGTGCAATTGATCAATAACAACACTGCGCTAGCCAAGGATTAAACCCCATGTTGTAGGGGCCTGCATCATGGAAAGCGAAAACCCACATGACGCTTAACCACACGACCCCCCAACCCTAAAAAGAATGGCTACACCATTCTTGTAGTTTTGGGGGGTCCTGTTTTTTGAAGCGTCATGTGGTTCTTGCTTACCTGGGCGGGCCAAAAAACAGCATGGGTTTGACTCCTTGGCTAGTGAGGTGTTTTTTGACAATACAATTGTTGTTGGTACAAAAAAATATATTTAATATATATATATATATTTTATATATATATATATATATATATATATATATTTTTTATATATAATATATATGTATATATATATTTATTATTTTATATATATTTATATATATTTTAAATATATAATAATATATATTTTATTATATATATATACATATATATGTATATTAATGTATATTATTATATATATATATATTTAAATATATATATTATATATATATATATATATAATATATATATATATTATTAAAATTATATATTATAATAATATATATTATTTATATATATAATATATTATAATATAAAATTATTAAAATTTATATATATATATTATATAAACCCCCCCTGAGGAGGGGTGTTAATGTTGCGTTTAAAACTGTAGTGTAAAAGCACCCTTCTGCAAGAAAAGTGAGGGAGTGAATGATGGTGAAAGGTTTTTCTTTTTCGGGCCCCCCTGCCTTAGGGGGAATCGGCGTGTGTTAATAACAATAAAAATTTTTAACCGCTGACGTTTCCCACCTAGCCAGGTGAAACTTTATCATCAGTCTATCATGTTTTTGCCCGAGCGCTGATACTACAACTTTCTTCTCACCTTCATAAAGGTGCGTTTTCTGGGGGTAAAAATAAAATATTTTTTATAATAAGGTTTACGTTATTTTAAAATTCCCGATAAAAATTTTAAATTAACACAATACTACTACTACAATTTATTTTTATTTTTAAAAACTTTAAAATAAAAAATAATAATAAAATGAAAATAATAAAAATAAAAATAATAAAAATAATAAAAATTTTCCCAACAACAATCGGATTATTCATCACTTTCTATTCCGGTTGTAACTCTTCCCTGCTATTGCAGGTGATAAAGAAGATAAACACTACGTGCCCACCACCCTGCCCCGCTGTCTCCCACCCACTCCCACCCCATCAACCGCCCGCTGCTGCCAGCCAGCCTCCCCAACCTCTCCCCGCACCCTCCCCCCACCACCGACGACCCCCGCCCAACTGACCATGTATTTACCACCAAGCTCCCATCCATCCCACCCAGCGAGGCACCCCCCCAGCTGGGCACACGTGCCCCCCCCCAGCTGGGCACATGCTGCCCACCCCCCAGCTGGGCCTACGCTCCCCATCTCCCGTCTGAGCACTACGCTGCCACCCCAGCTGGCACTAGCTGCCCCCCCCCAGCGGGCACTACGCTCCCCCACCCCCCAGTGGGCATACGTGCCCCCCCCCAGCGGGGCACTACGCTGCCCCCCCCAACCCCCCAAAGGTGGTGCGGGAAAGGGTTTGGGCACCTCGAGACAAATCTGTACAAGGTCAGTCACAACTTAAATCCTGTATTCAACAAACTTGCTTTGGTGTTAAAGTCTCTTGGGACAAAGTTCATGGTTTATCTATATGTCTCTCCTTTTCCTTTGGGATCAAACCTAAATATTCAATATTCCTCCTTTTTTGGTTTTCCCCCTACAGGTTTTTGAAATTTTCTCTTGATAACCATATATATTAGTCCCCTATCCACAAGGCATTGCATTACCCTTATGGGTTTAGGTTCCAAATGATGATAAAAATTTTAAGGAAAATTTAAATGAGTAATCCTGCCATCACGTGCCCCTGACCTGCTGCTCACAGACCTGACCTGATGACTCACACTGACCTGACCCCTGATCACAGACCTACCTGCAGACTCCCTGACCTGCCCCATGTCACACGCCTGACCTCATGCCCCACACTGACCCGACCACCAGACTCACACTGACCTGACCACCATGACTCAACTGAGTGAAAAACCAGACCACACTGACCTGACCTGGACTCACATGACCCGACCACCATGACTCACCTGACCTTACACCATGACTCACGTGACCTACCACCATGACTCACACTGACCCGACCACCATGACCCACTGACCGCCCTGCATGACTCACCTGCCGAACCGGACTCACACTGACCTACCTGCTGACTCACACGACCTGACCCCATGATCCACTGACCTGACCTCAAAGACTACATGACCCGCCCCACCAGACTCAAAAGCCTCCCTCCTGACTTACCTGCCTGACCACCTTGACTACACTGCCGACCTGCATGCCCACACTGACCTGACCACCATGATCACACTGCCCGCCCTGCAGGGACTCACATGACCTAACCCCCAGGGATACATGACCTGCGTGCATACCACATGCCTGACCCCCAGCTCACACTGACCGGGACCACCTGACTCCATGCCTGACCACCATGACTCCCGACCTGCCCCTGCATGACTCACATACCTGACCTGATGACTCACCGACCTGCCTCCATGACTACCTGACCTGCCCACAATGATCCACTGCCCGGCCTGCATGCTCACCTGAACTGACCCCCGACTCCCTGACTTGCCCCCAATGACTCCACTGACCTACCTGATGACTCACACTGCCCTGACCTGCATGTCACACTAAACCCTGACCACCATACCCCAACTACTAAACCTGACCTCCTGATCACTTTGCCTGACCTCCATGACTCACATTGCCTGACCTCCATGACTCAACTGCCCCCTGACCTCCATGTCACATGACCTGACCCCCAAATGACTCACATTGACCTGCCCCTCCATGATCCATTGACCTGACTCCTTGACTCACACTGCCTGCCTTTATGCTCCCCACTGACCTCCCCCCCCGATCACATGACCTGACCCCCCCTGATCACACTGACCTGACCCCATGATTCAACTGACCTGCCTCCTGACTCACCTTTGACCTGCCCTCCATTGACTCACATTGACCGACCTCCATGACTCACATTGACCTGACCTCCATGATTCATACCCCAGACCTCCATGACTCACATTGACCTGACCTCCCCAAGACTCCAATTGACTGACCTCCATGATCCACTGCTGACCCCATGACTCACATGACCTGACCTGCATGACTACACTGACCTTCCCCCATGACTAAACTCTGACTTGACCCCAGGGGACCCCAAATAAACTTGCCGCAGGACTCACATTTGCCCTGACCTTGATGTAATGCCCTGACCACCATGATCATGTCCCTTTTGGTAATTGATGACCTCTATGACCACATACCTGTCCAGGGGGACCACTACGTTTAAATTTGGTTACCAGCTGAAAAATTTTTAAAATTTTGTTTAAACACTAGCTTTTGGCGAAAAACGTTATTTTAAAACCCCCCCTGGACGAGGTCTAGAAGCTTCGAAACCACTCAACGGGGTGTCAAAAAATAAAAATTTGTAAGTTATAAATTGCCCTTGGGGGTGTTATGTCAGCATATTTCATTCGTGATGGCTGACGATATACTTACTTTTTGGATCAATGGCCCGCATATCCCGGGGGGTTTAATGATAAGTTTCTAATCACAATTTATACTCAACTGCGCAGTCAATGTAGTACATACGAGTTAGAACATTTTACCTGGTATATGTATCTGACCGAAATTTCCCCGGGATACCCGTTGAGTTGATTAAAGAAAAGTTTTTCTTTGAAGAATGTCGCCACACTCTGTTGGAATCAAAACACTCGTTGTTACACTGTTCATCAAAAATTTGTTCCACAATACCTAAGTTGACAATTTTTGTAAGTGTTTATCTTTTTTTTGGAGACACTTTGTCCACACTAACGCACAGTCAGTGTTCTTTTTTGGTTTATCCTGGCGTCAGTGTCATGTAGTAGAGTCAAGTTAATTAAGACGCCACAGCGCCCCCATGCCATCACTCCCCCTTTGCACAAAAAAAAAGCTGACCTATTTACTTGTTGTTTCCCCTTGCCACTTCCTCGATAAAGCATAGCAGAAGGTTTTTGATTCTTGCTGCTTAAGATAAAACAATGTTCACTATCTTTACAGGGTAACGAAGTGGAAGCAGGATTTTCCTTTTTTGTCCTGCTAAAGTAAAGAGATGTACTGTTCTTATAAAAATACACTTTGCAACACGGACTGAAGGAGCAGGGTCTTTGCCCGCATACTCGTACAGCTTTGTGATCAATTACTCACTGTACAGTAAACAAGTTTTGCCCTTCTGGGGGGGCTGGGCCCCTCAGGGGCTGAAAGGGGTTTGAAGGGGCTGAAGGGGTGAAGGGGCTGATACCCCCTCCTGGAAAAAAAATTTCTCCACCCCGGGGGGGGCGGGGAGGTTCGCTGCAGGTGAACTTTTCATCACTTAACATTAATTTTTTTTTTGTCACTCCCCACATGCGTTGTCTTTTTTGAACAGCTTTAGTTGTGGGGTTTTTGGGGAGAATCACTAATTTTGTTTTCAAACCTGTGTAATTCAACGCACTAGTTTATTTTTTGTCCGTTTTTCACTACCCCTTTTGTTAAAACATCAACTGCCCTGATGATTCCTTTGCATCAGGATATATGGTCAAAATTTTTTCCAAAGTGGCCATTGGGACCTGGGACAATATTGTCGAAAATCACTATGTCACCATCTTAAGGCTTTGATTTTCAGGAACACCAGCCCATGGAAGTTTTCTCTCAATGGGGGGAGATAGTCTTCTCGCCAATTTTTCCCCAAGTTCCATTTTTTTTAAGGTGTTTGAATTTACGTCTGAGTTGCTCAGGTTCGAAATAAGTAGGATCCTCTATGTTTTCTTTATCATTCGGGAGGAACGGGGTTTCACCCTTCTGCCTGGAGTAAATGAGATGGACTTAAACTTCTAAATTGCCCGATCATCGGTACCATAATTTAAAGGGTCTGTTGTTGACTCTATTTCTATTTCGCCCAAAATTTACTGAATTTTTCAAAGTCTATTCTCTGACATGAAGAGTCTTCCTTAGAAAAACTTTTACAATGCCGATCATTCTTTCAAAAATCCCCATCCCAGGAGATTTAGGGGGAAATGTTTTCCCCCAACGACAACTGCGTTGATTCAGCATTTTGTACTTCGGGTTGATCAAAGTCTTGTTTTTATTAAGCAGCACCAGCAACAAAGTTCTTTTTGCATTATCTGAAATCATCATTGGGACATGCCCTTCGGCTGCAAACCTTCTGAAAATTTTGATAAAGGTTTAGCAGACTGTCAGTGGTATTTAGATGTACTGCTAGTTGAGCACAAGTGAACAAACAGATGTACACCTTGAGAGAACTTTGTCAACTGTTTTGGTTAAAATTATTGGTCCATGTAATCACACCTGTCACCTAAAATGGAGTGAATGAAACCTTTAAAGGGGGATAGGGGGGTGGACCGGATACTGCATCTCGCATATCGTGTGGACGAAAGTAATACAGTCTTTTTTTTGTTTTTTCACATTTTTTTGCCCTTTGGGGTTCCCAGTGGATTGTCTATATGACAAAGTGTGTAGCTCCCCCCACCATGTAACACGTTAGGGGGGCTTTTGCAAATCATTTTGTTAGCCAAATGATTTTTGGGGTCAATATTGGTGTTTTCTTCTTTAGGTAGTGAAGAATTCTGAATTTTTCCTCGATATTTATAATTTTTTCTGAGCGAGATAAATCCTAAAGAATTTAAACATGACAGGTTTCTTTGGGGATTTATCTTGTGTTTCTAGAAATTTATATTTATAGAAAAACTCTTTCGTATTTTTTTCACCCATATTTAAAAGGGTTCAAGATATTCAAAATCAGGTTTATTTCCTTTAATGAATTTATGGACAAGGTTGAAAATCTTTTGAGTTTTTCCCAAAGATGAGTATTTAGATCCTCAAGACTATTTCTTTTTTGTGCTGCAATATTTACAAACTTATTTCTGCTGTGTTCAAGCAGACTGTTTCTTTGGGGATAAAGTGAGCTTTTTGCTAGGGCCCGTTTTTTTCATTGAGACCGTTTGGTCCCGGGGGGCCATAATTTTTTTATCCACAAATTTCTTGAGTGGGACACCCCTGACAACATGTCAGTGGGGTTCTCTTTGGGGGGACGTGAAGAAAGGAATAAACTCTCTGATTCTTTTATTTCTGCTCTCTGTTCTGCAAATAGACCACTTCTCTTATTATTTCTTAACCATGGGAGAAAAAGCCTCATTGTACTCCCGATCAGGTTTTTTTTAATAGTGAATGATCAAGTACTTTGTTGAATGACAGCTAATTTTGACCCACATAGTGGCTGTCAGTTCCAATTTTGGTACTGTTCTGACCCCTTAAGGGTGCTACCCTGGGGCCGTTTTAAGTAATTAGTGTACTTCCTTCAGCATTACTCATGTAAGCTACAGGCCATAATCTGGTTGCGCCACAAGAACACTGTAATGTGTGATTGTTTCCCTCTTTACCTATTTGTCTGGGAAATTTAATTTTATGAAGTTGTTTAAACTCCTTTGGGAAATTTTATCCCATGCTTGACTCTTTCTAGAGGCAAGTTCTCTCCTCCAATTTTTTGGGTTTCCCCTGCATCTTGCATGACATTTACCTTTTTTTGGTAATTGGTGAACGAGTCCCGAGGAATCAAAAAAATTGTGTACCTCTGACAGAAACTACGTTTAGTGGTTTTTACTGCATATTTATTGTTTATCCTTTGAGACTCAAAGTATCTTTCCCGTGGGTTTTCCCAAATTTAAATCCCCTATTGTTGCAACAGGAATTTCGTTTCAGGGAAATCTTCTTTTATAAGTTTCCCTTAATTTCTTTGAAATTTTGTATTCCAATCCTTAGGGTTTTGCTTCTTTCATTCCTTTTTAGCTTCTTTTTTTAAAAGGGTTTCAAAACCCCCCTTTATTTACAGTACCTTGAAGATTGTCCACATAGAAACTTTTCTTTAAGATTTTTTGAAGGGGCTTTTTAGATTTTTTAAATGGTATTTAGATAGCTTCTAATAAGAAAGGAGAGGATGTTGCACCAAATAATACTGATTTGAAACGATAAGTTTTCACAGGACTTTGAGGGTCATGTGGGGTTTTTGGCCACAGGGGAATGAGTTTTTTTTCCCAAACTATTTCTTGTAGCCCACTCTTAAAAAGCTTTGGAAAAAATCAGCCGTGTAGGCATATGGGTTGTGCGAAATTTTAGAGTCTCCAAAACTTTAGTTAGTGAGGGTCCGGTCACAGACAGTCATTAAGACTTCTACATCTTTTTTTGCACGTGCGCTGCAATTATTACAACCGTAGTGAGGGGGTTTTTGTCTTTTCTGACTCCATGGGGTGGAGATAATGAGCGTTTGTCTTCAACTTACTTCGACTATTTCCTCAATGAATTTATTTTTCCCTTGTCTTGTATATATTATTGACGTAGTAACTTGGATTTTCCTGAGTATGTATTTGTGCTTTCACTGTCCGAAAGCCCTCGATAAGCTAGGCAGATGTGGTGGATTTAAAATTTCCAGGAACCTAACCCAATACTGTCCATCTTTATATTTGACGTGTCCAAATATTGGTTTAAGTCCCCGATCTTTGGGGTTGGTTTTTTACTCAATACCTTCGCTCTAAATCCCACACTTATCAATGGTTCATTCTTTTTTCCGTAAGATAATTTTTGCTGTGGTACTGATCAGCAGTTATTCCGTAATAGACATTTTCCCCGAATCAATATCAGTTTTTCCCCCTTTGAGAGGGAAAAGGGGCCCTATCATGTGGCCCCTGCTGTTTTCAGCAAGTGAACACATGTTTATTACTATATTTTGCACAAAAAATGATTTAAAAATCACTTCAAAGATTAAATCAATTTGGACTAATTTTGTCCGTCTGATGTCAGGACTGGCTAACTTGATTGCTGTTTTAGTGTGCAAATGTTTCTTTTAATTCCCCGGGTCTGCGCAGACTTAGGCAAATCATCTATACCAGCTTTACTGTCTTTTTTTTGTTTCCTAGCCAACAGTGATTTGGTTGGTCATAGTTGTTTCCAGAATTGTGGAAAAAAAACCCCTATATCTAACTGCTTTGGCATAGGGTTGTTTTTCAGTTTCTGCAAAAAACTTTCTTTTATGAAGGACCCTTTTTTTGGGCCCTTTTCAAATAGTGTTTGCACATTGGTTTTGTGTAATTTATTTGATAACTCAACTCGAGCTTCGGGGAGAGCTGTTGCTTTAATTTCTCTCACTTTAATGTGTTGCTTGTTTACTTTGATTTTGGAAGTCTGCTGGGTGTTCACGAAAGTATTTGGGCATAATGCTGTATGATGCATACCCTTGCTTTAAAACACTTCTTCAGTGAGGATTTACCTCCCTTTTGTTCCCTAAACACTTTTTTGGGCCCCTTTTTACTGATGAACACGTTGTTTACGACCCCCCATTGATGTTATTGAATCAATATGGCCCCAAAGGGTTCCTCAGAAAGTAACATTTTGGAGTCGTTTATGTGTGACAGTTTGTTTTCTGTCTGTTTATTCACAACTTATAAATGCCCCTTGGGATTTCCCTTATGTGGTTTTGTGGGAGTAGGTTTTACTCTTTTTAACTGAGTTGAAGGTTTATTATCCCCGGGATTTGTGGATTTTTTTTCTTGTTCGTTGTTGATCAGAAACTAGTTTGTAAACCATTTGCTAAATTTTTTCAAAGTGAAATAGCGTTTTTTTGAAAAATAATTTTTAATCGTTCAATGTTTGTGGTGCAAATTTTTTTGACAATACCATGATAAACCAATCACATTGTCTTGGTCAATTTTTGCACCCAGAGACTGAGATATTTTCTAATGGATTCTAAATGCCCGTAAGTCTGAAAAAAAAATGTTTTGGGTTGGGTTTTAAGCTTGATTTTAAGACTGCATTCTAATTGGCCTTTTCAATCGAAGTAAATTTTCTGTAAAGACGTAAGGCTATTTTGAAAAAAAGCCTTTGATCACGGAAAAAGACTTAATCAGTTCTGGGTTTCCCCTTTACAAACATTTTTAAAGGGAATTTAACTTAGCAATTCATCTTGTCAGTTCGTGAAAATTTTCTATGGATTGAAAAACCCCTAATGAATTTTCTAAATTATGACCTTTGAAAAAAGGTAATGACAATGTAGGGAAGCTTGGTAATGGGACACTTGTTGTTGTTACAGGTGTAAAGGTGTTTTACCACTAGTAGTGGGTTTTGTCAGAGTTTTACGGCAGAAGGCCCGTACTCCTGTCCACCCTTTAAATTTTTGATCACTAAAAGTATAAAACATTTTTAATTTTATCCCCAATTGGGTTGATTTTAAGAAAATTTTTTTTTAAATGTGTATAGTTAATTTTTTATTTCCTACGTTGTAAATAATTTAAACTTTAAATCAAGATCATCAAAACTATGTTTGTTCTTTGGTTTAAACCTATACAGACGAAATTAATTTTCTAATTGTGTAATCTTGTCTGTAAATACTGAAACTGGTTTTCAAACAAGCCCTTTTTAAAGGTATACGAAAATTCTGCACCACATTAGAATGTTTAAAAAACACTGTACTGCTTAGACAGCTGAGTTTTTTTTATGCTTAAGTCGCAAAAATCGAGTCAGACACTACGCCCCTAAGCTTAACCTCTGGGTCAATGACCTGAAAGGGGACAGGGTCTGGTCTGGTTTTTTGGGTTGAGTTTGGTGTTCAGCCTGCCCTGATGATTAATCATAAATAACATATTATACAACCCTTCATATCACTATAAATGTCACTGTTTATAACTGTAAATTACCCGTGAATATTATTACACATATATAAATTTTATGTAATTATATTTTTTAAAACTTAAATTTATAAATAAGTTCCTTTAAAATAACAGGTAGATCTATAAGAAAAAAAATTTTAACAACTTGTCTCTTAATTTCGTCTTAACATTTTAAACATGTGTAAAAAATTTTAAAAAACTCAGACAAAAAATCACTTGGGGTTTTTGTCTTGGTCAGCACTTCTCGAGTTGGACAATGGGGCAGGGTGTGGGGGGAGTCAACCCGCTCCCCTTTTTCGTTGGGTGAGCACCCCCTCCCGTTTTTTTGGGTGAACGCTGGGTGAGCGCCCGTTTTTTTTTTGGTGCCCCCTTCTCTGTGATTGATTTTGGAGGGACCATTTTTACTGATTTATATTGAAAACACTAGTTTTCGCTTTTTTTTGAAGGCCCTTGCTCATAGGTTATTTGTACACTGTAGTACAAAAATATTTGGACCCCAGTTGGGTCTTATCGGTTTGAAGGACCAATTTTTGTTGAAGATTTGGCCTTTCCAGCTAAGATATAATTTTTTAAATTTGAATATGAACACTTGCTGATAAAGGACAGCAAAAACGTCTACACAGCGCCCCTGCGACAGGTCTAAAGCGTCGAAAAATATCTCAACATGGGTTTTTAAAAAAAATATTTTGTAAGTTATAAATTACCCCTGGGGGTGTTTGTCAGATATTTCATTCGATGAGGCTGACGATATACTTTTTTTTTTTGGACTCAATGGGGCATATCCCGGGGTTTTTTTAAGTTTCTAACTCAGATTTATACTCAACTGGGCCCGTCAAGGTGACATCCGAGTTAGAAAATTACCCGGGTAATGATCTGACCGTAATTATGCCCCCGGTATTCGTTAGTTTATTGAAGAATAGGTTTTTAAGAATTCGCACTACACTCTGTTGGGTCGCAAACCGTTGTTTCAATTTCATCAATAATGTTCACACAATATCACTAAGAAGTTGATACATTCTTGTAAGTGTTATCGTGTTTTGTGAGGGAAATTTTGTCCACATAAACACAGTGTGTTCTTTGTTGGTTTTTTCCTGGGTCAGGTCACTCGTAGTAGAGTCAAAATTAATCGAAACGCCACACGCCCCATGCCGTCATGTCCTTGCACAAAAAAAAAAAGCTGATAGTACTTGTTGCTTCCTTTCCACTTCCCCGATGAAGCAAAGTAAAGGTTTTATTCTTTCTGTCTTAAACTAGACAAACAATGTCCCTTCTTTACTAGGGAAAAGAAGGGGGCGGATTTTCCTTAATTGTCCTGATAAGTTGAGATGTATGTCTTTTAAAAAATACATTTGCAACACTGGCTGCAAGCAGCCAGAGGTCTTTGACATGCATACTCGTACAGCATTGTGTCAAAACTCACTTAGCTTTAAACAAGATATTTGCCCCTTCTGAGAGGGGGCCCCCAGGCTGAAAGGGGGTGAAGGGGCTGAAGGGGGCTGAACCCCCCTCCCGGAGAAAAAATGCTCCACAACTGCCTCCAAGACTCACATTGACCCGACCTCCGATACATTGACCTGACCCCCATGACTCCACTGACCTGACCTCCCCTGACTACACTACCTGCCTCCATGACTCACACTACCCGACCTCCCTGACTCACACTACCTACCTCCCTGTTTCCACTGACCTGCCCCATGACTTTCCCCTGACCCGACCCCCATGACCAATTGACCTGACCCCCATGATCACTTGACCTGACCCCATGACTCACATTGACCTGACCCCCATGACCACACGACTGCCCTCCATGCTCACACTGACCTGACCTCCGGTTTTCACACTGACCGACTCCATGCTCCCATTGCCCTGACCTCCATGATCACCTGCCCTGCCCCCAGACCTACGACCTGCCCTCCATGACTCCACTGACCTGGCCACCTGATCACACTGACCTGACCCATGATTCAACTGACCTGACCCCCATGGCTCACACTGCCCTGACCTCCATGACTCACATTGCCCTGCCTCCATGACTACATTGAGCCTCCTGAACACGACCTGTCTCCATGGCTCACACGACCTGACCTCCAGACTCCACTCCTGACCACCATGACCACACTCACCTGACCTCCAGCTCACATGACCTGCCACCATGACTCACAGACCTGCCACCATGACTACACTGACCTGATTCCATGGCTCACACGCCTGACTATTGACTACACTGACCTACCACCATGATCACACGACCTACCTCCTGCTCACACTCCTGACCACCATGATCACACTAAACGCCCCCCAGACTAAAACCCCTCCTGTCCCCATGGTCACATTGACCTGACCTAAATGACTCACACTGATCTACGACCGACTCACATGCCCTTTTCCCCAGGCTCACTTGGGGCCCTGACCTCCTGACTCACACGACCTGACCTGCTGACTCACACTGACCTACCCCCTGCTCACCTGACCCCTCCATGATCACCTGATCTGAGACATGACTCACACAAACCCTGACCTCCATGGCTCACTTGCCCTGACGCCATGACTCACACTGCCCTGACCTCCGGGGCTCACTTGACCTGACCCCCATGACCCACTGATGACCCCCCTGGCTCACACTGACCGACTCATGACTCACACGACCTGCCCTCCTGACTCAAAAGTCTGACCCATGACTCACACTGACCTCCCTCCATGGCTCACTTGCCCTACGTCCTGACTCCCCTTTGCCTGCCCCCTGGCTCCTTTACCTGCCCTCCATGATCACACTGCCCGACCTCCATGGCTACACGCCTGCCCTCCAGCCCAACGACCTGCCCTCCTGGCTCACACTGACCTGACCCCCAGGGCTCACACGACCTCCCCTCCGGGCTCACACTAAACCTGCCCTTAGTTGGGGTTTGGGTTCTGATGGAGTTTTCCCTGAAAATTGCCCCTCTTGCATGTCGGTCGATGTTCCCTCAGCGGTGTACCCCTCGCGGTGATCCCCTCAGCGTGTTCCCTCAGCATGTATCCTCAGCGGGTAACCCCAGTGGTGATCCCTTAGTGGTGTAACCCCAGCGGTGTATCCCTCAGCGGTTTTCCTGCGGTGAACCCTCGCAGTGTATCCCCCCGTCTCCGCCGCCGCGCCGCCCCCGCGCCCACCCCCCCGCACGCTGCCGGGCCCAACCCCCGGGCGCCCCTGCGCACCTTTTTGCTGGTCCCTAGGCACCCCGCATCTTCTGCTGCGTCCTCAGGTCCCTCAGATCTTCTGTGCATCCCTCAGGTACCTCAGCATCTTTTGCTGCGTCCCTCAGGTGACCCAAAGGGGCTTCTGCTGCGTCCCCCAGGGGACCTCAGCGTCTTCGCGCGGCCCTGGGGACCTCAGCGTCTTCGCGCGTCCCCCAGGTGATTCAAGTCTTCTGCTGCGTCCCCCCAGGCACCTCAACCGTTTTTTTTGATCTTTTTCGAATTTTTGATTTTTTTTTTAAATTTTTTAAAATTTTTTTTTTACTTTACCCCCTTTTAGAAAACCCTTCCCACCCCCCTTTAAGTTAAAGATTTTTCCCAAAATTTTTTGGGGTTTAAATTTTAAAATTTTTTTTTTTCCAATTTTTCATTTTTCTCGTTTTGGTAATATTAAAAAAAAGATTTGTTTTTTCCCCCATTTTTTTTTAAATTTTGCTTCCCCTCTTCCTTGGATAAAATTTTTTGCCCCGCCCTTTCCTAAACCCTACCATTTTTTTCCCCTAAAATTTTGTTTTTTTAAATAATAAAAGTTTTAAACTTCTTTTTCCCATTTCAGATCAAGATTCCCTTTAATCTACACCCCCAAACCCATCCCCCCCATTTCCCCAAAAATTTCCCCTGTTTTCCCCTCCGGATCAAGATCACCCTTTGCATCCCCAATACACTAAAAAACCAATATTCCTGTTCCTTTCTCCTGGTTTCAAGATTTACCCCCATTTCCCTCGGTCAAGCCCTTTCCATCCCCAAAAAACCTTTTTCCCAGACATTGACTTGGACCTGCTGGGATGGGTCGTAGGTCCCCCCTTTTCGAAAATTAAAAAAGATAAAACCCAAATTGAGGTGTGACGTCACTGACCAAAAAATAAAACGGTGGGGTGGGCGCCCACTCCCCTGAGTAAACAAGGTGGGGTGTGCCTCCGGGAAAAACTGAGTAAACACATGGGGTGTGGGGGTCATGACCCTGGTAAAAAGGGGGGGTGTGAGGCACTGACCATGAGAAAAACACAGGGGGGGTTTTGGACGTCACTGCCCAACTGGGGCAAACAAAAAGGTGGGGTGTGAGTCATGACCCACGGGGTAAACAAGGTGGGGTGTGGTCACTAAACCATGGGGAAAAACACAGGTGGGGTGGGACGTCACTGAAATGAGTTAAAAAAGGTGGGGTGTGACAAAAATGACCCGAGTAAAAAAAAGGTGGGGTGTGAGCCCACTGCCCACTGGGAAAAACACAGGTGGGGTGTGCGTCCTGCCCACCTGAGCAAAAATTGGGGGGTGTGACGTAAATGCCCAAATGAAAAAAAACAAAGGTGGGGGGGTGACGTCACTGACATGAGTAAAACGGGTGGGGTGGGGAAGTCATGCCCACTGAGAAAACCCACGGTGGGGTGTGATGTTCCCCTTTTTTTGTTTTAGGTCGCTACCACAATAATTTCGTTTGGGTTTCAAAAATTTCCCTACAATTTCCCCAAAATCCCCCAAAATCTCTCTCTCCCCGGTCCCAATCATTTTTTCTTAAGTAAAAACAAAATTATTAAAAAACCCAATTCCCCGACCCGGGACCGTTTTTCATCCACTTTAATTTTTTAAAATTTTTTACTGTATATTCTTTCCTACTTAACTTAAAAAATTTAAGAAATATAAAAAAAGGGAAACACTGCAACAGGCCCTGCCCTACTGGGGTTCCCGGGGGGTTTTTTTGGGGTTTAAACCCCCCTGGGGCCCCGGTCCATGCCCAGGCCTCAGAGGGGATCGGGCCCTGATAAAACTGGGGTGTTCTGTGGCTGAGCAGCCCAAACGTCCCGAGCCTCGCCGGGTCCGGCCTGGCCCCCTTTAGGTATCTGCCCTGCTCTCTCTTGAAGGCAGCAGGGGTTTTTTGGCAATTCCCCTAATGTTTTTGATGGGGGCTTTTAAAAGTTTTGGGCCCGGGGCATTATGGTTTTCTTTCCCCTTTTGTTTCCAAAGGGGGCCCCCCTTTTTTTTTGGGGGCATTTTGCATTTTGCCGGCCCCTTTTTATTTTTGTGGGGGTGATTTCTGTGTTTAGTTTGGGGCCATTCCCTTTCCAAAAATTTTCCAAGTGTAGATTATGATATATTCTCCTTTCCCGGTTCCAACGGAAATACAAGGGAAGTGCCCCGAGCAGGTTCCCGCCCCCCGGGGAAAAACCAATGACCCCCCCCCCCGGAAATTTGCCCCAAAGACCCAAACCCCGTCTGTCATCTCCCCAAAAGGGTTTGGGCCCCGCACCCCGCCCGCGCAAAAAGCTAGTCGGTAACTAAACCACTCATTTTATTTATTTTTTAAATACACAAAAGTTTAAGTGAATAAAATGTATCGGAAATTTTGTTTCCTTTCCAAAATTACTACCAAACCCGTGCTTTCCCCCTTTTCCTTTTGATTCTGAAAATTTTCCAACTTTTAAAACCCTTGCTGGAGTCCTTTTCTTGGTTTGGAAAATTTTTAGCACCTATTTTCTTTCCCCTTTTTTTATTCCTGTTTTCCCTTTATTACCTGATCATATCCCCCCAATTCGCCTTTCGAGAGAGTGCCGATTCAGGGCCCTATTCTATCCCCATAGGGAAGTTTTTGTTTCATGAGATATCTTTTTCATCCTCCCCTGTTCGTTTTCCGAGGCCCTTTTTCATCCATTTGATTCGGTGACAGGGAATGAGCAGCATAGTTAAATGAGGCTAACCCGGTTTATAGATTGAAGAACAACCCGAGGACTTTTTTTATTTTATAATTCTAGGGTATAAAGCCCAAAAATTCTGTTAGTTTATTGCGAACATAATGCCCCTTTTTTGTCTCGGGTTTTAAATTATGCTAACCAGAATCCTAAAACCTTTTCCAAACAGTAGTTTAAATGCCCCATTATTTTTTGTTTATTTTGTGGCATGGTTTTTTTACCTGTCCAAAATTTAGAATTTGCATTTTTTCAATATTAAATGAACTGCCACTTCTCCCACCATTGCATCGTCTATTCAAATCTTTTGGTGTGCTCTTGTGTCCCCTTTTGAATGAATTGGGGGGCCCTTTTTTTGGGTTTCCCTCGCAAAATTTTTTTTGTCGTATTTATTCCCTCATTTTTTTGTTTATGGGGGAATTTTTAAAAAAAACGGGGCCAAAATTTTTCCCCCGAGGAACACCCTTGCGAAGTGCCCCTTTTGTTTTTCCCCCCTTTTTTGCAACTCCTGCGGGCTATTTTTTAAACCATGGCCTTTTACCCAGAAAAAAAATTTTTCCTTTATTCCGTGTGCCTTTTAAATTTCCCCAAAAAGCCTTGGTTGTGGAAAAATCTAACGAAAGCCCCTGAAGGGCCCTATACCAATATCCCTATTAAATTTCCATGATATACCTCCTCAAAAAACTTAGTGAAAAAAAGTTATTTAAAATTTGTAAGCAGGAACGCCCCCTTTTTTTTAAAAACCCCGGGGTTGAGATTTTTAAAATCTGTGCTGTTAAGTTGGGGTACGAATTGCTTGGCAATTATTGATTCCAATAAATTTTCCCCCCTATGGAGGTAAGGCCCTTTTTGGTTAAAAGTTCGAAGCCCCAAAGGGCCTGTCACCCGGCTGTAAATTTGGGGTTTTCTTTGCCCTTTTCCCTTTTTTTGGCACTTTGCAAGTTTTTTGTGATTTTGTTAAAAAAAATTGGGCCAAAAGGGATGCAAGTTTTCCCCTTTTTAATTTCCTCTTAAAACCCCCTTTCAAACGTTCATCAGGGGCCCGGGGTTTTTGTTTTGGTTTTAGTTTTCTATTTGTTGGGCCTGTCACTAGTTACCCCAAAAGTACATTTGTTCTACATAATCTATTATTTCAGGAATATCGCTAGTATTTTCTGGGTGAAAACTGAGAGGCAGTAGGAATTAAGAATTTCACACATATCCGTATCACTGTCAGTGATCTGACCAGAGTTACTCTTAAGTGGGCCAATCTTGTTCCTAATCTTACTTCTGTATACCTGAATGAATCCTTTAGGGTTAATTTTTTGAATCCCTTGCGACCTTAGCCTCATAATCCCTTTTTATTTTTCTTATTCCTTTCTTTATTTATCTCTTTAATTTAATATATTGATTTCTTAGCTGCCCATCCCCTATTTTGATACGCCTATATATGCCTCTCTTTTGACCAATGAGAGGTTTTAATCTATTGTTCATCTATTTGGGATCATTTTTGTTAGATCTAATTTCCCTACTCGGAACAAAAGTTGTCTGGGCAGCTAGAACTATGCTCTGAAAAACGTCATATTGGCAACCAAGATCACCTACCTGACCCATAGTCAGGACATCACAATTTAGCCCGCCCAGGTAATTTTTCAGTCTCATGAAGTTGGCCAAGCGAAAATCTGGGACAGAGATTTGATTGCAGTTATCTGGGTAATTCCAATATTATATTAAAACTAAGCGATTTTTGATCACTTTCCCCAAGTTCATCATTAACCTCAAGATTATTAATTAGTGAATCTTTGTTGGCAAGAACCAAATCAAGCAGATTGTTTCCTCTAGTTGGTTCTGTCACAACCTGTTCTAAAAAGCAATCCTGAACTGTATCAAGAAAGTCACTAGACTCAAGATTTCCTGTCATATTGTTCCAATCAATTTGTGTAAAGTTAAAATCTCCCATTATAACAACATTCTCATATCTAGATGCCTTATAAATTTCGTCCCATAACACCTTACTGCCCTCCCTATCAAGGTTTAGGAGCCTATAAATCATACCCAAAATTAATTTGTCATGTCCCTTGAGAAACTGTAGCCAAACAGATTCTGTGTTCGATGTCTCTAATCTTATATCATGTCTAAGACAACAATTTAAATTTTCTCTGACATACATCACCACCACACCACCCTTCCTGTTGACCCTGTCAGTGTGGAATAGTTTATAACCCTGTATGTTGCATTCAGAAGGCATTTCTCTATCTTTCAGGTTGAACCAGGTCTCTGTTATACCAATAATAATATCTATATTACCTACACTTGCAAGTAATCTTAGCTCATCTATCTTATTTCTTAGACTCCTACTATTTATATAGTAAACTTTAAGGGAGCTAGTCACTCGTTGCCCTCTACTATCCCTCTTTGTTTGTTGATCAATTGATTTGCCATTACTAGCAACTTTATTTTGAATATTGTCTTTTAAACATATCCCTGAGGTATCTCGGTAATAACTGCTGTTTTTAACCCTAATGCTGCAGCTTGATTGTTTCCCACAAACACCCATACCTCTATAATCTGTCAGTTTAAATTCCTAAACAAGTCATCAATTACCCTCTCAATTGAATTGACTAATGCAACCACTCCATCCCCAGAGAGATGAACCCCATCCCTTGCATACATATCACGTTTGTCAAAGAATAGGTCCCAATTATCAATGAATGGGATTGCAAGTTCATTGCAGTACCTGTCTAGCCAAGCAATTTATACCAATTGCCCTAGACATCCATTCAGTGCCCACTCCCCTTCTAGGCAAGATGCTACATATGACTGGGATCCCTCCCTTAGACCTAACTACTTCTAGGGCTGACCTGTATTTATCCAGCAGCTCCTCTCTCCTGCCCTTCCCAATGTCATTACCCCCAGCACTAAGACAGATAATGGGCTTGTTCCCATTACCTGCCATAATATTATCCAACCTGCTGACTATGTCACCAACACCAGCTCCAGGAAGACACACTCTCTGTCTGACCTTTCTGTCTGTTACAAAATGCACGGTCCATATATCTTACCTGAGAATCGCCTACTATTAAAATATTCTTACCTTGATTAGCAGGGGAATCAGTGGTACCTTCAACCTCACTAACCACTGAAGTACACTCGTCTTGGAGAAAAGAAAATCGATTTCCTACCTTCACATCTTCTCTATTAACTCTCATCTTCCTTCGTCCTGAACTGTGAACCACTTGCCACTTAGAGTGGCTGCCACTATCACTGCTGGCGACCATTCCTACCTTACCAGCTAAATCCTTCTCACACTCGCTCCCAAACTCATCTATGTGAAGCTTCAGCCTCCTATTTTCCTCCTGAAGAAGTAGAATCTCCTTCTTCAACACTTGAACCTGAGACTCTAAAACACTACAACAAACAAAGGGGGAGAGCAGAAGGCAGCAAGGGACTAGCTCCCTTAAGGTTTACTATACTAATAGCAGGAGTGTAAGAAATAAGATAGATGAGCTAAGATTAATTGCAAGTGCTGGAAACATAGATATTATTGCTATAACAGAGACCTGGCTCAATCTGAAAGATAGAGAGATGCCCTCTGAATGTCACATACAAGGCTATAAATTATTCCACACTGACAGGGTCAACAGGAAAGGTGGTGGAATAGCGATGTATGTCAGAGACAATTTAAATTGTTGTGTTAGACAAGATATAAAATTAGAAGCGCCAGCCACTGAATCTGTTTGGTTACAGCTTCTCGAGGGCCGAGAAAAACTAATTTTGGGTGTGTTTACAGGGCCCCAAATCTTGATAGGGAGTGCAGTAAACTTCTATGGGACGAAATTCGTAAGGCATCTACATACGAAAATGTTGTGCTAATTGGAGATTTCAACTATAGACAGATTGACTGGAGCAATTTGACAGGAAATTTAGAGTCAGGTGACTTTCTTGATACGATCCAGGATTGTTTTTTTAAAACAGTTTGTGACAGAGCCAACTAGGGGAAATAACCTCCTTGACTTGGTTCTTGCCAGTAGGGAAACACTAATTAATAATCTTGAGGTTAATGATGAGCTTGGGGAAAGTGATCACAAATCACTCAGTTTTAATATATCATGGAATTCCCCTAATAATGGCAATCAAGTCTCTGTCCCTGACTTCCGCTTGGCTGATTTCATAGGACTGAAAAATTACTTAGGTGGGCTGAACTGGAATGACCTGACTAAGGGTCAGGTAGGTGGTGATGGTTGCCGATATGACGCTTTCCAGGGCATAGTTCTAGCTGCTCAGTCAAATTATTTTCCAAATGGGGAAATCAGATCAAACAAAAATGATCCTAAGGGGTGAACAATAATTAAAATACAAATTTTTTTCAAAAGAGGGGCTTATAGGCAAATCAAAAAGGGGAGAGGGGCAATTAGAAATCGACAATTCATTAAAGATAGAAAAAAAAAAAGGGAAATTAGAAAAGCAAAAAGAGATTATGAGGTTAAGTTGAAAGAGATTCAAAGATTAACCCAAAAGGATTCTTTAGGTTGCAGAAGTAACGGGGACAAGTGGCCTATCTAATTTCCTGGGTAGCTCATGACATGAATGGAATGTTAAAAATTTTTAACACTATTTCCCCTATCAGTTTTTACAGGGGAGGATCCCGGATTTTCCCCAGAAATGAAAAATTATTGGGGAAACGGGGCGAAAATAAAACTTTTTCCTTTTGGGGTCACAAGTGACATGGCCTTGAAAATGAAAAATTAAAACCTAAAAAACCCTAATAAAACGTATGCAAGGGTTCAAAAGGAATGTAAAGGGGGAGCTTAGCAAACCTTTGGTAATCTTTTCAACAAACTCAAACTGGCATTTTCCAGAAAAGGGGGAAAATGGAAAATGTGTTTCCTATTTTCAAAAGCAGGGACGGGCCCTTAGCTTCGAACTATAGCCCAAAACTAACCCCCATGTGGGAAAATTTATGGAACCAATAATTGCCGAGGCAGTTCGTACACCTTAAAAGCTAAATTAATAACGAATCTAGCATGGTTTTAAAAAGGGGACTTCCTGCCTTACGAATTTATTAATTTTTTTTCACAAAGGGTTTTTTGGAGGTAAATCAGGGTAATGAATATGTATGTTTTTTTGGGACTCAGAAAGGCTTTTGCCCGGGCCCCCAAATCAAACTATTAAAAAAAGGACAGGAATGGGGAGAATTTTTTTCTGGAAAGGGGCCCAGGTTGAAATAGGCCAGAAGTTTGCTAAATGGGGAAAATCTTTTGGGGCCCGACACGGCGGGGGGGGGTTTTTTTCCCCGGGTTCATTTCCCCCCTCTTTTCACAATTCTAAACCAATTCAAAAAACACCACAATTTCCAAACCCAAAATACCTTCACCCCCTTCGAAAAAATTGGCCCCGGGAAGATTTGGTTTTCGTGGGGGATGGGGCAGATGCTTTCAATTAAAAAAAATGCAAAATTCTAAATTTTGGGAAAGGACAATACCAAAGCCACTATAAACTAAAAATTAATCTTAAATATTATGGATTGCAAAAAAAGATTTAGGAGTTCTGGTTGCGTAATCGAACCAAGACAACATGCATAAGTGCTCGAAATAAAGCTAATAAAACCCTTGGGCTTATTTCAAAAAACAAAAAATAATAGGGTCCTCAGGTTGTTTTTCAATTTACACCCTTTGGTTAGGCCCTTTTAGATTATCTGCACATTTTTGGGTCACCTTATTACAGAATGATATAAATGCCGGGAAAAAATTCAAAGGGGGAAATGAAAAGTAGATCCTTTTATCAAAAACCCTTTCCCTTTGGAAAGGGAAAAGGGCCCTGAATCTGCACTTTAAAAAGACGTAGAATTTGGGGGAATGATTGAGATGAAAAAATGGAACGGAAAAAATAAAGGGGGTTTTAATAGTGTGCTGAAAATCTACCTGACAGGACTCAAAATTAAAGGTTTTAAGTTAGAAAAATTTCGATTCGGAAAAGGATTTGGAAAAAAGTACGGTTTGGGAAATTGGGATAGTGGAACAAACCCCCAAAGTCAGTCATAGAGGTCAGAACTTGTGATTTTTAAAATGGTTGGATAAAAAATGGTGGGGTGGGTGGGTGTGATTGGGCCTGATTTCTTGGTACCAGGAAGTTGCCGTTCCCCCCTTAAGTCAAGGGGGGGCCCGACCTGACTGGTTGGGGGGATTGGCTGGGGGTAGGAGATTGGACCCGCCCCGGGATGGGCCGTAGGCCCGCTGCAGGTTTTTTTCGTTTTTATTTATGTTTTTAAGCCATGGTGCTTGGGCACCCAATTCCCCAAGAGCTTAGGAGTGGACCGCGGTACCACACCTCAGTGTCTGATCCTTAATTTTATTGCTACCTCTTTCTTAGTTTTAACTCCAATACCCTGATTAACCCATTTATTTCTCCCAATAAAACTCACCCACCCCCTTCAGCTTTGTTTTTTTTTAGAGCTAGGGCACTGCTTCTATTCATAACTTGCAATCATTTTTTTTACCATTTCACTACATTCAGCACTTCAAACATCCAAATTTTTATAAATTTTTTCTTCTTCTTCTTTTAATAATTATACGTAGAAGGGGTTTTCTACCCCTTGCTCCCCCTTTTTTTTCCCCCTTTCGAACGCACGACTTACTGAGGAAAGTTTTTTTCCATTCCTTTGGAAATAGAGCAAAAAAGAACAAAATTTTAAGAAAAAAAAAGAAAAACTGTTTTGTTGACATATATGCATGTGCATGACTGTATATGTGCCATGTGTAAATAAAATAGCGGATTTAAACGTTAAAACCCCCGTGTTAAACATTAGAAGTTTCCGTTTTCACACTACTTGGAGGGGCGGTAGTACCTCCCGGGTGGGTTTCGTCTAACCCAACCTATTACCAAAGGAAGCTAGTCCTCCCGGGGGTTGCTGTTTCCAACCTATTACACAAAATGGTAGTACCTCCCCGGGGGTTGCTTTCTACAACCTATTTCCCCAAGATGGATACCTCCCTGGGTGGTTGCTGTTACCAACCTACACCAAGGACGGGAGTCTCCGGGGGGTTGCTCTTACAACCTATTACCACGGACGGTAACCCCCCTGGGTGGTTGCTGTTACCAACCTAAATTTCCACGGACGGTAGTACCTCCCCCGGGTTTGGGTTACCAACTAACCACAGGGGCGGTGTACTCCCAGGGGGGGGTTGCTCTTACCAACCTATTACCCCAAGGACGGTAGAACTCCCGGGGGGTTGTATTTCCCAAACCTTTTCCAAGAACGGGAGTACCCTTTCCCGGGTGGGTGTTTCTACCAATTAAAAAACCACAGGACGTATACCCCCCGGGTGGGTTTCTGTTCCAACCCATACCCCAAAGGACGGGAGTACCTTCCCGGGAAGGGGGTTTCTGTTACCTACCTATAACAGGGGGTGTACCTCCCCGGGTGGTTGCTGCTACAAACTTATACCCAAAGGGTGGGAGTACCTCCTGGATGGTTGCTGTCTACAAACCCCTACCCAGGAGGTTTACCTCCTGGGGGGTTGCTGTTACCAAACCCCCTTTCCCAGGATGGTTTACCCCCTGGGTGGGTTTCGTCTACCCCAAATTAACCCCAGGGGGGTAGTACCCCCTGGGTGGTTTCTGTTTACCAATTATTACCCCAGGGGGTAGTACCTTCTGGGTGGTTGCTGTTTTTCTAACCCATTTCCAAGGGCGGTATACCCTTCCCGGGGGTTGCTCCTACCAACCTATTACCTGGGCAGTAGTACCTTCCCGGGTGGTTGTGTCTACCCAAACCCATTACCTGAACAATAGTAAACCTTCCCGGGGGGTTGGTCTCCCCCTATTACCCCAAGGGGGTAGTATTTCCCGGTGGTTGTGTCTACCAACTATTACCACAGGGGGGTAGTACCTCCCCGGGTGGTTCTTTACCAACCTATTACCACAAACGGTAGACCCCCCCGGGTGGTTTTGTCTACCAACCATTACCCCAGGCGGTAAATACCCTTTTGGGGTTGCTGTCTACAAAATATTACCAAGGCGGGAGTACCCCCTTTGGGGGTTTGCTTTAAATTATTGTTTGGGGAAAAAAAAATTTCCCCCCCCTATCCTTGTGGCTTTACTATCCTCAACAGCTTCATATTCATTCGGG
>NC_069438.1:2414397-2430846 GCF_026875155.1 Cherax quadricarinatus | reverse complement strand
CCGGGATGAATGTACTTCGTGGCCAGTGAAGGTAAGGGTACTACTGCCCCTGCAATGAAGGAAACGCTTTCTTGGGTTTGGGTGACTCTCGGGTAAGAATGTTGACCTGTTTTTTTGAATGAATAAGAAGAGAGAGATGGTGGTTTCCCCGGAGCGGGTTTTGGGGACATTGTCAACAGGCGGATAATTCAGTCAGGTAATGGGAACAAGCCATTATCTGTCTCAGTGCTGGTGGAAATGATTTTGGGGAAGGGTAGGAGAAAGAGCTGCTAGATAAGTACAGGTCAGCTATAGATTTCATTAAGTCTAAGGGAGGGATCCCAATCATTGTAGCATCTTGCCTAGAAGGGGAGTAGGAAATGCATGGTTTCTAGGGCAATTGGTGTAAATTGCTGGCTAGACAGATACTGCAAGGAACTTGCAATCCCATTCATAGACAACGGGGAACAACTTTTTTTGGCAAAATGATATGTATCAAGGGATGGGGTACATCTCTTTTGGGGCAGGGGTGGTAGCACTTGCGAACTCGATTGAAAAGGGCCCATTGGTGAAATGCCTATGATTTTAAACTGATGGAAGATAGAGGTATGGGTGGGTGTGGGAAACAAGCAGGTTGCAACACTAGGGTTGGAAACAGTAAATGTAAAAAAAAAGGCATTCACCCTAAAGTTAAAAATAAAGACAATAGAACAGGTCAGCAAACAAAGGGGGACAGCAAGGGCAGCAAGGGACTAGCTCCCTTAAGGTTTTACTATACTAATAGCAGGAGTGTTTAGAAATAAGATAGATGACTAAGATTAATTGCAAGTGCAGGAAAACATAGATATTATTGCTATAACAAGAGACCTGGTTCAACTGAAAGATAGAGAGATGCCCTCTGAATGTCACATACAAGGCTATAAAATTATTCCAAAACTGACAGGGTCAACAGGAAAGGTGGTGGAGTAGCGATGTATGTCAAGACAATTTAAATTTTGTGTTAGACAAGAATTAAATTAGAAGCGTCAGCCACTGAATCTGTTTGGTTACAGCTTCTCGAGGGCCGAGAAAAACTAATTTTGGGTGTGATTTACAGGGCCCCAAATCTTGATAGGGAGTGCAGTAAACTTCTATGGGACGAAATTCGTAAGGCACTACATACGAAAATGTTGTGCTAATGGGAGATTTCAACTATAGACGATTGACTGGAGCAATTTGACAGGAAATTTAGAGTCGGGTGACTTTCTTGATACGATCCAGGATTGTTTTTTAAAACAGTTTGTGACAGAGCCAACTAGGAGAATAACCTCCTTGACTTGGTTCTTGCCAGTAGGGAAACACTAATTAATAATCTTGAGGTTAATGATGAGCTTGGGGAGAGTGATCACAAATCACTCAGTTTTAACATATCATGGAATTCCCCTAATAATGGCAATCAAGTCTCCGTCCCTGACTTTCGCTTGGCTGATTTCATAGGACTGAAAAATTACTTAGGTGGGCTGAACTGGAATGACCTGACTAAGGGTCAGGTAGGTGGTGATGGTTGCCGATATGATGCTTTCCAGGGCATAGTTCTAGCTGCTCAGTCAAATTATGTTCCAAATAGGGAAATCAGATCAAACAAAAATGATCCTAAATGGATGAACAATAGATTAAAATATCTGATTGGTCAAAAGAGAGGCATATATAGGCAAATCAAAGAGGAGAGGGGCAATTAAGAAATCGATATATTCAGTTAAAGAGAGAAATAAAAAAGGGAATTAGAAAAGCAAAAAGAGATTATGAGGTTAAAGTTGCAAGAGAATCGAAGACTAACCCAAAAGGATTCTTTCAGGTATACAGAAGTAAGATCAGGGACAAGATAGGCCCACTCAAAAGTTCTCTCGGGTCAGCTCACTGACAGTGATAAGGAAATGTGTAGAATTTTTAACACATACTTCCTCTCAGTTTTTACACAGGAGGATACCAGCGATATTCCAGTAATGATAAATTATGTAGAACAGGACGATAATAAACTGTGCACTATTAGGGTCACAAGTGACATGGTCCTTAGGCAAATAGATAAATTAAACCTAACAAATCCCAGGCCCTGATGAACTGTATGCAAGGGTTCTAAAGGAATGTAAAGAGGAGCTTAGCACACCTTTGGCTAATCTTTTCAACATATCACTACAAACTGGCATGGTGCCAGATAAGTGGAAAATGGCAAATGTGATACCTATTTTCAAAACAGGTGACAGGTCCTTAGCTCGAACTATAGACCAATAAGCCTAACCTCCATAGTGGGAAAATTTATGGAATCAATAATTGCCGAGGCAGTTCGTAGCCACCTTAAAAAGCATAAATTAATCAACAATCTCGAAAGGGTTTTACAAAGGGGCGTTCCTCCCTTAAACAATTTTTTAAAACTTTTTTCCAAAGGGTATTTGAGGAGGTGGGGATAAAGGTTTTAAATTTAATATTATTGTGATTTGACTTCAGTAAGGTTTTTTGACAGGGTCCCACTTAAAGACTATTGGGGAAAAAATTAAAGCCATGGAAATGGGAAAGGAAATTTTTTTTTTCCTGGATAGGGGGCAAGGGTTTGACAAATAGGCAGCAGAGAGTTTGCTTTAAAGGGGGAAAAAAACACGGGGGGAAGCGTCACGGCGGTGTTCCACGGGGTCAGTTTGGGCCCCCTTTTGTTCACAATTTTACTTAAAGCCCTGGGTGAGGGCATAAAGAGCGACAGGGCCAATTTTTCCGATGGTAACCCAAAATGGGCCCGTCGAATTCATTCTGACGAGGACTTCGGGCCCGCCGGAAGTTTTTTGAATAGACTGATGCGTGGGGGAAGAGGGGCAATCATTTTAAATATGGGCCCCAATGAAAAGGTTCAAAAAATTTTGGCCGGAAAACCCCCCCCTCCCCCTAAAAACAAAAATTAATGTGATCTTAATTTTACGGTTTGCCGAAAATGTTTTAAAAGGGGGTTTGGTTGGGCAGTTTCTAAAAACCAAAGGGACAACAGTGGCAAAAATGTTCCCCAATAAACCAAATTAATCCTTGGGCCCTTCATTCAAGAAGCCAAAAATTTTATAGGAGTCCCAGGTTGTTTTCAACTCTTTTACATTTTTGGGTTTTGGCCCCCCTTTTAAAAATTTTTGCGCCCTTTTTTGGGGTACCGAAAACAAAATGGATTTTTAAATTTCGGGAAATTTTCCCAAGGAGGAGGGCCCAAAAAAGGACCCCCTGAAACAGAAACCTTCCCCTATGAGGAAAAAAAGGGCCCGAAAAACGGGCCATTTTAAAAAAAAGGGACTTGAATTAGGGGGGATATGATTGAGGTTTTAAAGGGGAAAGCCAGGAATAAAAAAGGGGGATTAAATTTTTGCTGAAAAAAATCTAGCCAAAGGCCCGGACTTCGCACAAGGGTTTTTAAGTTGGAAAATTCAGATTAAAGGAAGGTATGGGAAAAGTACGGGTTTTGGGGAAATTAGATTTGTGGAGAGGGGAAAACCAAACTCCCAAGTAGTTATAGAGGCCAAAAAACGTTGTGAAAGCTTTAAAAATGGGGTTGGAAAAATTTACATGAGAAAAGATGGGGGGGGGTTTGTGATTTAGCCCTTGAAAGCTTTTGTTTAACGGTTGGGGTTGCCGTGTTCCTCCCTTAAGTAAAAATGGGACCTGACCTGACTGGGGTTGGGGTTTCTTTGGGTTTTCCGGTAGGAGACTTGGCCCTTTGCCTCGCGGGGCCAGAGGCCTTCGGCAGTTTTCCCTTCTTTTCTATGTTTTTTAATGTTTTTTTAATCTCCAAAGGGGGGGACCCGGATTTTGAAATTAAAACCCCATTCAGAAAGCCAGACTGTGGAAGGGGAACCCCAGTCGGGCCTACCCATCCGGCCTGTCCCTTCCCCCCAACGCTCCTCCTTTGCTTTTTTCCCACGTTCCCCTTTTTTCCGGGTCACCCCAATCCGTGGGGTAAGCCAGTCAGCCAACCCAGCTTCAAACCCCAAAGCTGAGGAGAATTTAAGCCACGAAAGTAAGAAGAAGCCAATTTTTCCTTTCTGAGGTATTGTCTATACCCTTTTGTGCTCCCCCTTTTGGGATCTAAGATTGGTTTTCCCACCTTTCCCTGGGGGCTTTGGTGGCATAGGGGGAAAGGGGCCCCGTCAGGGGTTTGGGGTGGGGTTTGCCGGCAGCCTCACCGTCCCCCCACCACTCCTCCCCCCACCCGGGGGGGGGCAGTACCCCAGCGGGCCCACACCCACCACTCTCCCCACCCCCCCCCGCCCTCCCCCCATTACCTGTGGTTGTTTGCCCCCTTGTCCGGGTCCTAGTAGGGTTTTGGCTCACTTTAATTGGTCAAGAGTTGGTACGGGGGCCACCGATAAAGCCAGTTTGGGGGGATTTTCCCTAAAAAGCACAAATTTTTCCCGACCCCTTTTAAAGGGAGGAGGAAACCCCCCCCCCGCCCACTAAATTCCTCCCCCCGGCCCTTCTACTACCCCCGACTTCAGTGAAATTTTTCTTGAGCCCTTTTTTTTTGCTTTTAAAAGAACTTTTGGCGTGTGTGAGATTTTTATAAAATTTGCTTGTGTACTCAAAACCCCTTTGGTTTTTTTCAGTGTAAACGAGTATTCTTTGACTAATTTTTTTTTTACAATTTTTTTTTCAGGTTTTCCCCTTATTTTATTTTTTATTTTTGGGGTTTTTTCTTATGCTACTGTCTGTAGAAAAGTATTATTGTGTATTTGTACCAGTCAGTCCCCTGTTGGTGAAAGTATTCATTTTTTTTTTATTGTATTTTTTTCAGCTTTGAAATTCCCCCATTGTATTGTATTTCAGGCCGTGATATTCCACCCCAGTATACTAATTATCATTTATTGCTAGGTGTGTCTTTTTTTTTCGTACCCCAGCAGTGCTTTTCCCTTTTAATTTTTTCGCAGACGGTGTACCTTATTTTTCCGGCAAATTTTTTGGTCGTATCGTCCCAGCAAATTTTTTTTACCCAAAGGGCCGGGATTTTGTTGTAAGAATATTTTTTTAATAAAGGGGCTCCGTCATGTAAGTGTTATTTTCCCTGTTTTGTTCCTGTTTTTTATTTTTTTCAAAATTTTTAATTCTTGAAAAAAATTTCCCACCCCTTGATGAAATTTTTTCAATTATTTTTAAACGTAAAGTGTTTTCTTACTCTGTTTGAGAAAAATTTTTTGGTCTAATTTAAAATTTAAAAGATTTTAAATTGTTAAATTAGTTTATTTTTTTTTCTCTTCATAATTTTAATTCATTTTTTTACCCGAGTTTTTCCCATTTACACTTTAAATTTCTGTATGAAATTTTTTCTACAACTTCTTTTGTTGCACTTGTTCCCGAAGTGAATTATTTTGTTGAACTGTTCTGCAGTGAATTCTTTTTTGTTGGGTTGATATTTTTAAAAGAATTATATTTTTAAATTTTTTTCTATGCATTTTTTTAGAAAAAACTTAAATTTCCCGTTTTTAAAAATTTAATAATTTTATTTTTAAAACCCTTTTACATTGTTTAAAATTTTAATTAATTAATTTCTTTATTTTTTAAGAGAAAAAACAGCTCATTTTTAAATTAAATTCAGTCTCCATATTTTTTTTTACTTGTATATTTCAATGTAAAATTTTTTTTTTCTTTGGGCAATGTCCTTTAAATTTAGGGGTTTTTTTCAAATGTATCTTAAATATTTTTTTATTACTTCTGCAAAAATTGGGTTTTATATTTTTCATTTTAATTTTAGAATTTTTATAAACATTTTTTTTTGTTTATTATTTTTGCCTTATTTTTTCGTGGTTACTTTTCCATTATGTTCACATACTCCTTTTTGTTTGGGTAAATTTATTTAAAAGTCGACACTAGACCCCTCAGGCTAAACCCCGTGGTCCTGTCATAAATCCCCCAGTTCCCTTTTCCGGGCTGGGCAACCCACCCGACACCGGTTTTTTAGTTTTACTCTGATTCCCTTGATGCCCCCTTTCCTTTTTCAATTTGGGCCTTTTACATAGTCTTGAAACATGGTTTTTCAGCCATTCGTTTTCGTGCTAGTGGCCCCCAGGTGAAGGCCTCCTTCAAAAGGGAAAACCTTATCAGAAAATTTCTAAAGGGAAACTCTTTATTTGATCTCTTGGGTACTGTTCACGTTGTTTATCCCCCCTTTTATGCGAGAATTCAGGAATTTTTACTAAGGGGTCCCCAATATGGGGGAAAATGATTCGTTCTTTCCTTTTCCCCGTAAAAACAGCTGATCCATATGTCGTTCTTTAAGGGGTAGTGGAAAGCTACACCCCCCCGGGGTTTAAAGAAACGTTGAGTGCATTTTTCGTTAGATTAGAAAACTTTTATCATCATTTATCAAAGCTGTCCAATCATCATCTTTTCCCCCCCTGAAAAAGGCTAAACCATTACAGAAAACCCAAATTGCTTAAAAGCCCTTTTTGGGGCAAATTTAAAAAACTTAAAGCCACCTCCCCCCCGTGTGTGCTTAGGGGGCTCTTTTCCCCCAACTGTAACGATGAACCATTACAGCCTTAAATCATGTACGTTCCTTTGTGGCCCCCCGGGTACTTTCCCCTTTTATTAAAAGTTTAAAGTCACACATATGCCTCAGTCTGCACCACCTTTTTTGCGCCACAGAGACAAAAACGTAGTCGTCCCAAAACCCTCTCAGAGATCACCAAGAACCAGTGGGACAGTGTCTTTTACACCTATATTTTCATGTTTAAATTTATCCCCCCAGTCGGCGGAATTTTTTACAAAATGTGGTTTTTCCCTGGCCATAAATTTCAATTAATTTCCTGATAGTTACCCCAAGAGACGTTTGTAAATGATGATGGGGTACTCAGATCTTTCCCCACTGCAATTACTAAAATATTGGACATGACACAAACTGAGTGGGAATGCTCTCTTTAAAACCTTTCCCCGTAATCAAAGGGCCTTTTAGTGGGTCCCTTCCCCCCGCAAAAAAACCCTCCCAGGGAAAAAAAATATCGTGGTTCTAAAAAAAACCCGAACCAGGTCATTTTTTTTCAATTATCAAACTAACCCGAAAAAAAAAGGGCCCTTTTTTTCCCAGTCGGGGGGAATTTTGAGCGCCCCCGGGCCCAAAACCCTCCCATGGGACCGTAAAGGGATTATGGTTTCACCATCCCCCCTTTACCCTCCTTTTAAACCCTTTAACCGTCTAAAAAATGACAACCCCCGCTGGGGGTTGTTGCTTCCCCTTTTCTCTGACATAGTTTAAATTTTTGGGGAGGAGGGAAACAATCTTTTTTGATTTAAAACCACCTTTTTTTTTGCACAAACTTTCCAAAGCAACCATGGCCCCTATTGTTTCAAGATTGTTTTAATGGGCCCCCCTTTAATTGTTCATGGCCCCTGGGGGCGCAAAACAATATTATTGGTCTGTTTGTTTAAGGATAAGAAGTTAGACATTCCTTCTCGTAACCCCCCTCCCTTTTCCTCCCTTAGTGGAAATATCTGGTTCTCACCGGGGTGTCCCGGGGCGGACCCTTTCCCCAACCTTTCTATCCAGGTAAGACTTCACTTTTTCCTTCCCCTTTTTGTCGAACCCAAATTTCTTTTCCCCGGGGACCTTCTACTTGGGGTTTTCTTCCCCTGCGAGACTTACGCCCTTGTGGGTCGACCCTTATCGATGCAAAGCACAAATTGACGAAAATTTATCGTTCCCTTTTGGGGTTTCCAGCCCTTGGGTCAGAAAACTGTTATACTGCTGCAGGGGTCCCATGTCCCCTTAAGTTCCTTCCAAAAAAATTTCTTTTCCCCGTAGCGTACCCCCGCGGTTTAGGCCCTGGTAAATTTTGTCACTCCCTCAGTGTTCCCACCTATAACCTTTAGGGTTGCAGGATAGTCCGTTTCCTCAAGGGGTCCCAGGGCGCTGATTGCCTTGAGTGGGTCAACCTTTTCCCGCCAAAGCCGCTAGTTCGAGTAGTATTTTTCCCCAGGGGCGCCTTTTCGGGAAAAAAAATTACTTGCAACATAATGCCATCTCTTTTTGATGTCCCCATGCCCCTCCCGCAGAAAAAAGTTTTTTGTTGCGGCTAGTCCCACTTTGAGGTCTGTAGTTGTTCCCGTTTGGTTTCCCGATGGGATAAAGTCCCAGGGTTGACAGTGATTCCTGCAAAGTAAAAGGTCTATTTGTTGAACCATCCTTACATGTTGTAAGAGTAGTAAGATCCTTTTTCTACCTGGCCAACACTTATGGTCACAGTGTTCGCCTTAGGGGCAAATACCAATCTTGTTGACCTTGTTCACTTTTCCTTACCCTGTTCAGGTAGAGGATGAGTTGTCACCTGACCAGTGGGTCGGTGCTATTTCTGCCGGGGAGACCTCATCCACTGCACTGGATCAATCTGTTCCACCAGTAGAGGAGAAAGACTTAGCTCCACTGACTTCCCAGATGAAGTCAAGCGTTTGTTGACTCTGTTGAACAAACGTCGTAAGCCATTGCTTTACCAGGTGAGAAGATGGGTATAACGAACTTATTGTCCATCGTATTCCACTTGAACCTGGTACTAGACCTATCTACATACCTGCGTACAGAATGCCTCATTCACAAGTTGCTGTCGCAGAAGAATTGATCAATCAAATGCTTGATGATGGAGTTATTGCACCTAGCAATTCACCTTGGAATGCACCCTTGATACTAGTACCTAAGAAGGATGGTACTTGGCGTCCAGTAATTGACTTTAGGAAGTTAAACGCAAAAACCATTCCAGATCGCTTTCCACTCCCTGTACTGGGTGATCTTTTACGTAATATCGGAGATAACAAAGTCTTTTCAACCCTAGATTTTTTTACAAGGGTTTTGGCAAGTCCCTCTTCACGAGGACAGCCAAGAGCTAACTGCATTCTCCACTCCTACAGGTCATTATCACTTCCTCCGTATGGCATTTGGATTACGATCTTCCCCTATCACGTTCTCAAGGCTCATGACTAATATCTTTAGAGGTCTCATAGGTAATGCACTTATGGTGTACTTAGATGACGTAATCGTCATGTCTAAAGACGTGGATACACACTTGAAAAGACTTGATGTAGTACTTGGTAAGCTTGAAGAAGCCAATTTAAAGATCAAACTGTCAAAATGTCAATTTTTCAGATCAGAAATTAAGTTTCTTGGTCACGTAGTCACCCCTAGAGGGGTTACGACTGACCAAAGTAAAGTAACTGCAGTACTAAATTTTCCAACTCCCAAAACTGCTGATGCCGTAAGATCCTTTGTGGGCTTAGCAGGTTTTTATAGATCTTTCATTGCCAATTTTTCTTCCATAGCTGCTCCTCTAACTGAGTTGCTTAAGAAAGATGCTCCTTTTGTTTGGACCTTCCGTCAAGAAAGAGCATTCCAAACTCTAAAGGAAAAGCTAACATCTGCTTCAATTTTGAAATTTCCAGATTTTTCTAAGCCCTTCTATCTGACAACTGATGCTAGTTCAATTGGCATAGGTGCCGTACTAGCTCAGAAGACCGATGGCAAGTACAACGCAGTTGCATTTGCTAGCCGAGTCCTTACGAAGGCTGAACGTAATTATACAGTAACTGAGCAAGAAGCTATAGCAATAGTATGGTCTTTAAAAACACTTCCGAGACATTATTTATCAGTACTCTGTTCATGTCTTGACAGATCATGCTCCACTGATACCCTTATTCCAGAACAAACAACCTACTGGAAGGTTAGCTAGGTGGACCTTGACTATCCAAGAGTTCAATCCCACCTTTGAGCATTTACCTGGCAAGTCAAATGTAGTCGCAGATGCCTTATCGCGACATGTTAGTATAGTAACTGCAGACCCTCCATTTAGTGCTGAAGATGTAAAGAATGCTCAACGAACAGATCCCATGTGGTCTGGTGTGATTCGATTCCTGCTCCAGGAAGATCTTATTCTGAATGTGAAGCCACCAGCACCCATCAGTGACTTTGTCATGAACCAAGAATTACTGTATCGAACAGCCGAATTGGATACTCCTAGCAGAAGAGTATACCAGTTAGTAATTCCACAGTCATTAGTGAATGTAGCCTTACAGCTAGTTCACGATGTACCAGGTGTTGCACACCCTGGTATGGATCGTTCAGTAAAACAAGCCAGATTGAAATACTTTTGGCCTCGAATGGCAACTGATATTTCTGAGTATGTTAGGAAATGTAGTGTCTGCATGCAACATAAAGGCAATGCTAATGGTCCTAATCCAATCCAAGTGTATCCAACTACTAGCGAACCTTGGGAAAGAGTTGCGCTAGATTTGTTAACTAATTTCCAATGTTCCCTCCAAGGTAACAAACATCTGTGTGTTATGGTAGACCATTTCACCAGATATTGCGAGTTAGTTCCTATTGCAGATAAGACTGCCGAGACAGTAGCTAAAGCGTTTAAAGAACGCATTATCTGCAGGCATACCACTCCTAAGTCCCTAGTAACAGATAATGGAGGTGAATTCTGTAATGAAATTCTTGAAAATTTGTGTACCTTGTACAAGATCTCTAAATCCACCATTGTTCCTCATCATCCTGCCAGCAATGGGTTAGCGGAACGAACCAATAAGAAAGTACTTGATGTCTTGAGAGCCACTATCAATCCCAATAGTGAAACTTGGGATGAAGTTATACCTGATGTGCAGTGTGCTATAAATTCTGCTTACAATGTTTCTATAGGTGACACTCCACATTATGCATTGTATGGTGTAGATAAACGTTTGCCTTATGAGTTGTTATATTCTAATCCGAAACCAAATTACAACCCTGATGATTTCATATCAACTCGTACCAGCTTAGCTCAAAGTGTTTTTAGAAGAATCCGTGAAACACTTCATAAATCAACAGCTGAATTCACAAGAGTCGCAAACACTCGATCAAAGCCATCCAAAATCAAAGTAGGTTCGAGAGTTATGCTGATTAACTTTAACAAAACGTCTGCAATGCCAAAGCTTGATCAAAAGTTTGTTGGTCCTTATCGAGTAGTTGAACATATCACTGGTAATAAGTATAAGGTTAGAGAGATTAGTACTGGTCAGTATAAAGAATCGCATTTGGATCATATGAAGTTAGTATGTGATGATAATGATGTTCCAACCCAGACTAATGTGACAGACTCTGACAATCCTCCTGATCCTGTACTCTCTTCCTCTGATACTCAGTCAGATGATCAACCTGAATGTCGTTATTCCCTACGTACACGACAGGTATTGAGAAATCCTCAAGTATCATTTGTAACTTCCAATTCAGATTTGCCTCAAATACAGCATGAGTTAGCCAATGCTACAGAGTTTGATCCTCCCAGAGATGACACCATTCTGCATATGTCAATCACACCCTAGCAGAGTTGGGGTTAAATGTAAATAACCTGTATAGATGAATAATTACAGTATCAACTTATCAGTATTCAAGAATTTTTTTTTTGTGTGTTCGTGTTCTCTCCGCATTCTGAGAGTTAACAGTCTAGATTTGCGTGCACCGAATCTGCCTTTCTGTTAAACACTCTTCTTTGTATATATTCCTTCCTCAGAATCCGTAGATCACATGAATTACAGATCGATCGATCAACATTTTTTGTTATCACTGTAATCTCAACGTAGAGTTCGTTGTTCATTTGTTGAGTTTTAAGTTGTACTTAGTATACCTTGTATTGCATTACAGTTTCAGTTACGTAGCTTTCATCCCATTGTTCTAATTATGTTATATATAAGTTTACTGTTGTGTACTTTGACATTGTATAGAATCAGCCCAAGCCGTACCTGCCATCTCTAGTTAGTATTAGTTGTATGTCGGGACGACATACGTTAGCGTCGCCGAGCTCTCAGTAGTAGTAACCAGTTACCAGTCTCAGTAGTAGTAACCAGTTACCAGTAACCGTCCGTTGACTCAACGACCAACCGTCTCTGCCTGAGTCACTATCTGAATTCATATTGTGCTGACCTCAGCAGTTCAAAGGCCCCCTCACATAGGGTACTGCAGCCGGCTAGTCAGTATTACGAGTGTAGCCAAGGAGATAGGTACGGCTAGCAAGGGCTCTGTCGACATAACAGCAATTATACGTAATAACAGCCTACGTGAGTATTTCTTCCCTAATCCACGTATCGAACTCCCACATGATAACCTGACCACCATGACTCACACTGACCTGACCTCCATGACTCACATTGACCTGACCTCCATGACTCACATTGACCTGACCTCCATGACTCACACTGACCTGACACTCCATGACTCACACTGACCTGACTCCATGGACTACATTGACCTGACCTCCATGACTCACATTGACCTGACCTCCATGACTCACACTGACCTGACCTCCATGACTCACACTGACCTGACCTCCATGACTCACACTGACCTGACCTCCCTGACTCACACTGACCTGACCTCCATGATTCACACTGACCTGACCTCCATGACTCACACTGACCTGACCTCCATGGACTCACATTGACTGACCTCCATGACTCACATTGACCTGACCTCCATGACTCATACTGACCAGACCTCCATGACTCACATTGACCTGACCTCCAAGACTCACATTGACCTGACCTCCATGACTCACACTGACCTGACCACCATGATCACACTGACCTGACCTGCAGACTCACACTGACCTTACCACCATGACTCACTCTGACTTGACCACCATGACTCACACTGACTTGACCTGCATGACTCACACTGACCTGACCTGCATGACTCACACTGACCTGACCACCATGACTCACTGACCTGACCTCCATGACTCACATTGACCTGACCTCCATGACTCACATTGACCTGACCTCCATGACTCACACTGACCTGATGTTGAAGATATTAGCCTTACCAGCTAAGATATAATTTATAAATTTGAATATGAACACTTAGCTGATAAAGGACAGCAAATCGTCTACATAGCCGCCCCTGCAGACAAGGTCTAGAAGCTGTCGAAACCATCTCAACATGGGCTGTCAAAAAAATATAATTTGTATGTATATAAATTGCCCCTAGGGGGTGTTATGTCAGCATATTTCATTCGATGATGGCTGACGATATACTTACTTGTTTGGACTCAATGGTCCGCATATCACCGGGGTTTATGATAAGTTTCTAACTCACGAATTTATACTCAACTGCGCAGTCAATAGTAGTACATCACGAGTTAGAACACTTACCTGGGTATATGTATCTGACCCGTAATTTATGCCCGGATATCCGTTGAGTTGATTGAAGAATAGTGTTCTTTGAAGAATGTCGCACTACACTCTGTTGGATCGCAACACTCGTTGTTACACTGTTCATCAATAATTGTTCACACAATATCACTAAGAAGTTGATCACACTTCTCTGTAAGTGTTTATCGTGTTTTGTGAGACACTTTGTCCACACTAATGCACAGATCAGTGTTCTTTTTTGGTTATCCTGGCGTCAGTGTCACTCGTAGTAGAGTCAAAGTTAATCTGAAGACGCCACAGCGCCCCATGCCATCACTGCCCCTTGCACAAAAAAAAAAGCTGACCTAGTACTTGTTGCTTCCTTGCCACTTCCTCGATGAAGCATAGCAGAAGGTTTGATTCTTGCTGTCTTAAGCATAGACAACAATGTTCACTATCTTTACTATGGTAACGAAGTGGGAGCAGGATTTTCCTTAATTGTCCTGCTAAAGTAAGAGATGTACTGTCTCTTATAAAAATACACTTTGCAACACTGGACTGCAAGGAGCAGAGGTCATTTGACCACGCATACTCGTACAGCATTTGTGATCAATTACTCACTGTAGCAGTAAACAAGATATTTGCCCCTTCTGAGAGGGCTGGGCCCCTCAGGGCTGAAAGGGGCTGAAGGGGCTGAAGGGGCTGAAGGGGGCTGATACCCCCTCCTGGAGAAAATTTCTCCACACTGGGGGGCGGCAGAGGTTCGCTGCAGGTGAACTATTCATCACTTAACATTAATTTGTTTTTGTCACTCGCCACCACTGCTGCTTGTCTTTTCTGAACAGCTTTAGTCTGTGTGGTTTCTGGAGAATCACTAATTTTGTTTTCAACACTGTGTAATTCTAACGGCACTAGTTTATTTATTGTCCGCTTATTCACTACACCTTTGCTTAAAACATCAACTGTCCTGATGATTCCATTTGCATCAGGATATATGGTCACATTTTTTCCAAGTGGCCATTGGGACCTCGGACAATCATTGTCGATAATCACTATGTCACCAGGTCTTAAGGACTTATGATTTTCAGGAACACCAGCTCCATGGAAGTGTTCTCTCAATGAGGTGAGATAGTCTTCTCGCCAAGTTTTCTCCCAACGTTCAATCACTTTATTAAGGTGTTTGAATTTACGTCTGAGTTGCTCAGGTTCGAAATAAGTAGGATCCTCTATGATTTCTTTATCATTCATGGGAGGAACAGGTTCGAGCCTTCTGCCATGGAGTAAATGAGATGGACTTAACACTTCTAAATTGTCCAGATCATCGGTAACATAAGTTAGAGGTCTGTTGTTGACTCTATTTTCTATTTCAGTCACAACTGTAGGGAAATTCTTCAAGTCTATTCTTGCGATGAAGAGTCTTCCTTAAAAAAGTTTTAAAATGCCGATCATTCTTTTCATAAAATCCCCCATCCCATGGAGATTTAGGAGGAATGATTCCAAACGACAACTGCTTTTGATTCAGCATGTTGTATTCTGGTTGATCAAAGATTTTGCTTATAAAGCAGCACCAGCAACAAAGTTCGTTGATTTTTGAAATTTCAGTTGGGACATGCCCTTCGGGCTGAAAAAACTTCTGAAAAATTTTGAAAAAAGGTTTCAGAGACATGTAGTGGCTATTCTAGATTTTACTCTCTATTGTAGCACAATGAACAAACAGTTGAAACCCCTTGATGAGAACTTTGTCAACCGTTTTGGTTAAATTATTGGCCCCGTGAAATCTACACCTGTCACGTCAAATGGAGTGATATGAAAAACTTTCAGAGGGATAGGGGGGTGGCCTGGATCGAATACTCGCATATCGTAGTGACGAAAAGTAATCAGTCTTTTATTTGCTTTTTCCACTTTGCGCCCTTTGGGTATCCGTAGGATTGTCGTATATGAAAAAAGTGTGTCAGCTACCCCACCATGTAACACGTTATGGGGGCGTTTTGCACAATAGTTTTCTTAGCCAATGTTTTTGGGGGGCAATTTGGATGTATGGTTTTTTTGGGGTGGAATTTGAATTCTTTTTCGATATCTTATAAATTTTTTTGAGTCGAATAAAGTCCTAAAGTTAATATGACAGGTTTCTTTGGGGTTTTTTGGTTTCTAGAAAATTTTTTTTCTATAGAGAAAAATTTTTGTATTGTTTCCCCGTATTTAATGGGTTCAAGATATTCATAATTCGGACCTTTTTTTTAAAGAATTTATGGGCAAGAGCTGTAAAATTTTAAAAGTTTACCCAAAGATGAGATTTAGATCCTCAATGACTTTTTGTTGTCTCTGCGTATTTACACAACTTATTTTTGCTGTGTTCAAGCAGACTGTTTCTTCTGGCATAATGTGGTTTTTGCTGAGGCCAGTTTTTTTGATTTGGAGCCAGTTCGGTCCGTGGAGCCTAAATTTATTATCCCCAAAATTTTTTGAGTTTGGGCACCAAAGTGACAACATGTCGCTGGATTTTTTTGGGTAAGGATGAAGAAAGAGATAATTTTCTCTGATTCCCTTTTTTTTTGTACTTGTTCTGTAATGAAACTTTTTATTATTTTTTAACCCTGGAGAACGCCTCATTGTCCCCCCAGATCACGTTTTTTAAAAGTGAGTGATCAAATTTTTTGAGTAGCAGTAATTTTGTACCACAAGTGTGCTGTCAGTTCCAATTGTGGTATGTTCTGCCTTCAAGGGTGCTCCCTGGCCTTTGAAGTAAATTTGTGTACTTCCTTAGCATTATATGAAGCTACGTGCCTAACCCCTTTGGTTGACGCACAAGAAACACATGTAAAGTGTTTTTTTTCCCCCTTTTACCTATTTTCTGGGAAATTTTAAATTTTATGAAGTTGTTTAAAATCTTGGTTTTCTCCATGCTTGACTCATTTTTAGAGGGAAGTTCTCTCCCCTCCAATTTTTATTTTCCCGCATCTTTATGAGATTTTACCCTTTTATGGTAATTGGTGGACGAGTCTAGAGGATCAAAAAAATTGTGTCCCCTGACAGTAAAACTACGTTTAGTGAGTGTATGCTGATTTATTTTTTATCTTTTTGGGCTCAAAGTATCTTCCGTTGTTCCAATAAGTCCCGCATATTGTTGCAATCAGGGAATTTCGTTTCAGGGAAATTTCTTTGATAAGTTCCTTAATTGCTTTGAATTTTTATTCCCATCCTTTGAGGGGTATTGCTTCTTTTTATCTCCCCTTTTTAGTTTTGTATAAGGATTTCAAATCCTCCTCTTTATTCACAGTACCTTTAAGATTTTCCCCATAGAAAATTTTCTTTAAAAATTTTTTGAAGGGA
>NC_069438.1:2397853-2413897 GCF_026875155.1 Cherax quadricarinatus | reverse complement strand
GCCAAAACCCCTGGGGGGGGAAAATTTTATGGAACAAAATTGCCGGGGCAGTTCGTAGCCACCTTGAAAAGAAAAAAATAATCAACGAATTCAGCATGGTTTTACAAAGGGGCGTTCCTGCCTTACGAATTTATTAACTTTTTTCACTAAGGTATTTTTGGAGGTAAATCATGGTAATGAATATGATATTGTGTATATGGACTTCAGTAAGGCTTTTGACAGGGTCCCACATCAGAGACTATTGAGGAAAATTAAGGCACATGGAATAGGAGGAGAAATTTTTTTCTGGATAGAGGCATGGTTGACAAATAGGCAGCAGAGAGTTTGCATAAATGGGGAGAAATCAGAGTGGGGAAGCGTCACGAGCAGTGTTCCACAGGGGTCAGTGCTGGGCCCCCTGCTGTTCACAATATACATAAACGACGTAGATGAGGGCATAAAGAGCGACATCAGCAAGTTTGCCGATGACACCAAAATAGGCCGTCGAATTCATTCTGACGAGGACATTAGCGCTCCAGGAAGATTTGAGTAGACTGATGCTGTGGTCGGAGAGGTGGCAGATGCAGTTCAATATAGACAAATGCAAAGTTCCAAATGTTGGACAGGACAATAACCATGCCACATATAAACTAAATAATGTAGATCTTAATATTATGGATTGCGAAAAAGATTTAGGAGTTCTGTTTAGCAGTAATCTGAAACCAAGACAACAGTGCATAAGTGCTCGCAATAAAGCTAATAGAATCCTTGGCTTCATTTCAAGAAGCATAAATAATATGAGTCCTCAGGTTGTTCTTCAACTCTATACATCCTTGGTTAGGCCTCATTTAGATTATGCTGCACAGTTTTGGTCACCTTATTACAGAATGGATATAAATGCTCTGGAAAATGTACAAAGGAGGATGACAAAGTAGATCCCATGTATCAGAAACCTTCCCTATGAGGATAGACTGAGGGCCCTGAATCTGCACTCTCTAGAAAGACGTAGAATTAGGGGGATATGATTGAGATGTATAAATGGAAGACAGGAATAAATAAAGGGGATGTAAATAGTGTGCTGAAAATATCTAGCCTAGACAGGACTCGCAATAATGGTTTTAAGTTAGAAAAATTCAGATTCAGGAAGGATATAGGAAAATACTGGTTTGGTGATAGAGTTGTGGTTGAGTGGAACAAACTCCCAAGTACAGTCATAGAGGTCAGAACGTTGTGTAGCTTTAAAAATAGGTTGGATAAATACATGAGTGGGTGTGGGTGGGTGTGAGTTGGGCCTGATTAGCTTGTGCTACCAGGATGGTTGCCATGTTCCTCCCTTAAGTCAAGGTGACCTGACCTGACTAGGTTGGGTGCATTGGCTTAAGCGGGTAGGAGACTTGGACCTGCCTCGCATGGGCCAGTAGGCCTTCTGCAGTGTTCCTTCGTACTTATGTTCTTATGTTCTTAAGCCATGGTGCTTGGTAACAGCCCACACTAACTCCCAAGAGCTTAGGCAGGTAGGACCGCAGGTGACCACTGACCTCAGTGTACTGATCCTTCAATATTATTGCTACCTCTTTCTTAGTTCTAACTCTCTCAGATACTCCTGACTTAATCCCATTTATTTCTCCCAAGTAAAACTCACCTACCCCCTTCAGCTTTGTTTCGCTTAGAACTAGGACATCCTGCTTCTTATTCATAACTTTAGCACGCATTTCTTTTTTACCATCTGCACTACATTCACGCACATTCAAACATCCAATTTATATAAATTTTTCTTCTTCTCTCTTTTAATAATATATACAGGAGAAGGGGTTACTAGTCCATTGCTCCCGCCATTTTATTCTCCTCTTACGAAACGCACGACTTACTGAGGAAAAGATTCTTTTCACTTCCTTATGGAGAATAGAGCAAAGAAGAACAAGAACTTTTAAAAAAGAAGAAAAACCTAGTTGTGTATGTACATATATGCATGTGCATGACTGTATAGTGTGCCCTATGTGTAAGTAAAAGTAGCAGGATATAACTGTTATCCCGCGTGTTAAACAGAAGTTTCCGTTGCACACTCACTTGCAGGACGGTAGTACCTCCCTGGGTGGTTGCTGTCTACCAACCTATTACCACAGGGAGCTAGTACCTCCCTGGGTGGTTGCTGTCTACCAACCTATTACCACAGGAAGCTAGTACCTCCCTGGGTGGTTGCTGTCTACCATCCTATTACCACAGGAAGCTAGTACCTCCCTGGGTGGTTGCTGTCTACCAACCTATTACCACAGGAAGCTAGTACCTCCCTGGGTGGTTGCTGTCTACCAACCTATTACCACAGGAAGCTAGTACCTCCCTGGGTGGTGGCTGTCTACCAACCTATTACCACAGGAAGCTAGTACCTCCCTGGGTGGTTGCTGTCTACCAACCTATTACCACAAGATGGTAGTACCTTCCTGGGTGGTTGCTGTCTACCAACCTACTACCACAGGACGGTAGTACCTCCCTGGGTGGTTGCTCTCTACCAACCTATTACCACAGGACGGTAGTACCTCCCTGGGTGGTTGCTGTCTACCAACCTATTCCCACAGGACGGTAGTACCTCCCTGGGTGGTTGCTGTCTACCAACCTATTACCACAGGATGGTAGTACCTCCCTGGGTGGTTGCTGTCTACCAACCTACTACCACAGGACGGTAGTACCTCCCTGGGTGGTTGCTCTCTACCAACCTATTACCACAGGACGGTAGAACCTCCCTGGGTGGTTGCTATCTACCAGCCTATTACCACAGAAGGGTAGTACCTTCCTGGGTGGTTGTTGTCTACCAATCTACTACCACAGGACGGTAGTACCTCCCTGGGTGGTTGCTCTCTACCAACCTACTACTACAGGACGGTAGTACCTTCCTGGATGGTTGCTGTCTACCTACCTACTACCACAGGATGGTAGTACCTCCCTGGGTGGTTGCTGTCTACAAACTTACTACCACAGGACGGTAGTACCTCCCTGGATGGTTGCTGTCTACAAACCTACTACCACAGGACGGTAGTACCTTCCTGGGTGGTTGCTGTCTACCAACCTACTACCACAGGATGGTAGTACCTCCCTGGGTGGTTGCTGTCTACCAACTTACTACCACAGGACGGGATTACCCCCTGGGTGGTTGCTGTTTAACCAATCTATTTACCACAGGACGGTAGTACCTTCATGGGTGGTTGCTGTCTACTAACCTATTACCACAGGACGGTAGTACCTTCCTGGTGGTTGCTGTCTACCAACTATTACCATAGGACAGTAGTACCTTCCTGGGTGGTTGCTGTCTACCAACCTATTACCATAGAAAAAATAGTACCTTCCTGGGTGGTTCTGTCTACCAACCTATTACCACAGGACGGGAGTATTTTCCTGGGTGGTTGCTGTCTACCAACCTATTACCCCAGGACGGTAGTACCTCCCTGGGTGGTTGCTGTCTACCAACCTCTACCACAGTACGGTAGTACCTTCCTGGTTGGTTGCTGTCTACCAACCTACTACCACAGAAGGGTAGACCTTCCTGGGTGGTTGCTGTCTACCAACCTACTACCACAGGACGGTAGTACCTTCCTGGGTGGTTGCTGTCTACCAACCTACTACCACAGAGGGTAGCACCTTCCTGGGTGGTTGCTGTCTACCAACCTATACCACAGGACGGTAGTACCTTCCTGGTGTGGTTGCTGTCTACCAGCCTTACTATCTGTCCAGGAAAAATATTTCCCCTCCTATTCCTTGTGGCTCTACTACTATCCTCATCAGTCTTCATATTCATTACGATGATCTACTTCTTGAAATACCTTAGTGAAAAGTTATAAAATTCGTAAGGCATGAATGTTCCTCTGTAAGAACAGCTGATTCATTATTAATATGTCTTTAAACGTGTCTTGAAATTGCCAACGGCAATTATTGATTCCATCAATTTTATTACATTGAATGTTAGGCTAATTGGTCAATAATTCGAAGCTAAAGGTCTGTCTCCGCTTTGTGGTAGGTATCATATTTAACATTTTCCAATGGTTTGGTAAGTTCCTCCCTTACGTTACTTTTATTACCATTAAGAACAGTTCATCAGGGACTGTGGATTTGTTTGGAAAATAAGTGTTGAAGATGGTATAAATTTCTTTGTCACTGTCAGTGAGCTGACCTGAGGACTTTTTGGTGAACTTATCTTTCCCTTAAATCTTACTTCAGTATACCTGAGAAAAATCTTGTGACTTTAACTCCCTAATCTCTCTTGGCTGTTCTTATTCCTTTTTTTATTTATCTTTTTAATTGAATATATTTGTTTCTTGATGCCTCTCTTTCCCTTTTCATTCACGTTGTAGAGTCTTTCTTAGTGATCATATAAGGTCATAAGAGCCACGATAATCACCTTAATAAACTAAATACATGACAGTGGTTACCCTGTTTTCACTCCTTCGTTAATTTTTCTTGTTTTCACTGTCCTTACGTCTCGTTTAGTTCCTCTTCCAATCCCCCAGGATGGATCGAAATGCATTCATATGTTTTCTCTCCTCAGTAGAGTTTGAGAACTGTTAAAACAATTGAATGTTTAATGGTCATCTAGTTTCCGTCTTACTTATTTTTTTCCCTTGTCAGAAATAACTTTTTGAATGACGGATGTTTAAATTTAAGTTTCATTCTTTGGTTCAACGTAAATTACTGAATATTTTCTGGGAAAGTAGTGGTAAATACTTCTGACATGACAACTACTGAAAAATTTCATAGTTAAGGTGTTTCCTTCACTGGATCAGCGTCTCAGTGTAGGACAGTTTCAGTTTTACATTACCATATTAAGCAAGTGATGCTGAAAAAATTTTATCCTTGGTTTCCCTTCTTTATGTGAAAATAAGAATTAGTAATAGTGAAGGTATTTTCGCCTCTTCATTTGGGAATAAATTCTGGTGAGATTGGGAATGAATAATTGATAGTCAATGTGTCCTTTTTTGGTCCCCCCCATAACTGATCAGGAAAAATTTCTGAAAAGACACTGTTGAAAAGAGTGACAGCAAATGTGTTCCTTTCTTTGTGTCCCATTGTTGGTGGAAAAACATTTTTTGCAAGACATTATTGAATAAAAAATGATTAATGTGTTTCTCAGTTTAGCTTAATCTACTGTTGAATGAGAGATCATAAATGTGCCTTATTCCTTTATCACAGCCAATTTGTAGTTAAATACTGATCACAAGACAGGTAGGTAGTAGGTTGGTAGACAGCAACCCCCCAGGGAAGTCTACCGTCCTGCCAGATGACTGTGAAACAGAAACCCGTAACTGTTTTGCATGATGGTAAAGGGTTGCTGGTTTCTTTTTCTGTCTCATAAAACACGCTAGATAACAGGGATATCTTGCTACTCCTACTTACACTTTGGTCACACTTCAGACACGCACATGCAATTTAAAATATATATATACATACATCTAGGTTTTTCTCCTTTTCTAAAAGCTCTTTTTCCTCTTTATTTCTTCTATTGTCCATGGGGAAGTGGAAAGAATCTTTCCTCCGTAAACCATGCGTGTCGTATGAGGCGACTAAAATGCCGGGGGGCAATGGGCTAGTAACCCCTTCCCTGTAGACATTTACTAAAAAAGAAAAGAAGAAAAAACTTTATAAAACTGGGATGCTTAAATGTGGGGTGGATGTAGTGCGATGACAAGAAACAGATGATTGCTGATGTTATGAATGAAAAAAGTTGAATGTCATGGCCCTAGCGAAACAAAGCTGAAGGGGTAGGGGAGTTTCGGTTTGGGGGGAAATAAATGGGATTAAATCTGAGTATCTGAGAGAGTTAGAGCAAAGGAAGGGGTAGCAGTAAAAGTTGAATGATTTAGTTATGGAAGGAGAAAAGAGAATATGAATGTGTAAATTCAAGAATTTGTGGATTAAAGTAAAGGTTGGATCCCAGAAGTGGGGCATAATAAGCGTGTATGCACCTGGAGAAGAGAGGAATGCAGAGGAGAGAGAGAGATTTTGGGAGATTTTTAAGTGAATGTATAGGAGCCTTTGAACCAAGTGAGAGAGTAATTTTTGGTAGGGACCTGAATGCTAAAGTAGGAGAAACTTTTAGAGAGGGTGTGGTAGGTAAGTTTGGGTTGGGGTGCCAGGTGTAAATGATAATGGGAGCCCTTTAATTGAACTTTGTATAGAAAGGGGTTTAGTTATAGGTAATACATATTTTAAAAAAAAAGGGGAAATAAATAAGTATACAAGATATGATGTAGGGCGAAATGACAGTAGTTTGTTGGATTATGTATTGGTAGATAAAAGACTGTTGAGTAGACGTCAGGATGATTTTATAGAGGGGCCACAGATATATCAGATCACTTTCTAGTTGTAGCTATACACTGAGAGTAAAAGGTAGATGGGATACAAGGAAAAGAAGCACAGGGAAGAGAGAGGTGAAGGGGTTTATAAACTAAAAGAGGAGGCAGTTAGGGTAAGATATAAACAGCTATTGGAGGATAGATGGGCTAATGAGAGCATAGGCAATGGGGTCGAAGAGGTATGGGGTAGGTTTAAAAATGTAGTGTTAGAGTGTTCAGCAGAAGTTTGTGGTTACAGGAAAGGGGTGCGGGAGGGAAGAGGAGCGATTGGTGGAATGATGATGTGAAGAGAAAAAGTTAGCATATGAGAAGTTTTTTTCAAAGTAGAAGTGATGCAAGGAGGGAAGAGTATATGGAGAAAAAGAGAGAGGTTAAGAGAGTGGTGAAGCAATGTAAAAGAGAGAAAATGAGAGAGTGGGTGAGATGTTATCAACAAATTTTGTTGAAAATAAGAAAAAGTTTTGGAGTGAGATTAACAAGTTAAGAAAGCCCAGAGAACAAATGGATTTGTCAGTTAAAAATAGGAGAGGAGACTATTAAAAAGAAGGAGTTAGAGGTATTGGGAAAGATGGAGGGAATATTTTGAGGAATTGTTAAATGTTGATGAAGACAGGGAAGCTGTGATTTCGTGTATAGGCAAGGTGGAACAACATCTTGTAGGAGTGAGGAAGAGCCAGTTGTGAGTGTGGGGAAGTTCGTGAGGCAGTAGGTAAAATGAAAGGGGGTAAGGCAGCCGGGATTGATGGGATAAAGATAGAAATGTTAAAAGCAGGTGGGGATATAGTTTTGGAGTGGTTGGTGAAATTATTTAATAAATGTATGGAAGAGGGTAAGGTACCTAGGGATTGGCGAGAGGAGCATGCATAGTTCCTTTTGTATAAAGGAAAAAGGGGGGAAAAAAGAGAGTGCAAAAATTATAGGGGGATAAGTCTGTTGAGTATACCTGGCAAAGTGTTGGTAGATTTTTATTATTGAAAAAATTAAGAGAAAGACGGAGAAAAAGGATAGCAGATGAACAAGGAGGCTTTAGGAAAGGTAGGGGGTGTGTGGACCAGGTTGTTTACAGTGAAAATATAAGTGAACAGTATTTAGATAAGGTAAAGAGGTCTTTGTGGCATTTTTGGATTTTGGAAAAAGGCGTAAAGACAGGGTGGATAGGGGGGCAATGTGGCAGATGTTGCAGGTGTATGGTGTAGGAGGTAGGTTACTGAAAGCAGTGAAGAGTTTTTACGAGGACAGTGAGGCTCAAGTTAGAGTATGTAGGAAAAAAGGGAAATTATTTCCCAGTAAAAATAGGCCTTAGACAAAGGGTTTGTGATGTCACCGTGGTTGTTTTAAAATATTTATAGATGGGGTTGCAAGAGAAGTAAATGCGAGGGTCTTGGGAAGAGGCGTGGAGTTAAAGGATAAAGAATCACACATAAAGTGGGAGTTGTCACAGTTGCTCTTTGCTGATGACACTGTGCTCTTGGGAGATTCTGAAGAGAAGTTGCAGAGATTGGTGGATGAATTTTGGGAGGGTGTGCAAAAAGAAGAAAATTGAAAGTGAATACAGGAAAGAGTAAGGTTATGAGGATACCAAAAAGATTAGGGGATGAAAGATTGGATATCAGATTGGAGGGAGAGAGTATGGAGGAGGTAAATTTAAATTCAGATATTTGGGAGTGGACGTGTCAGCGGATGGGTCTATGAAAGATGGGGTTTGAATCATAGAATTGATGAGGGGAAAATGGTGAGTGGTGAAACTTAGGAGTCTGTGGAGACAAAGAACTTTGTCCTTTGAGGCAAAGAAGGGAATGTATGAGAGTATAGTTTTACCAACGCTCTTATATGGGTGTGAAGCATGGGTAATGAATTTTTGCAGCGAGGGAAGGCTGGAGGCAGTGGAGATGTCATTTCTGAGAGCAATGTGTGGTGTGAATATAATGCAAGAAATCGTATTTTTGGAAGTTAGGAGGAGGTGCGGGATTACCAAAACTGTTGTCCAGAGGGCTGAGGAAGGGTTGTTGAGGTGGTTTCGGACATGTGGAGAGAATGGAGCGAAACAGAATGACTTCAAGAGTGTATCAGTCTGTAGTGGAAGGAAGGCGGGGTAGGGGTCGGCCTAGGAAAGGTTGGAGGGAGGGGGTAAAGGAGGTTTTGTGTGCGAGGGGCTTGGACATCCAGCAGGCTGCGCGAGCGTGTTTGATAGGAGTGAATGGAGACAAATGGTTTTAATACTTGACGTGCTGTTGGAGTGTGAGCAAAGTAACATTTTTGAAGGGGTTCAGGGAAACGGCAGGCCGGACTTGAGTCCTGGGATGGAAGTACAAATGCCTGCACTCTTGAAGGAGGGGTGTTAATGTTGCAGTTTAAAAACTGCAAATGTAAAGCACCCTTCTGGCAAGACAGTGATGGATGAATGATGGTGAAAGTTTTTCTTTTTCGGGCCACCCTGCCCTTGGTGGGAATCGGCCATGTGATAAATAAAAAATAAAAAAAGACAGCAATTGAATAGGTGATATGGAATGTTAATTTTCGTCCACTCTAGCTTGGGTGGAAACATATCTGATAAAACAGCTACTTCTGAGTGATAGTGAATGTGTTTCCTCCTTTTTTATCACTATTCGTGCTGGAAAACACTGTTGGCAAGAACACACCTGAAGTGTGACGGTAAATGAATTGCACTCTTTGATTCTTCCATTGCAGGATACATATCTGCTATAACAAAACACCTGTAAGTGACCAAATATCTGCTAAAAAAACCAAACACCTTACAGTGACCAGATATCTGCTATAACAAAACACCTGTACAGTGACCAGATATCTGCTTATAACAAAACACTGTACAGTGACCAGTTACCTGCTATAACAAAAAACCTGTACATGACTAATTATCTGCTATAACAAAACATCTTGCAGTGACCAGATATCTGCTATAACAAAACACCTGTACAGTGACCAGATATCTGCTAAACAACATCTGTACAGTGACCAGTTATCTGCTATAACAAACACCTGTACAGTGACAGATTTTCTGCATAACCAACATCTGTACAGTGACCGTTATCTGCTATAACAAAACACCTGTACAGTGACCAGTATCTGCTATAACAAAACACCTGTACAGTGACCAGATATCTGCTATAACAAAACACCTGTACAGTGACCAGTTATCTGCTATAACCCAAAAAACCTGTACAGTGACCAGTTATCTGCTATAACAAAACACCTGTACAGTGACCAGTTACTGCTATAACAAAACACCTGTACAGGACCAGATATTTCTATAACAAAACACCTGTACAGTGACCAGTTATCTGCTATAACAAAACACCTGTACAGTGACCAGTTATCTGCTATAAACAAAACACCTGTACAATGAAAATAATTATCTGCTATAACAAAACAGTGTACAATGTCCAGTTATCTGCTGTAAAAAGAACACCTGTACAATGAGCAGTTACCTGCTATAACAAAACACCTGTGCAATGACCAGTTACCTGCTATAACAAAACACCTGTGCAATGACCAGTTTTCCTGCTATAACAAAACACCTGTACAATGACCAGTTACCTGCTATAACAAAACACCTGTGCAATGACCAGTTACCTGCTATAACAAAACACCTGTACATGCCAGTTACCTGCTATACAAAAACACCTGTCAATGACTAATTACTGCTATAACAAAACACCTGTTACAATGACCAGTTACCTGCTATAACAAAACACCTGTTCAATGACTAATTATCTGCTATAACAAAACACCTGTACAATGTCCAGTTACCTGCTATAACAAAACACCTGTGCAATGACTAATTTCTGCTATAACAAAACACCCGTACAATGACCAGTTACCTGCTATAACAAAACACCTGTACAATGACTAATTATCTGCTATAACAAAACACCTGTACAATGACCATTACCTTCTATAACAAAACAACTGTACAATGACCATTACCCCAAACAAAACCCTGTACAATGACCAGACTGCATAACAAAAAACCTGTAAATGACCGTACTGAAACAAAACACCTGTAAATGACAATTATCTCATAAAAAAACACCTGTCAAGCCCAGTTTGCATAAAAAACACTGTAAAATGCCATTACCTCTTAACAAACCCCACCGTGCATGACATTATTGCATAAAAACCCGTATTTCCCAGTTGTCGCTAAAAAAAATTAAAAGGGGGGGGGGGGGGGGGGGGGAAAAAAAAAGGTTGGGGGGGGATTATAAAAAATTTGGGGGGGTTTTGGGGGTTTAAATTTTTAAAAAAATTTTTTTGACTTTACCATTTTTTTAAAAAAAAGGTTTTTCATAAAATGACCCCTTGAAGGTTCCTACTTTTAAAACCTTGGTTTTCCTTTCCCCTTCTCTCTCCATCACAAAACCCCATCTTTTTTTTCCAGGGGCCACCCCTCCACCCACCTTTTTCCCTCTGCTTTCCCAGGATCAATACCCCATTGGAAAGATGGATCTGTTATCATCCTGTGAGTTTGGTTTTTCCGTGAGAGCTTGATGTTCGGTGATGCCCTTTGATCTTCGTGCCACTCCTCCCCTTATTTGTTTTTCCCATCAGTGTTGGTTACCAACCTCATTTCCTCCCCAACCTGTGTTTTGGGGGGGCCTGTGAGGGGGGGGGCCCCTAAAGTGTATGGGGGTTCTATAGCTGAGTGTTGGGGGAGCTGGGGGGGGATTGGGTATGTTTTGGGGATAGCATGATGGTTGTGGGCCGGGGATGGTTTCTGTGTGTGTTTTTTCTTGTTCTCTGCCCTGCTCGGGTTGTCCCCTGCTGATTCTGTCCTTTCTCCCCTCCGCTCCTTTCACTTTTGTGTCCTCCCCCCACTGCTGTCGGTCTTTTTGTGTTCATCTGGGTCTGGGAACACCATCTTTTTTTTCTGATGAGCCCCTTAAACCAGGGTTTCCCCTTGGGGGGATCCTTTCTGCACTATTTTCCCCGGGAAAACAGCTTGACAGTCGTTTTTCCCCCCTTAAAAGTACCCCCCCTTTTTCTATGAAAATTTAAAATCTTGGACATGTCCATTTTCCTATTTCTTATGATGTTCTCATCCCCTTTTCTTTCTGCCTGGCCTTTCATGTTGTCCCCCCTGGTTCCTGAAGTCCATTAAAAAATATTGACTTCCCCCCTTCCTCCCCCATGCCTTTCCGTGTGACCTGGTTTCCCGTCTGTACATGGCCCTTTTCTCCCCTTTCTTTTTTCCCGTGTTTTTGATTCATCTTTCGCGCCCTCTTTAACCCCACCCTTTTTCCATCGCACCCAGTGCTCTTCCCCCTTTACTCCTTGCCGGTTGTAAACTGGTAGGCAAAGTTAACCCCTTTTCCCTTTCCCGTCGGCCTACCCCTTGATATCTGTTCGTTTGGTAAATACCCTGTAACTTGCTTCAGCCCGCTTACTTAATCTTCTACAATCCTTATCTTGTTTGGTGTGTGTGGGGTGTGGTGGTGTGGTGGTGTTGTGTGTGTTGTGGTGGGTTTTTGTGTGTTTGTGTGTGTATGTGGGGGTGTTGGTGTTTGTGTGGTGTGTGTGTGTGTGTGTGTGGTTTTTGGGGGTGTGTTTGTATTTTTGTATGGGGTTTTGTACTCACATGTTGACTCACCTGCGAGGGTTTCAGGGTAGAATCGGAGTCCTGGCCCCGCCTCCATGGTCGCTACTATGATCACCTCCGAACCCTGGCTTTATATACCCCTGTTAAAGCTAGTAGGATCCGCCTCCACTAATCGCTTCCAAAAACCTTCATTTCTGGCTACTCTGGCCCAAGAAATACTTCCTAACATCCCCGTGTTCATCTGTGTCTTCAACTTCCAACTTTTCCCCTTTTACGTGTCCAACTCTGGAACCCTGTCTTTGCCACCTTTTCAAATTCCCCACAGTATTTTGTTGTCTTATTATGTCCCCCGTATCTCTCCTGTCTTCCAGGTGGAGGTTATTTCCCTTAACCTCTCCTCGTAGGGGAATACCCCTTGCCTTTGGGGGCTAGTCTTGTTGCAAAACCCTTTTCACTTTCTCTAGTTTCTTTACGGCTTTGGTAGGTGTGGGTTCCAAATGGTGCCGCAACTCCAAATGGGCCTAACAACACATGTACAGGGCCCCAACATTCCTTATTTTGGGGGGGAAAAACGTTTTTGTGGGTTTTCTAGGCGCCCCTTCGCAGAAGTTATTTGTAATGGCGCTTCAGGGGGTCCTGGTGTTATACTCATCCCAAGACTTTTTCCCAGAGGAGGTTTGTAGTCTCTGGCCCCTAGACTGTACTCCCTGTGTGTTGGTGTGTGGGGTGTGTTTTGTGGTGTGGGGTTTTTTTCACCTATAAAAATCACCTATTGAGGTTGCAGGGGTCGAGTCCAAGCCCTGGCCCCCGGCCCCCTTCACTGTCGCTACAGGTCACTCTCCCGAACCGTGAGCTTTTTTCAACCTTGCTTTTTAACTATGTAGGATCCGCCTTCACACATCGCTTCCAAAATTCCCACTTCCTGATACCTGGGCGAAGAAAAACTTCCTAACACCCGTGATTCTCTGGTTTCAACTTCCAAAAGGTCCCCTGTTATTTTGGGCCAATCTCTGGAACATACTGTCATTTTCCACCCTTTTCAATTCCCTCTTTTTTTGTATTCGTTACATTCCCCCCCACCCCCGTCCCCCGTGTCGTCATGTTGATTTCCCCTTTAAACCCTCCTCGTAGGGCAACCTCTTTGTCGGGACTATCTTTTTTGCAAACCCTTTTCACTTTCTCTAGTTTCTTACGTGCTTGGCTAGGTGTGGGTGCCAAACTGGTGCTGCAACCCCAATATGGGCCTAACGTACACGGTGTACAGGGTCCTGAACGATTCCTTATTAAGATGTCGGAAGATGTGCCTAGTGTTTATACTCACCCAAGATCTTTTTTCTTGAGAGAGGTTTGTAGTCTCTGGCCCCCCTAGACTGTACTCCGTCTGCAGTCTTCTTTGCCCTTTCCCAATCTTCATGACTTTGCACTTGGTGGGAAGGAACTCCAGGAGCTAATTGCTGGACCAGATCTGCAGCCTGTCCAGCTCCCTTTGTAGTTCTGCCTGCTCTTCGATGGAATGAATATTTCTCATCAACTTCACGTCATTTGCAAACAGGGACACCTCGGAGTCTATTCCTTCCGTCATGTCGTTCACAAATACCAGAAATAGCACTGGTTGTAGGACTGTACCCTGTTTGAACCACGCTTGTCACAGGTGCCCACTCTGACACCTCGCCATGTACCATGACTCGCTGCTGTCTTCCTGACAAGTATTCCCTGATCCATTGTAGTGCCTTCCCTGTTATCCCTGCTTGGTCCTCCAGTTTTTGCACTAATCTCTTGTGTGGAACTGTGTCAAACGCCTTCTTTCAGTCCAAGAAAATACAATCCACCCACCCCTCTCTCTCTTGTCTTACTGCTGTCACCATGTCATAGAACTCCAGTAGGTTTGTGACACACGATTTCCCGTCCCTGAAACCATGTTGGCTTCTGTTGATGAGATCATTCCTTTCTAGGTGTTCCACCACTCTTCCCCTGATAATCTTCTCCATGACTTTGCATACTATACATGTCTGTGACACTGGTCTGTAGTTTAGTGCTTCATGTTTGTCTCCTTTTTTAAAGATTGGGACTACATTTGCTGTCTTCCATGCCTCTGGCAATCTCCCTGTTTCGATAGATGTATTGAATATTGATGTTAGAGGTACACATAGCGCCTGTGCTCCCTCTCTCAGGATCCATGGGGAGATGTTATCTGGCCCCATTGTCTTTGAGGTATCTAGCTCACTCAGAAGCTTCTTCACTTCTTCCTCGGTTGTGTGTACTGTGTCCAGCACTTGGTGGTGTGCCCCACCTCTCTGTCTTTCTGGAGCCCCTTCTGTCTCCTCTGTGAACACTTCTTGAATCACTTGTTGAGTTCCTCACATACTTCATGGTCATTCCTTGTTGTCTCTCCTCCTCCTTCCTTAGCCTGATTACCTGGCCCTTGACTGTTGTTTTCCTCCTGATGTGGCTGTATAACAGTTTCAGGTCAGATTTGGCTTTTGCTCCAATGTCGTTTTCATATTGTCGTTGGGCCTCCCTTCTTATCTGTGCATATTCGTTTCTGGCTCTATTGACTGCTCTCCTTATTCTCCTGGGTCCTTTGCCTTCTATTTTCTTCCATTCCCTAGCACACTTGGTTTTCCCTGCCTGCACCTTTGGGTGAATCATGGGCCATCCTGGCTTTTTCATTATTCTTGTTACCCTTGGGTGCAAACCTCTCCTCAGCCTCCTTGCACATTGTTACTACATATTCCATCATCTCATTAACTGGCTTCCCTGCCAGTTCTCTGTCCCAACTGAACCCTGTTCAGAAAGTTCCTCATTTCCCATGTAGTCCCCTTTCTTGTAGTTTGGCTTCATCGTCCTGGTCCTTCCTGCTCCCCCGTCCACTTGTAGCTGTACTGTGTATTCGAAGCTTTAACCACATGATCGCTGGCCCCAATGGGTCTTTCATATGTGATGTCCTCAATATCTGCACTACTCAAGGTGAATACTAAGTCCAGTCTTGCTGGTTCATCCTCTCTCCTCTCTCTCTTGTAGTGTCCCTTATATGTTGGTACATGAAGTTTTCCAGTACCAACTCCATCATCTTACCCCTCCATGTATCTTGGCCCCCATGAGGCTCCAAGTTCTCCCAATCGATCTCCTTGTAGTTAAAGTCACCCATGATCAGGAGCTTTGCCCTGCATGCATGAGCTCTTCTGTCCACTGCAGCTAGTGTGTCAACCATCACTCTATTGCACTCATCATACTCTTGCCTTGACCTCCTGCTGTTCTGTGGTGGGTTATACATCACTGCAATTACCACCTTGGGACCTCCAGAGTGAAGCATTCCTCCTACGTAATCACTTTCTTTTCCGCTGTCTCCTCTCTCCAGCTCGTCAAAATTCCATCGGTTTTTGATCAGCAGTGCCTCTCCTCCACCCCCCTGTTCCCTCAGTCTTTCCTCAGGATCTGGTATCCTGTTGGAAAGATGGCATCTATTATCATACCTGTAAGCTTGGTTTCTTTGAGAGCTATGATGTCCGGTGATGCCTCTTTGACTCTTTCGTGCCACTCTCTACCCATTTATTTGTTATTCCATCAGCGTTTGTGTACCATACCTTCAGTTTCCTTTCCAACACTGTGGTTTGGGGGGCCTGTGAGGGTGGGAAACCTGGTAGCATACTGTGGAGATTCTATTGCTGGGTGTTGGGTGGAAGCTGTGGATGGATTGTAGTGTGTATTGGGATGGTGTGTGATAGGTTGTGGGGTTCTAAGGATAGTTGTGTGTGTGCTTGCCCTTGCTGCTCTGTTCTGCTCTGACTGACCTCTGCTGGTTCCATCCTTGTCTCCTTTCCTACCTCCTTTCACTTTTTTAGTCCTCTCCCTCAACTGCTGTCATTCTGTTTGTGTTCTGTCTCTGTCTAGGAACACCCTCTTGTACTCTTCTGAGTATTTCAACCGTGGTTTCTTTTGGAGGATCCTGTTCTGCACTGTTTCTGTCCTGGGAATCAGCTTTATTGGTCGGTTTCTCCCCTTCGAGTACCCCCTTATTCTCTGAAAATTTACAATCTCGTCCATGTCTTCTTCACCTATTTCTGTGATGATTTTCTCAATCTCCTTTCTTTCTTCCTGCCGTCTTTCAGTGTGTGTCCTTTCCTCTCTCCTGAAGCCCATGGATAAACACTTTATTTTGCCCTTTCCTTCCCT
>NC_069438.1:2288973-2397353 GCF_026875155.1 Cherax quadricarinatus | reverse complement strand
TTTCACTGTATAGGGGTTACAAGTGTTTTCCACTGTATGGGGTTACCAAGTGTTTTCACTGTATAGGGGTTACCAAGTGTTTTCACTGTATAGGGTTTACCAAGTGTTTTCACTGAATAGGGGTTACCAAGTGTTTTCACTGTATAGGGGTTACCAAGTGTTTTCACTGTATAGGGGTTACCAAGTGTTTTCACTGTATAGGGGTTACCAAGTGTTTTCACTGTATAGGGGTTACCAAGTGTTTTCTCTCTCTTTCAGATTTCTAAAACATGAACCAGAATGTCCGAAGATTCGCTAAGGTTGATCGACGAATTCAGAATGTTTTGAAAAGTAATCGTCTAATATTCGAGGATAAAACGAGACAAACACTCCATCTTCAAACATATGACTCTCTCGACTTAAGAAATCGTAATGACTCGATTGCAAATAAACCATACCCCCGGCCGGGATTGAACCCGCGGTCATAGAGTCTCAAAACTCCAGCCCGTCGCGTTAGCCACTAGACCAGCTAGCCACAATAAGATTCATCCAACTAGGTATATTTCTACTCCATAGGAAAGTTAGCACAGGCACCTCTGTGACCACAAATGCAAGTTTTTACAGACGAATCTCCAGCTAGCGTGGCCGTGACGAACTCTAGCTCAAGTCCCTTCACTGCCTTGAACATGACTTAAGAAATCGTAATTACACGATTGCCTGTCACAGAGGTTCCTGTGCTAACTTTCCTATGGTGTAGAAATGTACCTAGTTGGATGAATCTTATTGTGGCTAGCTGGTCTAGTGGCTAACGCGACGGGCTGGAGTTTTGAGACTCTATGACCGCGGGTTCAATCCCGGCCGGGGGTATGGTTTATTTGCAATCGTGTCATTACGATTTCTTAAGTCATGTTGACGGCAGTGAAGGGACTTGAGCTAGAGTTCGTCACGGCCACGCTAGCTGGAGATTCGTCTGTAAAAACTTGCATTTGTGGTCACAGAGGTGCCTGTGCTAACTTTCCTATGGTGTAGAAATATACCTAGTTGGATGAATCTTATTGTGGCTAGCTGGTCTAGTGGCTAACGCGACGGGCTGGAGTTTTGAGACTCTATGACCGCGGGTTCAATCCCGGCGGGGGTATGGTTTATTTGCAATCGTGTCATTACGATTTCTTAAGTCATGTTGACGGCAGTGAAGGGACTTGAGCTAGAGTTCGTCACGGCCACGCTAGCTGGAGATTCGTCTGTAAAAACTTGCATTTGTGGTCACAGAGGTGCCTGTGCTAACTTTCCTATGGTGTAGAAATATACCTAGTTGGATGAATCTTATTGTGGCTAGCTGGTCTAGTGGCTAACGCGACGGGCTGGAGTTTTGAGACTATGACCGCGGGTTCAATCTCCCGCCGGGGGTATGGTTTATTTGCAATCGTGTCATTACGATTTCTTAAGTCATGTTGACGGCAGTGAAGGGACTTGAGCTAGAGTTCTTCACGGCCACGCTAGCTGGAGATTCGTCTGTAAAAACTTGCATTTGTGGTCACAGAGGTGCCTGTGCTAACTTTCCTATCGTGTAGAAATATACCTAGTTGGATGAATCTTATTGTGGCTAGCTGGTCTAGTGGCTAACGCGACGGGCTGGAGTTTTGAGACTCTATGACCGCGGGTTCAATCCCGGCCGGGGGTATGGTTTATATGACTCTCTCTCTCTCTCTCTCTCTCTCTCCTTCACTCCTTCCTCCTCCCTCCCATCCTCTATCTGTTTCTCCCTCTCTTTTTCCCTCACACACATACCTCATTCGCTCCTCCCTTCTCTCTCTCCTTTGTCTTTCCTTATCTCTCTCTCTCCCCTCAATCACACACACACGGTCCCCCTCTCCACCCCCTCAAGCACTCTTCCCTCACCCCCTTCTTCCCTTTCCATCTACCTACACTCTACTTCTCTCTGCCTCTCAACCTTTTTATCTCTATCTCCATCCCTATGCTTCTCTCTCTCTCTCTCTCTCTCTCTCCTCTCTCTTCTCTCTCTCTCTCTCTCTCTCTCGCTCTCTCTCTCTCTCTGCCTCTCTCGACCCAATGCAACCAAAATCAGTACACACACAACACAACATTCACACAAAACACATACACACACGCACATACACACACCGTAGCGGTCACAGAAACAAAACTCACTGGGACAATAACAGATATAATATTCCCACCCAGATATCAGATCCTGAGGAAGGATAGAAGGAGCAGAGGCGGAGGAGGGGTTGCACTGCTAATTAAAAACCGGTGGGGTTATCAAGAAATGGAAGGAATGGACGAGATTGGAGAAAGGGATTACGTAGTAGGTACAGTTCAGTCTGGGGAATACAAGGTAGTCATTGCAGTGATGTACTCCCCTCCACAGAACTGCTGGAGGCCAAGAGAGGAATATGATGAGTGCAACAGAGCAATGATGGACACACTAGCTGAGGTGGCAAGAAGAGCTCACTCAACTAGAGCGAAGTTACTGGTTATGGGCAACTTCAACCACAGGGAGATTGATTGGGAAAACTTGGAGCCACACAGGGGTCCCGAAACATGGAGATCTAAGATGATGGATGTGGTGCTGGAAACCTCATGCACCAACACCTTAGGGACACTACCAGAGAGAGAGAGAGAGGGGAGGATGAACCAGCAAGACTGGACCTTGTGTTCACCCTGAGTAGCTCAGACATTGAGCACAGAAATGGAAGGCCCCTTTGGAGCTAGTGACCACGTGGTTCTGAGCATAGACAAGGACATAGACAAGGATGTCAGCCACAGCACCGTGTCTTCCTTTGCAGATGACACCCGAATCTGCGTGACAGTGTCTTCCATTGCAGACAGTGCAAGGCTCCAGGCGGACATCAACCGAATCTTTCAGTGGGCTGCAGAAAACAATATGAAGTTCAACGATGAGAAATTTCAATTACTCAGATATGGTAAACACGAGGAAATTAAATCTTCATCAGAGTACAAAACAAATTCTGGTCACAAAATAGAGCGAAACACCAACGTCAAAGACCTGGGAGTGATCATGTCAGAGTATCTCACCTTCAAGGACCATAACATTGTATCAATCGCATCTGCTAGAAAAATGACAGGATGGATAATGAGAACCTTCAAAACTAGGGAGGCCAAGCCTATGATGACACTTTTCAGGTCACTTGTTCTATCTAGGCTGGAATATTGCTGCACACTAACAGCACCTTTCAAGGCAGGTGAAATTGCTGACCTAGAAAATGTACAGAGAACCTTCATGGCATGCATAACGGAGATAAAACACCTCAATTACTGGGAGCGTTTGAGGTTCCTGAACCTGTATTCCCTGAAACGCAGGGCGGGAGAAATACATGATATATACACCTGGAAAATCCTAGAGGGACTAGTACCGAACTTGCACACGAAAAATCACTCACTACGAAAGCAAAAGACTTGGCAGACGACGCAAACATCCCCCAATGAAAAGCAGGGGTGTCACTAGCACGTTAAGAGACCATACAATAAGTGTCAGGGGCCCGAGACTGTTCAACTGCCTCCCAGCATACATAAGGGGGATTACCAACAGACCCCTGGCAGTCTTCAAGCTGGCACTGGACAAGCACCTAAAGTCGGTTCCTGACCAGCCGGGCTGTGGCTCGTACGTTGGTTTGCGTGCAGCCAGCAGCAACAGCCTGGTTGATCAGGCTCTGATCCACCAGGAGGCCTGGTCACAGACCGGGCCGCGGGGGCGTTGACCCCCGGAACTCTCTCCAGGTAAACTCCAGGTAAACATCGTGGAGCTAAAGATGGAGACGGTAACGGGAGTAGGAAGGGAACCACACAGGAATAGGACCTTCCTGCAGGAGGTTCAGTGGGAACAGGAGTTGGTAGAAAAGTCAGTAAACATAATGATGGACTTCGTAATAACAAAATGCATGGAGGCAGAGGAAAGTGTTGTTCCCAAGGGTAACAGAAATAATGGGAAAAACAGAACGAGCCCTTGGTTTACCCTAAGGAGTAGGGAGGCAAAAACTAAGTGCTCTAGAGAATGGAAAAAGTACAGAAGGCAAAAGACTCAGGAAAATAAAGAGATTAATAGACGAGCCAGAAACGAGTATGCACAGATAAGGAGGGAGGCCCAGCGGCAGTATGAAAACGACATAGCATCGAAAGTCAAGTCTGACTCGAAACTGCTTTACAGCCACATCAGGAGGAAGACAACAGTCAAGGACCAGGTAATCAGGATGAGGGAAGAAGGTGGGGAGCTCTCAAGAAATGACCAAGAAGTATGTGAGGAGCTCAACAAGAGATTTCAGGAAGTGCTGAAGGGACACTGGGAAGACAAAACAGTGGGGTACACCAAGAAGGGATATACCAACAAGTATTGGATGAATTACACACAACTGAGGAGGAAGTGAAGAAGCTCCTAAGTGACCTTGATACCTCAAAGGCGGTAGGACCGGACTTCATCTCTCTATAGGTACGTAGAGAGGGAGCAGAGACACTATGTGTGCCACTAACCAAAAACTTCAACACTTCCCTTGAAACTGGGCAACTACCTGAAGAATGGAAGAAGGCAAATGTAGTCCCCATCTTTAAGAAAGGAGACAGAAATGAAGCACTATACTATAGACCAGTGTCACTGACGTGTACAGTATGCAAAGTCATGGAGAAGATTATCAGGAGCAGAGTGGTGGAGCACCTGGAACAGAAAAAGATTATAAACGACAGCCTGCACAGATTCATCGAAGGCAAATCCTGTGTCACAAACCTACTAGAGTTTTATGACAAGGTAACTGAAGTAAGAAGTGGGAGGGAAGGGTGGGTTGATTGCATTTCTTGGACTGCAAGAAGGCCTTTGACACAATTCTTCACAACAGATTAGTACAGAAGCTAGAGGATCAGGCACATATGACAGGAAGGACACTGCAATGGATCAGATAATACCTAACAGCGAGGCAACAGCGAGTCATGGTCCGTGATGAGGTATCACAGTGGGCGCCTGTGACGAGTGGGGTCCCACAGGGGTCAGTCTTGGGATCAGTGCTATTCTTTGTATATGTGAACGACATGAAGGAAGGAATAGACTCAGAAGTGTCCCTGTTTACAGGTGAAGTTAATGATGAGAATTAAATCAGATGCTGACCAAACAGGTCTACAAAGAGACCTGGACAGGCTGGATGCGTGGTCCAGCAAATGTCTTCTAGAATTTAACCCCGCCACATGCAAAGTCATGAAGATCGGAAAAGGGCAAAGAAGACCGCAGACAGAGTATAGGCTAGGAGGTCAAAGACTGCAAACCTCACTCAAGGAGAAAGATCTAGGAGTGAGTATAATACCGAGTACATCACCAGAAGCACATATTAACCAGATAACTGCTGCGGCATATGGGCGCCTGGCAAACCTGAGAATTGCGTTCCTGTACGCAATTCTCAGGAATCGTTCAAGACGTTATACACTGTGTACGTCAGGCCCATACTGGAGTACTCACACCTAGTCAGACACGTCAAGAAATTAGAGAAAGTGCAAAGGTTTGCAACAAGGATGGTTCCAGAGCTAAGGGGAATGTCCTATGAAGAAAGGTTAAGAGAAATCGGTCAGAGGACACTGGAGGACAGGAGGGTCGTGGGAGACATGATATCTACGTTTAAAATACTGTGGGGAATAGACAAGGTGGACAGAGACAGGATGTTCCAGAGATGGGACACAGAAGCAAGTGGTCACAATTGGAAGCTGAAGGCTCAAATGAGTCAAGGGGATGTTAGGAAGTATTTCTTCAGCCACAGAATATTTAGGAAGTGGAATAGTCTGGCAAGCGATGTAGTATGGAGCAGGGAGAGGGAGGATCCAGTAGCAGTCAGTGAAGATGCGGGGCCAGAAGCTGAGTCTCGACCCCTGCAACCACAATTAGGTGGGTACACACACACACACACACACACACACACAACACACACACACACACACACACACACACACACACACACACACACACACACACACAGAAAGTGCAAAGGTTGACAACAAAACTATTTCCGGAGCTAAGGGGTATGTCCTACTAGGAGACGTTCAAGAAAATCAACCTGACGACACTGGAAGATTTGAGAGATAGGGGGGCTTATGAAAACGATATATAAAATACTGAGAGGAATCGACAAGATGGACAGAAACAGGATGTTTCAGAGATGGAACACAGCAACAAGGGGTCACAGTTGGAAGTTGAAGGACACAGATGAACCACAGGGATGTTAGAAAGTATTACTTCAATCACAGAGTTGTCAGGATGTGGAATAGTCTGGGAAGTGATGTAGTGGAGGCAGGATCCATACATAGCTTTAAGAAGAGGTATGGTAAAGCTCATGGAGTGGGAAGAGTGACCGAGTAGCAGCCAGTGAAGAGGCGGGGCCAGGAGCTGTAACCACAACTAGGTGAGTACACACACAAACACACACACACACACACACACACACACACACACACACACTCACACACACGGCATGATGGAAGGGTTAGACTCAGAAGTGTCCATGTTTGCAGACGATGTGAAGTTAATGAGGAGAATTAAATCAGATGAGGACCGGGCAGGACTTCAAAGAGACCTGGACGGACTGGACACCTGGTCCAGCAACTGGCTTCTCGAATTTAATCCCTCCAAATGCAAAGTCATGAAGATAGGGAAAGGGCACAGAAGACCGGAGACAGAGTATAGGCTAGGTGGCCAAAAACTGCAAACCTCGCTCAAGGAGAAAGATCTTGGAGTGAGTATAACACCGAGCATGTCTCCGAAAGCACACATCAACCAGGTAACTGCTGCAGCATATGGGCGCCTGGAAACCTGAGAACAGTGTTCCGATACTTTAATAAGGAATCGTTCAAGACACTATACACCGTGTACGTAAGGCCCATACTAGATGAGGACCGGGCAGGACTTCAAATAGACCTGGACAGAATGGACACCTGGTCCAACAACTGGCTTCTCGAATTTAATCCCGCCAAATGCAAAGTCATGAAGATAGGGGAAGGGCACAGAAGACCAGAGACAGAGTATAGGCTAGGTGGCCAAAGACTGCAAACCTCGCTCAAGGAGAAAGATCTTGGAGTGAGTATAACACCGAGCATGTCTCCGAAAGCACACATCAACCAGGTAACTGCTGCAGCATATGGGCGCCTTGCGAATCTGAGAGCAGCGTTCCGATACCTTAATAAGGAGTCGTTCAAGACACTATACACCGTGTACGTCAGGCCCATACTGGAGTATGCAGCACCTGTTTGGAACCCACACTTGATAAAGCACGTCAAGAAACTAGAGAAAGTGCAAAGGTTTGCGACAAGGATAGTTCCAGAGCTAAGGGTAATGGCTTATGAAGAAAAGTTAAGGGAAATCGGCCTGACGACACTAGAGAACAGGAGGGTCATGAGAGACATGATAACGACATATAAAATACTGCGCAGAATAGACAAGGTGGACAAAGACAGGATGTTCCAGGGAGGGGACACAGAAACAAGAGGTCACAATTGGAAGTTGAAGACACAGATGAGTCAGAGAGATATTAGGAAGTATTTCTTCAGTCATAGAGTTGTCAGGCAGTGGAATAGCCTAGAAAGTGATGTAGTGGAGGCAGGAACCATGCATAGTTTCAAGACGAGGTATGATAAAGCTCATGGAGCAGGGAGAGAGAGGGCCTAGTAGCAACAGGTGAAGAGGCGGGGCCAGGAGCTAAGACTCGACCCCTGCAACCACAAACAGGTGAGTAGGTGAGTACACACACACACAAAACTGAGCTTTCTGAAAAAATGGAGAGAGAGCTCTCTGTGAAATTGGAAAAGAGGTTGGAGAAGGAGACGAAGAATTGGGAGGCACAAGTTGAAACTGCAGTAGCCAGGATAAGGGCCCTAGAAGTTGAGGTAAACAGGCTGAAGCAAGTTACAGGGGCAGTGAACAGAGAAGACACAGCGTATAAAGCTGAGAGGCCGAGCAGAAAGGAAGGAAATATGAATTATGCTAAGGTCATATCAGCCTGCCAAGAAGGGCCAAGGAGTGAAAAGGAAGAGCAGCTGGGTGCAGGTGGAGAAGGTGATAGGTCGAATGCTGAGGCACAACCATGCTACCAAGAGCCACTGAAAAAATCAAGGGAGAAAATGACCACATACAGACAGGATTCGGAGTCACACAGGGAGAGGGAATGGGAGGAGGAAAGGGCAAAATCAGTGTTTATCCATGGGCTTCAGGAGAGAGGAAAGGACACACACTGAAAGACGGCAGGAAGAAAGAAAGGAGATTGAGAAAATCATCACAGAAATAGGTGAAGAAGACATGGACGAGATTGTAAATTTTCAGAGAATAAGGGGGTACTCGAAGGGGAGAAACCGACCAATAAAGCTGATTCCCAGGACAGAAACAGTGCAGAACAGGATCCTCCAAAAGAAACCACGGTTGAAATACTCAGAAGAGTACAAGAGGGTGTTCCTAGACAGAGACAGAACACAAACAGAATGACAGCAGTTGAGGGAGAGGACTAAAAAAGTGAAAGGAGGTAGGAAAGGAGACAAGGATGGAACCAGCAGAGGTCAGTCAGAGCAGAACAGAGCAGCAAGGGCAAGCACACACACAACTATCCTTAGAACCCCACAACCTATCACACCATCCCAATACACACTACAATCCATACCCACAGCTTCCACCCAACACCCAGCAATAGAATCTCACAGTATGCTACCAGGTTTCCCACCCTCACAGGCCCCCCAAACCACAGTGTTGGAAAGGAAACTGAAGGTATGGTACACAAACGCTGATGGAATAACAAATAAATGGTAGAAGTGGCACGAAAGAGTCAAAGAGGCATCACCGGACATCATAGCTCTCAAAGAAACCAAGCTTACAGGTATGATAATAGATGCCATCTTTCCAACAGGATACCAGATCCTGAGGAAAGACTGAGGGAACAGGGGGGTGGAGGAGAGGCACTGCTGATCAAAAACCGATGGAATTTTGACGAGCTGGAGAGAGGAGACAGCGGAAAAGAAAGTGATTACGTAGGAGGAATGCTTCACTCTGGAGGTCCCAAGGTGGTAATTGCAGTGATGTATAACCCACCACAGAACAGCAGGAGGTCAAGGCAAGAGTATGATGAGTGCAATAGAGTGATGGTTGACACACTAGCTGCAGTGGACAGAAGAGCTCATGCATGCAGGGCAAAGCTCCTGATCATGGGTGACTTTAACTACAAGGAGATCGATTGGGAGAACTTGGAGCCTCATGGGGGCCAAGATACATGGAGGGATAAGATGATGGAGTTGGTACTGGAAAACTTCATGTACCAACATATAAGGGACACTACAAGAGAGAGAGGAGAGGATGAACCAGCAAGACTGGACTTAGTATTCACCTTGAGTAGTGCAGATATTGAGGACATCACATATGAAAGACCCATTGGGGCCAGCGATCATGTGGTTTAAAGCTTCGAATACACAGTACAGCTACAAGTGGACGGGGGAGCAGGAAGGCCAGGACGAATGAAGCCAAACTACAAGAAAGGGGACTACATGGGAATGAGGAACTTTCTGAACAGGGTTCAGTGGGACAGAGAACTGGCAGGGAAGCCAGTTAATGAGATGATGGAATATGTAGTAACAATGTGCAAGGAGGCTGAGGAGAGGTTTGCACCCAAGGGTAACAAGAATAATGAAAAAGCCAGGATAGGCCCATGATTCACCCAAAGGTGCAGGCAGGGAAAAACCAAGTGTGCTAGGGAATGGAAGAAATATAGAAGGCAAAGGACCCAGGAGAATAAGGAGAGCAGTCATAGAGCCAGAAACGAATATGCACAGATAAGAAGGGAGGCCCAACGAAAATATGAAAACGACATAGGAGCAAAAGCCAAATCTGACCTGAAACTGTTATACAGCCACATCAGGAGGAAAACAACAGTCAAGGGCCAGGTAATCAGGCTAAGGAAGGAAGGAGGAGAGACAACAAGGAATGACCATGAAGTATGTGAGGAACTCAACAAGTGATTCAAAGAAGTGTTCACAGAGGAGACAGAAGGGGCTCCAGAAAGACAGAGAGGTGGGGCACACCACCAAGTGCTGGACACAGTACACACAACCGAGGAAGAAGTGAAGAAGCTTCTGAGTGAGCTAGATACCTCAAAGACAATGGGGCCAGATAACATCTCCCCATGGATCCTGAGAGAGGGAGCACAGGCGCTATGTGTACCCCTAACATCAATATTCAATACATCTATCGAAACAGGGAGATTGCCAGAGGCATGGAAGACAGCAAATGTAGTCCCAATCTTTAAAAAAGGAGACAAACATGAAGCACTAAACTACAGACCAGTGTCACAGACATGTATAGTATGCAAAGTCATGGAGAAGATTATCAGGGGAAGAGTGGTGGAACACCTAGAAAGGAATGATCTCATCAACAGAAGCCAACATGGTTTCAGGGACGGGAAATCGTGTGTCACAAACCTACTGGAGTTCTATGACATGGTGACAGCAGTAAGACAAGAGAGAGAGGGGTGGGTGGATTGTATTTTCTTGGACTGAAAGAAGGCGTTTGACACAGTTCCACACAAGAGATTAGTGCAAAAACTGGAGGACCAAGCAGGGATAACAGGGAAGGCACTACAATGGATCAGGGAATACTTGTCAGGAAGACAGCAGCGAGTCATGGTACATGGCGAGGTGTCAGAGTGGGCACCTGTGACAAGCGTGGTTCAACAGGGGTCAGTCCTACAACCAGTGCTATTTCTGGTATTTGTGAACGACATGACGGAAGGAATAGACTCCGAGGTGTCCCTGTTTGCAAATGACGTGAAGTTGATGAGAAATATTCATTCCATCGAAGAGCAGGCAGAACTACAAAGGGAGCTGGACAGGCTGCAGATCTGGTCCAGCAATTAGCTCCTGGAGTTCCTTCCCACCAAGTGCAAAGTCATGAAGATTGGGAAAGGGCAAAGAAGACTGCAGACGGAGTACAGTCTAGGGGGGCCAGAGACTACAAACCTCTCTCAAGAAAAAGATCTTGGGGTGAGTATAACACTAGGCACATCTTCCGACATCTTAATAAGGAATCGTTCAGGACCCTGTACACCGTGTACGTTAGGCCCATATTGGGGTATGCAGCACCAGTTTGGCACCCACACCTAGCCAAGCACGTAAAGAAACTAGAGAAAGTGCAAAGGTTTGCAACAAGACTAGTCCCAGAGCTAAGAGGTATGTCCTACGAGGAGAGGTTAAGGGAAATCAACATGACGACACTGGAGGACAGGAGAGATAGGGGGGACATGATAACGACATACAAAATACTGAGAGGAATTGACAAGGTGGACAATGACAGTATGTTCCAGAGATTGGACACAATAACAAGGGGACACATTTGGAAGTTGAATACACAGATGAATCACAGGGATGTTAGGAAGTATTTCTTCAGCCACAGAGTAGTCAGGAAGTGGAATAGTTTGGGAAGCGATGTAGTGAAGGCAGGATCCATACATAGCTTTAAGCAGAGGTATGATAAAGCTCACGGTTCAGGGAGAGTGACCTAGTAGCGACCAGTGAAGAGGCGGGGCCAGGAGCTTGGACTCGACCCCTGCAACCTCAACTAGGTGAGTTTTACTAGGTGAATACAAACACACACACACACACACACACACACACACACACACACGGAGTACAGTCTAGGGTGCCAGAGACTACAAACCTCACTCAGGGAAAAAGATCTTGGGATGAGTATAACACCAGGCACGTCTCCTGAAGCGCACATCTACCAAATAACTTCTGCAGCATATGGGCGCCTAGCAAACCACAGAACAGCATTCCGACACCTTAATAAGGAATCGTTCAGGGCCCTGTACACTGTGTATGTTAGGCCCATATTGGAGTATGCGGCACCAGTTTGGAACCCACACCTAGCCAAGCACGTAAAGAAACTAGAGAAAGTGCAAAGGTTTGCAACAAGACTAGTCCCAGAGCTAAGAGGTATGTCCTACGAGGAGAGGTTAAGGGAAATCAACCTCACGACACTGGAAGACAGGAGAGATACGGGGGACATAATAACGACATACAAAATACTGTGAGGAATTGACAAGGTGGACAAAGACAGGATGTTCCAGAGATTGGACACAGTAACAAGGGGACACAGTTGGAAGTTGAAGACACAGATGAATCACAGGGATGTTAGGAAGTATTTCTTCAGGCACAGAGTAGCCAGTAAGTGGAAGAGTTTGGGAAGCGATGTAGTGGAGGCAGGATCCATACATAGCTTTAAGCAGAGGTATGATAAAGCTCACGGTTCAGGGAGAGTGATCATAGTAGCGACCAGTGAAGAGGCGGGGCCAGGAGCTCCGATTCTACCCCTGCAACCTCAGCTAGGTGAGTACAACTATGTGAGTACACACACACATACACACACATACACACACACACACACACACACACACACACACACACACACACACACACACACACACACATACACACACACACACACACACACACACACACACACACACACACACACACACACACACACACACACACACACACACACACACACACACACACACACACACACACACAAGATAAGGATTGTAGAAGATTAAGTAAGCAGGCTGAAGCAAGTTACAGGGGTATTTACCAGAGACGACACAGCATATCAAGCTGGTAGGCCCGACTGGAAGGAAGGAGGTATAACTTCTGCCTACCAAGCTTACTAAGCCGAGCCAAGGAGTGAAGGGGAAGAGCAGCTGGGTGCAGATGGAGAAAGGGATAGGTTAAATGCAGTGGCGCGAAGATGACATCAAGAACTACAGGAAAAAGCAAGGGAGAAAATGGCCATGTACAGACAGGAACCAGAGTCACACAGGGAAAGGCAATGGGAGGAGGAGAGGGCGAAGTCAATATTTATTAATGGACTTCAGGAGAGCCAGGGAAGGACACACACTGAAAGGCAGCAGGCAGAAAGAAAGGAGACTGAGAACATCATCACAGAAATAGGAAAATAGGACATGTCCAAGATTGTAAATTTTCATAGAATAGGGGGGTACTTAAGGGGAGAAAACGACTGATCAAGCTGATTTTCAGGGCAGAAATAGTGCAGAACAGGATCCTCCAAGGGAAACCATGGTTGAAGGACTCATCAGAAAACAAGATGGTGTTCCTAGACCGAGACTGAACACAAACAGACCGACAGCAGCTGAGGGAGAGGACACAAAAGTGAAAGGAGCTAGGAGGAGAGACAAGGACAGAATCAGCAGGGGACAACCAGAGCAGGGCAGAGCAACAAGAAAAAGCACACACAGAACCATCCCCAGGACCCCACAACCAATCATGCTATCCCAACACATACCGCAATCCACACCCACAGCTCCCACCCAACACTCAGCTATAGAACCCCACAGTACACTTTCAGGTCCCCCACCCTCACAGGCCCCCCCAAATCACAGTGTTGGAGAGGAAACTGAAGGTATGGTACACCAACACTGATGGAATAACAAATAAGCGGGAGGAGTGGCACGAAAGAGTCAAAGAGGCATCACCGAACATCATAGCTCTCACAGAAACCAAACTCACAGGTATGATAACAGATGCCATCTTTCCAATGGGATATTAGATCCTGGGGAAAGACAGAGGGAACAGAGTGGGTGGAGGAGTGGCACTCCTGGTCAAAAACCGATGGGATTTTGATGAGTAGGAGAGAGAAGGAAATGGAGAACCAAGGGATTACATAGTAGGAACGCTTCAGTCTGGAGGTCTCAAGGTGGTAACTGCAGTGATGTATAACCTGTTTTGTTGTAGCAGACAACTGGTCAAAGTACAGGTAATTTTTATGGCAGATAATTAGTCATTGTACAGCTGTTTTGTTATGGCAGATACTTGGTCATTGTACAGCTGTTTTCTTATGGCAGATACTTGGTCACTGTACAGCTGTTTTGTTATGGCAGATACTTGGTCATTGTACAGCTGTTTTATTATAGCAGATAACTGGTCATTGCACAGCTATTTTGTTACGGCAGATAACTGGTCACTGTACAGGTGTTTTGTTATAGCAGACAACTGGTAATTATACAGCTGTTTGTTATAGCAGATAACTGGTCACTGCACAGGTGTTCTGTTACAGCAGGTAACTGGACATTGTACATGTGTTTTGTTATAGCAGGTAACTGGTCATTGTACAGGTGTTTTGTTATAGCAGATAATTAGTCATTGTACAGGTGTTTTGTTATAGCAGGTAACTGGTCATTGTACAGGTGTTTTGTTATAGCAGATCACTGGTCATTGTACAGGTGTTTTGTTATAGCAGGTAACTGGTCATTGTACAGTTGTTTTGTTATAGAAGGTAACTGGTCATTGTACAGGTGTTTTGTTATAGCAGATAATTAGTCATTGTACAGGTGTTTTGTTATAGCAGGTAACTGGTCATTGTACAGGTGTTTTGTTATAGCAGATAATTAGTCATTGCACAGGTGTTTTGTTATAGCAGGTAACTGGACATTGTACAGGTGTTTTGTTATAGCAGATAATTAGTCATTGTACAGGTGTTTTGTTATAGCAGGTAACTGGTCATTGTACAGGTGTTTTGTTATAGCAGATAATTAGTCATTGTACAGGTGTTTTGTTATAGCAGGTAACTGGACATTGTACAGGTGTTTTGTTATAGCAGGTAACTGGTCATTGCACAGGTGTTTTGTTATAGCAGGTAACTGGTCATTGTACAGGTGTTTTGTTATAGCAGGTAACTGGTCATTGCACAGGTGTTTTGTTATAGCAGGTAACTGGTCATTGCACAGGTGTTTTGTTATAGCAGGTAACTGCTCATTGTACAGGTGTTCTGTTACAGCAGATAACTGGACATTGTACAGCTGTTTTGTTATAGCAGATAATTAGTCATTGTACAGGTGTTTTGTTATAGCAGATAACTGGTCACTGTACAGGTGTTTTGTTATAGCAGATAACTGGTCACTGTACAGGTGTTTTGTTATAGCAGATATCTGGTCACTGTACAGGTGTTTTGTTATAGCAGATAACTGGTCACTGTACAGGTGTTTTGTTATAGCAGATAACTGGTCACTGTACAGGTGTTTTGTTATAGCAGATAACTGGTCACTGTACAGGTGTTTTGTTATAGCAGATATCTGGTCACTGTACAGGTGTTTTGTTATAGCAGATAACTGGTCACTGTACAGGTGTTTTGTTATAGCAGATAACTGGTCACTGTACAGATGTTGTTATAGCAGATATCTGGTCACTGTACAGGTGTTTTGTTATAGCAGATAACTGGTCACTGTACAGATGTTGTTATAGCAGATATCTGGTCACTGTACAGGTGTTTTGTTATAGCAGATATCTGGTCACTGCACAGATGTTTTGTTATAGCAGATAATTAGTCATTGTACAGGTGTTTTGTTATAGCAGGTAACTGGTCACTGTACAGATGTTTTGTTATAGCAGATATCTGGTCACTGTACAGGTGTTTTGTTATAGCAGATATCTGGTCACTGTACAGGTGTTTTGTTTTAGCAGATATTTGGTCATCTTACAGGTGTTTTGTTATAGCAGATATGTATCCTGCAATGGAAGAATCAAAGAGTGCAATTCATTTACCGTCACACCTTCAGGTGTGTTCTTGCCAACAGTGTTTTCCAGCACGACATAGTGATGAAAAGGAGGAAACACATTCACTATCACTCAGTAAGTAGCTGTTTTATCAGATATGTTTCCCACCAAGCTAGAGTGGACGAAAATTAACATTCCATATCACCTATTCAATTGCTGTCTTTTTTTATTTTTTATTATCACACTGGCCGATTCCCACCAAGGCAGGGTGGCCCGAAAAAGAAAAACTTTCACCATCATTCACTCCATCACTGTCTTGCCAGAAGGGTGCTTTACACTGCAGTTTTTAAACTGCAACATTAACACCCCTCCTTCAGAGTGCAGGCACTGTACTTCCCATCTCCAGGACTCAAGTCCGGCCTGCCGGTTTCCCTGAACCCCTTCATAAATGTTACTTTGCTCACACTCCAACAGCACGTCAAGTATTAAAAACCATTTGTCTCCATTCACTCCTATCAAACACGCTCGCGCATGCCTGCTGGATGTCCAAGCCCCTCGCACACAAAACCTCCTTTACCCCCTCCCTCCAACCTTTCCTAGGCCGACCCCTACCCCGCCTTCCTTCCACTACAGACTGATACACTCTTGAAGTCATTCTGTTTCGCTCCATTCTCTCCACATGTCCGAACCACCTCAACAACCCTTCCTCAGCCCTCTGGACAACAGTTTTGGTAATCCCGCACCTCCTCCTAACTTCCAAACTACGAATTCTCTGCATTATATTCACACCACACATTGCTCTCAGAAATGACATCTCCACTGCCTCCAGCCTTCTCCTCGCTGCAACATTCATTACCCATGCTTCACACCCATATAAGAGCGTTGGTAAAACTATACTCTCATACATTCCCTTCTTTGCCTCAAAGGACAAAGTTCTTTGTCTCCACAGACTCCTAAGTGCACCACTCACCATTTTCCCCTCATCAATTCTATGATTCACCTCATCTTTCATAGACCCATCCGCTGACACGTCCACTCCCAAATATCTGAATACATTCACCTCCTCCATACTCTCTCCCTCCAATCTGATATCCAATCTTTCATCACCTAATCTTTTTGGTATCCTCATAACCTTACTCTTTCCTGTATTCACTTTCAATTTTCTTCTTTTGCACACCCTACCAAATTCATCCACCAATCTCTGCAACTTCTCTTCAGAATCTCCCAAGAGCACAGTGTCATCAGCAAAGAGCAACTGTGACAACTCCCACTTTATGTGTGATTCTTTATCCTTTAACTCCACGCCTCTTCCCAAGACCCTCGCATTTACTTCTCTTGCAACCCCATCTATAAATATATTAAACAACCACGGTGACATCACACATCCTTGTCTAAGGCCTACTTTTACTGGGAAATAATTTCCCTCTTTCCTACATACTCTAACTTGAGCCTCACTGTCCTCGTAAAAACTCTTCACTGCTTTCAGTAACCTACCTCCTACACCATACACCTGCAACATCTGCCACATTGCCCCCCTATCCACCCTGTCATACGCCTTTTCCAAATCCATAAATGCCACAAAGACCTCTTTAGCCTTATCTAAATACTGTTCACTTATATGTTTCACTGTAAACACCTGGTCCACACACCCCCTACCTTTCCTAAAGCCTCCTTGTTCATCTGCTATCCTATTCTCCGTCTTACTCTTAATTATTTCAATAATAACTCTACCATACACTTTGCCAGGTATACTCAACAGACTTATCCCCCTATAATTTTTGCACTCTCTTTTTTCCCCTTTGCCTTTATACAAAGGAACTATGCATGCTCTCTGCCAATCCCTAGGTACCTTACCCTCTTCCATACATTTATTAAATAATTTCACCAACCACTCCAAAACTATATCCCCACCTGCTTTTAACATTTCTATCTTTATCCCATCAATCCCGGCTGCCTTACCCCCTTTCATTTTACCTACTGCCTCACGAACTTCCCCCACACTCACAACTGGCTCTTCCTCACTCCTACAAGATGTTGTTCCACCTTGCCCTATACACGAAATCACAGCTTCCCTGTCTTCATCAACATTTAACAATTCCTCAAAATATTCCCTCCATCTTCCCAATACCTCTAACTCTTCATTTAATAGCTCTCCTCTCCTATTTTTAACTGACAAATCCATTTGTTCTCTAGGCTTTCTTAACTTGTTAATCTCACTCCAAAACTTTTTCTTATTTTCAACAAAATTTGTTGATAACATCTCACCCACTCTCTCATTTTCTCTCTTTTTACATTGCTTCACCACTCTCTTAACCTCTCTCTTTTTCTCCATATACTCTACCCTCCTTGCATCACTTCTACTTTGTAAAAACTTCTCATATGCTAACTTTTTCTCTTCACATCATCATTCCACCAATCGCTCCTCTTCCCTCCCGCACCCACTTTCCTGTAACCACAAACTTCTGCTGAACACTCTAACACTACATTTTTAAACCTACCCCATACCTCTTCGACCCCATTGCCTATGCTCTCATTAGCCCATCTATCCTCCAATAGCTGTTTATATCTTACCCTAACTGCCTCCTCTTTTAGTTTATAAACCTTCACCTCTCTCTTCCCTGATGCTTCTATTCTCCTTGTATCCCATCTACCTTTTACTCTCAGTGTAGCTACAACTAGAAAGTGATCTGATATATCTGTGGCCCCTCTATAAACATGTACATCCTGACGTCTACTCAACAGTCTTTTATCTACCAATACATAATCCAACAAACTACTGTCATTTCGCCCTACATCATATCTTGTATACTTATTTATCCTCTTTTTCTTAAAATATGTATTACCTATAACTAAACCCCTTTCTATACAAAGTTCAATTAAAGGGCTCCCATTATCATTTACACCTGGCACCCCAACCCAAACTTACCTACCACACCCTCTCTAAAAGTTTCTCCTACTTTAGCATTCAGGTCCCCTACCACAATTACTCTCTCACTTGGTTCAAAGGCTCCTATACATTCACTTAACATCTCCCAAAATCTCTCTCTCTCCTCTGCATTCCTCTCTTCTCCAGGTGCATACACGCTTATTATGACCCACTTCTCGGATCCAACCTTTACTTTAATCCACATAATTCTTGAATTTACACATTCATATTCTCTTTTCTCCTTCCATAACTGATCATTCAACATTACTGCTACCCCTTCCTTTGCTCTAACTCTCTCAGATACTCCAGATTTAATCCCATTTATTTCCCTCCACCGAAACTCCCCTACCCCCTTCAGCTTTGTTTCGCTTAGGGCCATGACATTCAACTTCTTTTCATTCATAACATCAGCAATCATCTGTTTCTTGTCATCCGCACTACATCCACGCACATTTAAGCATCCCAGTTTTATAAAGTTTTTCTTCTTTTCTTTTTTAGTAAATGTCTACAGGAGAAGGGGTTACTAGCCCATTGCTCCCGGCATTTTAGTCGCCTCATACGACACGCATGGCTTACGGAGGAAAGATTCTTTTCCACTTCCCCATGGACAATAGAAGAAATAAAGAGGAACAAGAGCTATTTAGAAAAAGGAGAAAAACCTAGATGTATGTATATATATATATATATGCATGTGCGTGTCTGAAGTGTGACCAAAGTGTAAGTAGGAGTAGCAAGATATCCCTGTTATCTAGCGTGTTTATGAGACAGAAAAAGAAACCAGCAATCCTACCATCATGCAAAACAGTTACAGGTTTCTGTTTCACAGTCATCTGGCAGGACGGTAGCACTTCCCTGGGTGGTTGCTGTCTACCAACCTACTACCTACCTGTCTTGTGATCAGTATTTAACTACAAATTTGGCTGTGATAAAGGAATAAGGCACATTTATGATCTCTCATTCAACAGTAGATTAAGCTAAACTGAGAAACACATTAATCATTTTTTATTCAATAGATGTCTTGCAAGAAATGTTTTTCCACCAACAATGGTGACACAAAGAAAGGAACACATTTGCTGTCACTCATTCAACAGCTGTCTTATCAGAAATATTTCCTGATCAGTTATGGTGGGACCAAAAAAGGACACATTGACTATCAATTATTCATTACCAATCTCACCAGAAGTATTCCCAAATGAAGAGGCGAAAATACCTTCACTATTACTAATTCTTATTTTCACATAAAGAAGGGAGAACCAAGGATAAAATTATTTCAGCATCACTTGCTTAATACTGGTAATGTAAAACTGAAACTGTTCCTACACTGAGACGCTGATCCAGTGAAGGAAACACCTTAACTATGAAATTTTCAGTAGTTGTCATGTCAGAAGTATTTACCACTACTTTCCCAGAAAATATTCCAGTAATTTACGTTGAACCAAAGAATGAAACTTATTAAACATCCGTCATTCAAAAAGTTATTTCTGACAAGGGAAAAAAATAAGTAAGACGGAAACTAGATGACCATTAAACATTCAATTGTTTTAACAGTTCTCAAACTCCTACTGAGGAGAGAAAACATATGAATGCATTTCGATCCATCCTGGAGGATTGGAAGAGGAACTAAACGAGACGTAAGGACAGTGAAAAACAAGACAAATTAACGAAGGAGTGAAACAGGGTAACCACTGTCATGTATTTAGTTTATTAAGGTGATTATCGTGGCTCTTATGACCTTATATGATCACTAAAGAAAGACTCTACAACGTGAATGAAAAGGGAAGAGAGGCACTCAAGAAACAAATATATTCAATTAAAAAGATAAATAAAAAAAGGAATAAGAACAGCCAAGAGAGATTATGCAGTTAAAGTCACAAGATTTTTCTCAGGTATACTGAAGTAAGATTTAAGGGAAAGATAAGTTCACACAAAAGTCACTCAGGTCAGCTCACTGACAGTGACAAAGAAATTTATACAATCTTCAACACTTATTTCCAAACAAATCCACAGTCCCTGATGAACTGTTCTTAATGGTAATAAAGTAACGTAAGGAGGAACTTACCAAACCATTGGAAAATGTTAAATATGATACCTACCTACAAAGCAGGAGACAGACCTTTAGCTTCGAATTATTGACCAATTAGCCTAACATTCAATGTAATAAAATTGATGGAATCAATAATTGCCGTGGCAATTTCAAGACACGTTTAAAGACATATTAATAATGAATCAGCTGTCTTTACAGAGGAACATTCATGCCTTACGAATTTTATAACTTTTCACTAAGGTATTTCAAGAAGTAGATCATCGTAATGAATATGAAGACTGATGAGGATAGTAGAGAGCCACAAGGAATAGGAGGGGAAATTTTTTCCTGGACAGATAGTAGGCTGGTAGACAGCAACCACCCAGGAAGGTACTACCGTCCTGTGGTAGTAGGTTGGTAGACAGCAACCACCCAGGAAGGTGCTACCCTTCTGTGGTAGTAGGTTGGTAGACAGCAACCACCCAGGAAGGTACTACCGTCCTGTGGTAGTAGGTTGGTAGACAGCAACCACCCAGGAAGGTGCTACCCTTCTGTGGTAGTAGGTTGGTAGACAGCAACCAACCAGGAAGGTACTACCGTACTGTGGTAGTAGGTTGGTAGACAGCAACCACCCAGGAAGGTACTACCGTTCTGTGGTAGTAGGTTGGTAGACAGCAACCACCCAGGAAGGTACTACCGTCCTGTGGTAATAGGTTGGAAGGCAGCAACCACCCAGGGAGGTACTACCGTCCTGTGGTAGTAGGTTGGTAGACAGCAACCACCCAGGAAGGTACTACCATCCTGTGGTAGTAGGTTGGTAGACAGCAACCACCCAGGAAGGTACTACCGTTCTGTGGTAGTAGGTTGGTAGACAGCAACCACCCAGGAAGGTACTACCATCCTGTGGTAATAGGTTGGTAGGCAGCATCCACCCAGGGAGGTACTACCGTCCTGTGGTAGTAGATTGGTAGACAGCAACCACCCAGGGAGGTACTACCGTCCTGTGGTAATAGGTTGGTAGACAGCAACCACCCAGGAAGGTACTACCGTCCTGTGGTAGTAGGTTGGTAGACAGCAAACACCCAGGGAGGTACTACCGTCCTGTGGTAATAGGTTAGTAGACAGCAACCACCCATGAAGGTACTACCGTCCTGTGGTAATAGGTTGGTAGACAGCAACCACCCAGGGAGGTACTACCGTTCTGTGGTAATAGGTTAGTTGACAGCAACCACCCATGAAGGTACTACCGTCCTGTGGTAATAGGTTGGTAGACAGCAACCACCCAGGAAAGTACTACCGTCCTGTGGTAATAGGTTGGTAGACAGCAACCACCCAGGGAGGTACTACCGTCCTGTGGTAATAGGTTGGTAGACAGCAACCACCCAGGAAAATACTACCGTCCTGTGGTAATAGGTTGGTAGACAGCAACCACCCAGGAAGGTACTATTGTTCTATGGTAATAGGTTGGTAGACAGCAACCACCCAGGAAGGTACTACTGTCCTATGGTAATAGGTTGGTAGACAGCAACCACCCAGGAAGGTACTACCGTCCTGTGGTAATAGGTTAGTAGACAGCAACCACCCATGAAGGTACTACCGTCCTGTGGTAATAGATTGGTAAACAGCAACCACCCAGGGAGGTAATACCGTCCTGTGGTAGTAAGTTGGTAGACAGCAACCACCCAGGGAGGTACTACCATCCTGTGGTAGTAGGTTGGTAGACAGCAACCACCCAGGAAGGTACTACCGTCCTGTGGTAGTAGGTTTGTAGACAGCAACCATCCAGGGAGGTACTACCGTCCTGTGGTAGTAAGTTTGTAGACAGCAACCACCCAGGGAGGTACTACCATCCTGTGGTAGTAGGTAGGTAGACAGCAACCATCCAGGAAGGTACTACCGTCCTGTAGTAGTAGGTTGGTAGAGAGCAACCACCCAGGGAGGTACTACCGTCCTGTGGTAGTAGATTGGTAGACAACAACCACCCAGGAAGGTACTACCCTTCTGTGGTAATAGGCTGGTAGATAGCAACCACCCAGGGAGGTTCTACCGTCCTGTGGTAATAGGTTGGTAGAGAGCAACCACCCAGGGAGGTACTACCGTCCTGTGGTAGTAGGTTGGTAGACAGCAACCACCCAGGGAGGTACTACCATCCTGTGGTAATAGGTTGGTAGACAGCAACCACCCAGGGAGGTACTACCGTCCTGTGGGAATAGGTTGGTAGACAGCAACCACCCAGGGAGGTACTACCGTCCTGTGGTAATAGGTTGGTAGAGAGCAACCACCCAGGGAGGTACTACCGTCCTGTGGTAGTAGGTTGGTAGACAGCAACCACCCAGGAAGGTACTACCATCTTGTGGTAATAGGTTGGTAGACAGCAACCACCCAGGGAGGTACTAGCTTCCTGTGGTAATAGGTTGGTAGACAGCCACACCCAGGGAGGTACTAGCTTCCTGTGGTAATAGGTTGGTAGACAGCAACCACCCAGGGAGGTACTAGCTTCCTGTGGTAATAGGTTGGTAGACAGCAACCACCCAGGGAGGTACTAGCTTCCTGTGGTAATAGGATGGTAGACAGCAACCACCCAGGGAGGTACTAGCTTCCTGTGGTAATAGGTTGGTAGACAGCAACCACCCAGGGAGGTACTAGCTCCCTGTGGTAATAGGTTGGTAGACAGCAACCACCCAGGGAGGTACTACCGTCCTGCCAAGTGAGTGTGCAACGGAAACTTCTGTTTAACACGCGGGATAACAGTTATATCCTGCTACTTTTACTTACACATAGGGCACACTATACAGTCATGCACATGCATATATGTACATACACAACTAGGTTTTTCTTCTTTTTCTTAAAAGTTCTTGTTCTTCTTTGCTCTATTCTCCATAAGGAAGTGGAAAAGAATCTTTCCTCAGTAAGTCGTGCGTTTCGTAAGAGGAGAATAAAATGGCGGGAGCAATGGACTAGTAACCCCTTCTCCTGTATATATTATTAAAAGAGAGAAGAAGAAAAATTTATATAAATTGGATGTTTGAATGTGCGTGAATGTAGTGCAGATGGTAAAAAAGAAATGCGTGCTAAAGTTATGAATAAGAAGCAGGATGTCCTAGTTCTAAGCGAAACAAAGCTGAAGGGGGTAGGTGAGTTTTACTTGGGAGAAATAAATGGGATTAAGTCAGGAGTATCTGAGAGAGTTAGAACTAAGAAAGAGGTAGCAATAATATTGAAGGATCAGTACACTGAGGTCAGTGGTCACCTGCGGTCCTACCTGCCTAAGCTCTTGGGAGTTAGTGTGGGCTGTTACCAAGCACCATGGCTTAAGAACATAAGAACATAAGTACGAAGGAACACTGCAGAAGGCCTACTGGCCCATGCGAGGCAGGTCCAAGTCTCCTACCCGCTTAAGCCAATGCACCCAACCTAGTCAGGTCAGGTCACCTTGACTTAAGGGAGGAACATGGCAACCATCCTGGTAGCACAAGCTAATCAGGCCCAACTCACACCCACCCACACCCACTCATGTATTTATCCAACCTATTTTTAAAGCTACACAACGTTCTGACCTCTATGACTGTACTTGGGAGTTTGTTCCACTCAACCACAACTCTATCACCAAACCAGTATTTTCCTATATCCTTCCTGAATCTGAATTTTTCTAACTTAAAACCATTATTGCGAGTCCTGTCTAGGCTAGATATTTTCAGCACACTATTTACATCCCCTTTATTTATTCCTGTCTTCCATTTATACATCTCAATCATATCCCCCCTAATTCTACGTCTTTCTAGAGAGTGCAGATTCAGGGCCCTCAGTCTATCCTCATAGGGAAGGTTTCTGATACATGGGATCTACTTTGTCATCCTCCTTTGTACATTTTCCAGAGCATTTATATCCATTCTGTAATAAGGTGACCAAAACTGTGCAGCATAATCTAAATGAGGCCTAACCAAGGATGTATAGAGTTGAAGAACAACCTGAGGACTCATATTATTTATGCTTCTTGAAATGAAGCCAAGGATTCTATTAGCTTTATTGCGAGCACTTATGCACTGTTGTCTTGGTTTCAGATTACTGCTAAACAGAACTCCTAAATCTTTTTCGCAATCCATAATATTAAGATCTACATTATTTAGTTTATATGTGGCATGGTTATTGTCCTGTCCAACATTTGGAACTTTGCATTTGTCTATATTGAACTGCATCTGCCACCTCTCCGACCACAGCATCAGTCTACTCAAATCTTCCTGGAGCGCTAATGTCCTCGTCAGAATGAATTCGACGGCCTATTTTGGTGTCATCGGCAAACTTGCTGATGTCGCTCTTTATGCCCTCATCTACGTCGTTTATGTATATTGTGAACAGCAGGGGGCCCAGCACTGACCCCTGTGGAACACTGCTCGTGACGCTTCCCCACTCTGATTTCTCCCCATTTATGCAAACTCTCTGCTGCCTATTTGTCAACCATGCCTCTATCCAGAAAAAAATTTCTCCTCCTATTCCATGTGCCTTAATTTTCCTCAATAGTCTCTGATGTGGGACCCTGTCAAAAGCCTTACTGAAGTCCATATACACAATATCATATTCATTACCATGATTTACCTCCAAAAATACCTTAGTGAAAAAAGTTAATAAATTCGTAAGGCAGGAACGCCCCTTTGTAAAACCATGCTGAGATTCGTTGATTAATTTATGCTTTTCAAGGTGGCTACGAACTGCCTCGGCAATTATTGGTTCCATAAATTTTCCCACTATGGAGGTTAGGCTTATTGGTCTATAGCTCGAAGCTAAGGACCTGTCACCTGCTTTGAAAATAGGTATCACATTTGCCATTTTCCACTTGTCTGGCACCATGCCAGTTTGTAGTGATATGTTGAAAAGATTAGCCAAAGGTTTGCTAAGCTCCTCTTTACATTCCTTTAGAACCCTTGCATACAGTTCATTAGGATTTGTTAGGTTTTAATTTATCTATTTGCCTAAGGACCATGTCACTTGTGACCCAAATCATGCTCAGTTTATTATCGTCCTGTTCCACATAATTTATCATTTCTGGAATATCGCTGGTATCCTCCTGTGTAAAAACTGATAGGAAGTATGTGTTAAAACTTCTACACATTTCCTTATCACTGTCAGTGAGCTGACCCGAGGAACTTATGAGTAGGCCTATCTTGTCCCTGATCTTACTTCTGCATACCTGAAAGAATCCTTTTGGGTTAGTCTTCGAATCTCTTGCAACTTTAACCTCATAATCTCTTTTTGCTTTTCTAATTCCCTTTTTTATTTCTATCTTTAACTGAATATGTCGATTTCTTAATTGCCCCTCTCCTCTTTTGATTTGCCTATATATGCCTCTCTTTTGACCAATTAGATATTTTAATCTATTGTTCATCCAATTAGGATCATTTTTGTTTGATCTGATTTCCCTATTTGGAACATAATTTGACTGAGCAGCTAGAACTATGCCCTGGAAAGCGTCATATCGGCAACCATCACCACCTACCTGACCCTAAGTCAGGTCATTCCAGTTCAGCCCACCTAAGTAATTTTTCAGTCCTATGAAATCAGCCAAGCGCAAGTCAGGGACAGAGACTTGATTGCCATTATTAGGGGAATTCCATCATTAACCTCAAGATTATTAATTAGTGTTTCCCTACTGGCAAGAACCAAGTCAAGGAGGTTATTTCCCCTAGTTGGCTCTGTCACAAACTGTTTTAAAAAACAATCCTGGACCGTATCAAGAAAGTCACCTGACTCTAAATTTCCTGTCAAATTGCTCCAGTCAAACTGTCTATAGTTGAAATCTCCCATTAGCACAACATTTTCGTATGTAGATGCCTTACGAATTTCGTCCCATAGAAGTTTACTGCACTCCCTATCAAGATTTGGGGCCCTGTAAATCACACCCAAAATTAGTTTTTCTCGGCCCTCGAGAAGCTGTAACCAAACAGATTCAGTGGCTGGCGCTTCTAATTTTATATCTTGTCTAACACAACAATTTAAAATGTCTCTGACATATGTCGCTACTCCACCACCTTTCCTGTTGACCCTGTCAGTGTGGAATAATTTTTAGCCTTGTATGTGACATTCAGAGGGCATCTCTCTATCTTTCAGATTGAGCCAGGTCTCTGTTATTGCAATAATATCTATGTTTCCTGCACTTGCAATTAATCTTAGCTCATCTATCTTATTTCTTACACTCCTGCGTAACATATCGGTGTAACATATCGACTTCTTTATTTTTCAACCGATTACGTTCATTTTTGGTGTACTATTAGAAGCTTATATAAAACATCCTGTGCTGAAGTTTCAATCATATCGGCCAAAAAGTAAATGAAATATGCAAAATTTACGAAAAATTGCATTTGGCAGGTGAGTCGTTCTCAGCGGTACTTGGAAAAGTGGTTTTGACACTTGCTGCTGATAGAACACCTCTAATTCCATCATGAGGTACGTACCTTTTCTAAAATAAACCTTATCTGCATGCTAAAAAAAAATAAGTTTCATAACTTTTTTGTCATATTGGAAGATGTCGGTCTTGTTTCCCACATAAATCTAAAAATATTTGGGATAGTTCAGAAAGGTACGTATGGTCGTGTAAATCAATCATTCTCCTATGTTTGTTGTGAAAATCAAGTCAATTCATTCATAAATAAGGATGCATTCACCCTAAATAGGTAAATAAGTTACTTTCGAGATATAGGCCGAAGCGCGCGGCACCCCCGCTGCCCGGGAAATAATTTTTTTCCCCGAAAAATTCGCCTTATTTTACACTTTTTCCGCGACCTACGAGTGTTTATTACAGTTAACCATTGTAAATCCGTTTTCTATCACCACTGATGAGAGAGGTCGGACCCTCTCTTCACCTTCAGGGGAAATATCGATAGAAATTTATTCCTTGGGGCGTCATATTATGCTATATATTTTTTTTTAAGGTGTACTTTTTATGTTTATATGCTATTATTATATTGCATTATGTCATAATAGATCAATTGTGATAGATAAATAAGCCTTATAATTGATATTAGCGTGGGTATGGAATATTTTGTTGGCTGGAGGTGTCGGCCATTTTATGCAATATACCCAGGGTACCTTGATTGGTTACTTGATCATATTAGCTCCACCCACTCTGGCATGATCTCAGATGGTGAATTTGTATTATATTAGACATAAAGATATAAGAAAACGATAAAAATAACACGGGGAAAAACGTAACAAAAACGTCAACAAAGCTGAGTCACCACTTCTTGCGCACTATGTCGCTTCAGCACTGTCACCATGCCTGTTATAAATGGCTGTAATTCCTTTTAGAAACATCGTACAAGGATAATAATTATACCAGAGTGTAGCCAGAAAGTTCAGCTATTTTTTGGTAACAATAACTCCATTTTTCATATTTTTTCGATTTTTTTTTGCACCGCGCGCGTGAACCGGAATGCTCCCTGGGCGGGCTAAATTGTGTTGTCCTGACTATGGGTCAGGTAGGTGATCTTGGTTGCCAATATGACGTTTTTCAGAGCATAGTTCTAGCTGCCCAGACAACTTTTGTTCCGAGTAGGGAAATTAGATCTAACAAAAATGATCCCAAATAGATGAACAATAGATTAAAACCTCTCATTGGTCAAAAGAGAGGCATATATAGGCGTATCAAAATAGGGGATGGGCAGTTAAGAAATCAATATATTAAATTAAAGAGATAAATAAAGAAAGGAATAAGAAAAACAAAAAGGGATTATGAGGCTAAGGTCGCAAGGGATTCAAAAATTAACCCTAAAGGATTCATTCAGGTATACAGAAGTAAGATTAGGAACAAGATTGGCCCACTTAAGAGTAACTCTGGTCAGATCACTGACAGTGATACGGATATGTGTGAAATTCTTAATTCCTACTGCCTCTCAGTTTTCACCCAGGAAAATACTAGCGATATTCCTGAAATAATAGATTATGTAGAACTATGTACGATTGTGGTAACTAGTGACATGGTCCTCAGACAAATAGAGAAACTAAAACCTAACAAATCCCCAGGCCCTGATGAACTGTTTGCAAGGGTGTTAAAGGAATGTAAAGAGGAACTTAGCATACCTTTGGCCAATCTTTTTAACATATCACAACAAACTTGCATAGTGCCTGATAAGTGGAAAATGGCAAATGTAATACCTATTTACAGCGCAGGTGACAGGTCCTTGGCTTCGAACTATAGACCAATAAGCCTTACCTCCATAGTGGGAAAATTTATGGAATCAATAATTGCCGAAGCAATTCGTAGCCATCTTGACAGGCACAGATTGATTAATGAATCTCAACACGGTTTTACAAAGGGGCGTTCCTGTCTTACGAATTTACTAACTTTTTTCACTAAGGTGTTTGAGGAGGTATATCATGGTAATGAATATGATATTGTGTATATGGACTTCAGTAAGGCTTTCGATAGAGTTCCACACCAGAGGCTATTGAGGAAACTTAAGGCACACGGAATAGGAAGAGAAATTTTTTTCTAGGTAGAGGCATGGCTGACAAATAGACAGCAGAGAGTTTGCATAAATGGGGAGAAATCAGAATGGGGGCAGGTCGCAAGCGGTGTTCCTCAGGGGTCAGTGTTGGGCCCGTTGTTGTTCAAAATTTACATAAACGACATAGATGAGGGAATAAATAGCGACATAAGCAAATTTGCTGATGACACCAAAATAGGCCGTCCAATTCATTCTAATGAGGACACTAGAGCACACCAGGATGATTTGAATAGACTGATGCAATGGTCGGAGAAGTGGCAGATGCAGTTTGATATTGACAAATGCAAAGTTCTAAATGTTGGACAGGTAAATAACCATGCCACATATAAACTAAATAATGTAGGCATTAATACTACTGATTGCGAAAAGGATTTAGGAGTTCTGGTTAGCAGTAATTTAAAACCGAGACAACAGTGCATTAGTGTTCGCAATAAAGCTAACAAAATTCTTGGCTTTATATCTAGAAGTATAAATAATAGAAGTCCTCAGGTTGTTCTTCAACTCTATATATCCTTGGTTAGGCCTCATTTAGACTATGCTGCTCAGTTCTGGTCACCGTATTACAGAATGGATGTAAATGCTCTGGAAAACGTACAGAGGAGGATGACAAAGATGATCTCATGTATCAGAAAACTTCCCTATGAGGATAGAGTGAGGGCCCTGAATCTGCACTCTCTCGAAAGGCGTAGAATTAGGGGGGATATGATCTACGTGTATAAATGGAAAACAGGAATAAATAAAGGGGATGTAAATAGTGTGCTGAAAATTTCCAGCCAAGACAGGACTCGCAGCAATGGTTTCAAGTTGGAAAAGTTCAGATTCAGAAAGGATATAGGAAAGCACTGGTTTGGTAGTAGAGTTGTGGATGAGTGAAACAAACTTCCGAGTACAGTTATTCAGGCTTAAACGTTGTGTAGTTTTAAAAATAGGTTAGATAAATACATGAGTGGGTGTGAGTTGGACCTGACTAGCTTGTGCTGCTGGGTCTGGTGCAGTGCTCCATCCTTGAGTGGAGATGATCAGACTGGGTGGGTCATTGGGCTAATCCGGGGGGGGGGTCATTGGTCTAATCCGGTGGGGGGCATGGACCTGCTCTGCACTTGACTTGTACTCGTTGGAACGCAGGAGGGAGAGATATATCATAATCTACACTTGGAAAATCTTGGAAGGAATGGTCCCAAATCTGCACACAGAAATCACTCCCTACGAAAGTAAAAGACTGGGCAGGCGATGCAAAATGCCCCCAATAAAAAGTAGGGGCGCCATTGGTACAGTAAGGGAAAACACCATAAGTGTCCGGGGCCCAAAACTGTTTAACAGCCTCCTATCAAGCATTAGGGGAATTGCCAATAAACCCCTGGCTGCCATCAAGAGAGAGCTGGACAGATACCTAAAGTCAGTGCCGGATCAGCCGGGCTGTGGCTCGTACGTTGGACTGCGTGCGGCCAGCAGTAACAGCCTAGTTGATCAGGCCCTGATCCATCGGGAGGCCTGGTCATGGACCGGGCCGCGGGGGCGTTGATCCCCGGAATAACCTCCAGGTAACCTCCAGGTAGGTCAGTAGGCCTGTTGCAGTGTTCCTTCTTTTTTTATGTTCTTATATACATACATCTAGGTTTTTCTCCTTTTTCTAAATAGCTCTTGTTCTTTTTTATTTCTTCTATTGTCCATGGGGAAGTGGAAAAGAATCTTTCCTCCGTAAGCCATGCGTGTTGTATGAGGCGACTAAAATGCCGGGAGCAATGGGCTAGTAACCCCTTCTCCTGTATACATTTACTAAAAAAAGAGAAGAAGAAAAACTTTATAAAACTGGGATGCTTAAATGTGCGTGGATGTAGTGCGGATGACAAGAAACAGATGATTGCTGATGTTATGAATGAAAAGAAGTTGGATGTCCTGGCTCTAAGCGAAACAAAGCTGAAGGGGGTAGGAGAGTTTCAGTGGGGGGAAATAAATGGGATTAAATCTGGAGTATCTGAGAGAGTTAGAGCAAAGGAAGGGGTAGCAGTAATGTTAAATGATCAGTTATGGAAGGAGAAAAGAGAATATGAATGTGTAAATTCAAGAATTATGTGGATTAAAGTAAAGGTTGGATGCGAGAAGTGGGTCATAATAAGCGTGTATGCACCTGGAGAAGAGAGGAATGCAGAGGAGAGAGAGGGGATTTTGGGAGATGTTAAGTGAATGTATAGGAGCCTTTGAACCAAGTGAGAGAGTAATTGTGGTAGGGGACCTGAATGCTAAAGTAGGAGAAACTTTTAGAGAGGGTGTGGTAGGTAAGTTTGGAGTGCCAGGTGTAAATGATAATGGGAGCCCTTTGATTGAACTTTGTATAGAAAGGGGTTTAGTTATAGGTAATACATATTTTAAGAAAAGAGGATAAATAAGTATACAAGATATGATGTAGGGCGAAATGACAGTAGTTTGTTGGATTATGTATTGGTAGATAAAAGACTGTTGAGTAGACTTCAGGATGTACATGTTTATAGAGGGGCCACAGATATATCAGATCACTTTCTAGTTGTAGCTACACTGAGAGTAAAAGGTAGATGGGATACAAGGAGAATAGAAGCATCAGGGAAGAGAGAGGTGAAGGTTTATAAACTAAAAGAGGAGGCAGTTAGGGTAAGATATAAACAGCTATTGGAGGATAGATGGGCTAATGAGAGCATAGGCAATGGGGTCGAAGAGGTATGGGATAGGATTAAAAATGTAGTGTTAGAGTGTTCAGCAGAAGTTTGTGGTTACAGGAAAGTGGGTGCAGGAGGGAAGAGGAGCGATTGGTGGAATGATGATGTAAAGAGAGTAGTAAGGGAAAAAAGTTAGCATATGAGAAGTTTTTACAAAGTAGAAGTGATGCAAGGAGGGAAGAGTATATGGAGAAAAAGAGAGAGGTTAAGAGAGTGGTGAAGCAATGTAAAAAGAGAGCAAATGAGAGAGTGGGTGAGATGTTATCAACAAATTTTGTTGAAATAAGAAAAAGTTTTGGAGTGAGATTAACAAGTTAAGAAAGCCTAGAGAACAAATGGATTTGTCAGTTAAAAAAAGGAGAGGAGAGTTATTAAATGGAGAGTTAGAGGTATTGGGAAGATGGAGGGAATATTTTGAGGAATTGTTAAATGTTGATGAAGATAGGGAAGCTGTGATTTCGTGTATAGGGCAAGGAGGAATAACATCTTGTAGGAGTGAGGAAGAGCCAGTTGTGAGTGTGGGGGAAGTTCGTGAGGCAGTAGGTAAAATGAAAGGGGGTAAGGCAGCCGGGATTGATGGGATAAAGATAGAAATGTTAAAAGCAGGTGGGGATTTAGTTTTGGAGTGGTTGGTGCAATTATTTAATAAATGTATGGAAGAGGGTAAGGTACCTAGGGATTGGCAGAGAGCATGCATAGTTCCTTTGTATAAAGGCAAAGGGGATAAAAGAGAGTGCAAAAATTATAGGGGGATAAGTCTGTTGAGTGTACCTGGTAAAGTGTATGGTAGAGTTATAATTGAAAGAATTAAGAGTAAGACGGAGAATAGGATAGCAGATGAACAAGGAGGCTTTAGGAAAGGTAGGGGGTGTGTGGACCAGGTGTTTACAGTGAAACATATAAGTGAACAGTATTTAGATAAGGCTAAAGAGGTCTTTGTGGAATTATGGATTTGGAAAAGGCGTATGACAGGGTGGATAGGGGGGCAATGTGGCAGATGTTGCAAGTGTATGGTGTAGGAGGTTAGGTTACTGAAAGCAGTGAAGAGTTTTTTACGAGGATAGTGAGGCTTCAAGTTAGAGTATGTAGGAAAGAGGGAAATTTTTTCCCAGAAAAAAGTAGGCCTTAGACAAGGATGTGTGATGTCACCGTGGTTGTTTAATATATTTATAGATGGGGTTGTAAGAAAAGTAAATGCGAGGGTCTTGGCAAGAGGCGTGGAGTTAAAAAGATAAAGAATCACACACAAAGTGGGAGTTGTCACAGCTGCTCTTTGCTGATGACACTGTGCTCTTGGGAGATTCTGAAGAGAAGTTGCAGAGATTGGTGGATGAATTTGGTAGGGTGTGCAGGGAAGAAAATTAAAGGTGAAATACAGGAAAGAGAAAGGTTATGAGGATAACAAAAAGATTAGGTGATGAAAAAATTGAATATCAGATTGGAGGGAGAGAGTATGGAGGAGGTGAACGTATTCAGATATTTGGGAGGGGACGTGTCAGCGGATGGGTCTATGAAAGATGAGGTGAATCATAGAATTGATGGGGGAAAAAGAGTGAGGAGTGGTGCACTTAGGAGTCTGTGGAGACAAAGAACTTTGTCCTTGGAGGCAAAGAGGGGAATGTATGAGAGTATAGTTTTCCCAACGCTCTTATATGGGTGTGAAGCGTGGGTGATGAATGTGCATTTGAGGAAAAGGCTGGAGGCAGTGGAGATTTTCATGTCTGAGAGCAATGTGTGGTGTGAATATAATGCAGAGAATTCGTAGTTTGGAAGTTAGGAGGAGGGGAGGATTACCAAAACTGTTGTCCAGAGGGCTGAGGAAGGGTTGTTGAGGTGGTTCGGACATGTAGAGAGAATGGAGCGAAACAGAAGACTTCAAGAGTGTATCGTCTGTAGTGGAAGGAAGGCGGGGGTAGGGGTCGGGCCTAGGAAAGGTTGGAGGGAGGGGGGTAAAGGAGGTTTTGTGTGCGGGGGGCTTGGACTTCCAGCAGGCATGCATGAGCGTGTTTGATAGGAGTGAATGGAGACAAATGATTTTTAATACTTAACGTGCTGTTGGAGTGTGAGCAAAGAAACATTTATGAAGGGGTTCAGGGAAACCGGCAGGCCGGACTTGAGTCCTGGAGATGGGAAGTACAGTGCCTGCACTCTGAAGGAGGGGTGTTAATGTTGCAGTTTAAAAACTGTAGTGTAAAGCACCCTTCTGGCAAGACAGTGATGGAGTGAATGATGGTGAAAGTTTTTCTTTTTCGGGCCACCCTGCCTTGGTGGGAATCGGCCAGTGTGATAATAATAATAAAAAAATGTTCTTATGTTATGGTAGGAGAAGGAATATACATGTATAAATGAAAGAATTATGTGGATGAAAATACTGGTCGGATGCGAGAATTTGTTCTTAATAAGTGTGTATGTACTTGAAGAAAAGATGAGTGTACAGGAGAGAGAGAGATTTTGGGAGATGTTAGGCGAGTGTGTAGGAACTTTTGAACCAAGCCAGAGAGTTATTGTGGTAGCGACCTAAATGCTAAAGTAGGAGAGACATCACACCCCACCTGTGTTTACTCAGTGGTCAGTGACGTCACACCCCACCTGTGTTCACTCAGTGGTCAGTGACGTCACACCCCCACCTGTGGGTTTTCTCAGTGGTCAGTGACGTCACACCCCACCTGTGTTTACTCAGTGGTCAGTGACGTCACACCCCACCTGTGTTTACTCAGTGGTCAGTGACGTCACACCCCACCTGTGTTTACTCAGTGGTCAGTGGGCGTCACACCCCACCCATGTTTGCTCAGTGGTCAGTTTACGTCACACCCCCCCTGTGTTTACTCAGTGGTCAGTGACGTCACACCCCACCTGTGTTTACTCAGTGGTCAGTGACGTCACACCCCACCTGTGTTTACTCAGTGGTCAGTGACGTCACACCCCACCTATGTTTACTCAGTGGTCAGTGACGTCACACCCACCTGTGTTTACTCAGTGGTCAGTGACGTCACACCCCACTATGTTTGCTCAGTGGTCAGTGACGTCACACCCCACCCGTGTTTACTCAGTGGTCAGTGACGTCACACCCCCCCCTATGTTTGCTCAGTGGTCAGTGACGTCACACCCACCTGTGTTTACTCAGTGGTCAGTGACGTCACACCCCACCTAAAGTTTGGGTCAGTGGTCAGTGACGTCACACCCACCCGTGTTTACTCAGTGGTCAGTGACGTCACACCCCCCCTGGGGTTTACTCAGTGGTCAGTGACGTCAAAACCCACCTGTGTTTACTCAGTGGTCAGTGGGCGTCACACCCCACCTGTGTTTACTCAGTGGTCAGTGACGTCACACCCCCCCTATGTTTGCTCAGTGGTCAGTGGGCGTCACACCCCACCTGTGTTTACTCAGTGGTCAGTGACGTCACACCCACCTGTGTTTACTCAGTGGTCAGTGACGTCACACCCACCTGTGTTTACTCAGTGGTCAGTGACGTCCCCACCCCACCTGTGTTTACTCATGGTCAGTGACGTCACACCCCACCCATGTTTACTCAGTGGTCAGTGACGTCACACCCACCTGTGTTTACTCAGTGGTCAGTGACGTCACAACCCCCCCTGTGTTTACTCAGTGGTCAGTGACGTCACCCCCACCTGTGTTTACTCGTGGTCAGTGACGTCACACCCCCCCTATGTTTGCTCAGTGGTCAGTGACGTCCACACCCCACCTGTGTTTACTCAGTGGTCAGGACGTCACACCCCACCTATGTTTGCTCAGTGGTCAGTGACGTCACACCCCACCTGTGTTTATCAGTGGTCAGTGACGTCACACCCCACCTGTGTTTACTCAGTGGTCAGTGACGTCACACCCCACCTGTGTTTACTCGTGGTCAGTGACGTCACACCCCACCTGTGTTTACTCAGTGGTCAGTGACGTCACACCCCACCTATGTTTGCTCAGTGGTCAGTGACGTCACACCCCACCTGTGGTTTACTCAGTGGTCAGGAGTCACACCCCACCTATTTTGCTCAGTGGTCAGTGAGTCACACCCCACCTTTGTTTATCAGTGGTCAGTGACGTCACACCCCACCTGTGTTTACTCAGTGGTCAGTGACGTCACACCCCACCTGTGTTTACTCAGTGGTCAGTGACGTCCACCCCCCCACCTGTGTTTACTCAGTGGTCAGTGACGTCACACCCCACCTATGTTTGCTCAGTGGTCAGTGACGTCACACCCCACCGTGTTTACTCAGTGGTCAGTGACGTCACACCCCACCTGGTTTACTCAGTGGGGCAGTGACGTCACACCCCACCTGTGTTTACTCAGTGGTCAGTGACGTCACACCCCACCTGTGTTTATCAGTGGTCAGTGACGTCACACCCCCCCCTATGTTTGCTCAGTGGTCAGTGACGTCACACCCCACCGGTGTTTTCTCAGTGGTCAGTGACGTCACACCCACCTATGTTTGCTCAGTGGTCAGTGACGTCACACCCCACCTGTGTTTACTCAGTGGTCAGTGACGTCACACCCCACCTGTGTTTACTCAGTGGTCAGTTTACGTCACACCCCACCTGTGTTTACTCCCGTGGTCAGTGACGTCACACCCCACCTGTGTTTACTCAGTGGTCAGTGACGTCCACCCCACCTGTGTTTATCAGTGGTCAGTGACGTCACAACCCCACCTGTGTTTACTCGTGGTCAGTGACGTCACACCCCACCCGTGTTTACTCAGTGGTCAGTGACGTCACACCCCACCTTGTTTACTCAGTGGTCAGTGACGTCACACCCCACCTATGTTTTCTCAGTGGTCAGTGACGTTACACCCCACCTGTGTTTACTCAGTGGTCAGTGACGTCACACCCCACCTGTGTTTACTCAGTGGTCAGTGACATCACACCCCACCTATGTTTGCTCAGTGGTCAGTGACGTCCCCACCCCTGTGTTTACTTAGTGGTCAGTGAAATCACACCTCAATTGTTTCATCTTGTATTCTCGAAGGGGGAGGACCCACTGACCCATTTCGAGGCAGGTCCAACTCAATGTCTGGGGAATGAGGTGTTGGGAGATGGAGAAGGTCTTGATCCGAGGAAGTGGAGGGTAAATCTTGATCCCGGGAGATGGAGCAGGAAATTGGGTTTACAGTGTATGGGTGATGCAAAGGGTGATCTTGATCCCAGGAGGTTGAAGCAGGAATTTTGGGAAGATGGGAGTGGATGGTTGGAGGTGTGAGATAGAGAGGAAGGTCTTGATCCGAGGAAGTGGAAGGTGAAGTCAAATCTTTGTATTATTGAAAAATCAAAATTTTGAGGAAGATAAATGGTAGGTGTTCAGGAGGACGGTTCAAAAATTGATCCAAGGAGATGGAGGATGAAGTCAAAATTTAAATAAAGTGGGGAAAACACAAATCTTTTTGTATATATTACCAACATCGAGAAAAATGAAATATTGGGAAAAAAAATTAAATTTGGAAACCCTGTAAAATTTTGGAAACTCTGAACTTATGGGGAGTGGGAAGGTCTTACTATACGGAGTGGGAAGGTCTTACTATAGGGAGTGGGAAGGTCTTACTATAGGGAGTGGGAAGGTCTTACTATAGGGAGTGGGAAGGTCTTACTATAGGGAGTGGGAAGGTCTTACTATAGGGAGTGGGAAGGTCTTACTATAAGGAGTGGGAAGGTCTTACTATAGGGAGTGGGAAGGTCTTACTATAGGGAGTGGGAAGGTCTTACTATAGGGAGTGTGAAGGTCTTACTATAGGGAGTGGGAAGGTCTTACTATAGGGAGTGGGAAGGTCTTACTATAGGGAGTGGGAAGGTCTTACTATAGGGAGTGGGAAGGTCTTACTATAGGGAGTGGGAAGGTCTTACTATAGGGAGTGGGAAGGTCTTACTATAGGGAGTGGAAGGTCTTACTATAGGGAGTGGGAAGGTCTTACTATAGGGAGTGGGAAGGTCTTACTATAGGGAGTGGGAAGGTCTTACTATAGGGAGTGGGAAGGTCTTACTATAGGGAGTGGGAAGGTCTTACTATAGGGAGTGGGAAGGTCTTACTATAGGGAGTGGGAAGGTCTTACTATAGGAAGTGGGAAGGTCTTACTATAGGGAGTGGGAAGGTCTTACTATAGGGAGTGGGAAGGTCTTACTATAGGGAGTGGGAAGGTCTTACTATAGGGAGTGGGAAGGTCTTACTATAGGGAGTGGGAAGGTCTTACTATATGGAGTGGGAAGGTCTTACTATAGGGATAAAGTAAACAAAAAAAAATATAAAATTTGAAAAAAGATCGATAAAAAATCGAGTTGAGGTGACCTGAGGGACGCAGCAGAAGACGCTGAGGTGACCTGAGGGACGCAGCAGAAGACGCTGAGGTGACCTGAGGGACGCAGCAGAAGACGCTGAGGTCACCTGAGGGACGCAACAGAAGACGCTGAGGTGACCTGAGGGACGCAGCAGAAGATGCTGAGGTGACCTGAGGGACGCAGCAGAAGACGCTGAGGTCACCTGAGGGACGCAACAGAAGACGCTGAGGTGACCTGAGGGACGCATCAAAAAACGCTGAGGTCACCTGAGGGACGCAGCAGAAGACGCTGAGGTGACCTGAGGGACGCAGCAGAAGATGCTGAGGTGACCTGAGGGACGCAGCAGAAGATGCTGAGGTGACCTGAGGGACGCAGCAGAAGACGCTGAGGTGACCTGAGGGACGCAGCAGAAGATGCTGAGGTGACCTGAGGGACGCAGCAGAAGGTGCAGCAGGGGCGTCGCGGGTTGGCCCGGCCAGGCGTGCGGGCGGGTGGGCGCGGGTGGGCGGCGCGGTGGGCGGAGACGGCTGAGGAATACACCGCTGAGGGATACACCGCTGAGGAATACACCGCTGAGGGATATACCGCTGAGGGATACACCGCTGAGGGAAACACCGCTGAGGGATACACCGCTGAGGGATACACCGCTGACGGATACACCACTGAGGGATACACCGCTGAGGGATACACCGCTGAGGGATACACCGCTGAGGGTTACACTGCTGAGGGATACACCGCAGAGGGATACACCGCTGAGGGATACACCGCTGAGGGTTACACCGCTGACGATTACACCGCTGAGGGATACACCGCTGAGTGATACACCGCTGAGGGATACACCGCTGAGGGATACACCGCTGAGGGTTACACCGCTGAGGGTTACACCGCTGAGGGATACACCGCTGAGGTTTACACCGCTAAGGGATACACCGCTGAGGGTTACACTGCTGAGGGATACACTGCTGAGGAATACACTGCTGAGGGATACACCGCTGAGGGATACACCGCTGAGGGATACATCGTACATCTGTACACTGCTCAGAGGAAGCAATTTTCAGGAATACTCCATTCAGAAGCCAACACTACTACTAAGGTCAGGTCAGTGTGAGCCATGGAGGTCAGGTCAGTGTGAGTCATGGAGGTCAGGTCAGTGTGAGTCATGGAGGTCAGGTCAATGTGAGTCATGGAGATCAGGTCAGTGTGAGTCATGGAGGTCAGGTCAGTGTGAGTCATGGAGGTCAGGTCAATGTGAGTCATGGAGGTCAGGTCAGTGTGAGCCATGGAGGTCAGGTCAGTGTGAGTCATGGAGGTCAGGTCAGTGTGAGTCATGGTGGCCAGGTCAGTGTGAGTCATGGAGGTCAGGTCTGTGTGAGTCATGGAGATCAGGTCAGTGTGAGTAATGGAGGTCAGGTCAATGTGAGTCATGGAGGTCAGGTCAGTGTGAAACATGGAGGTCACGTCAGTGTGAGTCATGGAGGTCAGGTCAGTGTGAGTCATGGTGGTCAGGTCTGTGTGAGTCATGGAGGTCAGGTCAGTGTGAGCCATGGAGGTCAGGTCAATGTGAGTCATGGAGGTCAGGTCTGTGTGAGTCATGGAGGTCAGATCAATGTGATTCATGGAGGTCAGGTCAGTGTGAGTCATGGAGGTCAGGTAAGCGTGAGCCATGGAGGTCAGGTCAGTGGGAGCCATGGAGGTCAGGTCTGTGTGAGTGATGGAGGTCAGGTCTGTGTGAGTCATGGAGGTCAGATAAGTGTGAGCCATGGAGGTCAGGTCAATGTGAGTCATGGAGGTCAGGTCAATGTGAGTCATGGAGGTCAGGTCAATGTGAGTCATGGAGGTCAGGTCAATGTGAGTCATGGAGGTCAGGTCAGTGTGAGTCATGGAGGTCAGGTCAGTGTGAATCATGGAGGTCAGGTCAGTGTGAGTCAGGGAGGTCAGGTCAGTGTGAGTCATGGAGGTCAGGTCAGTGTGAGTCATGGAGGTCAGGTCAGTGTGAGTCATGGAGGTCAGGTCAATGTGAGTCATGGAGGTCAGGTCAATGTGAGTCTTGGAGGTCAGTTGTGGAGCAGTTTTCTCCAGGAGGGGGGTATCAGCCCCCTTCAGCCCCTTCAGCCCCTTTCAGCCCTGAGGGGCCCAGCCCTCTCAGAAGGGGCAAATATCTTGTTTACTGCTACAGTGAGTAATTGATCACAGATGCTGTACGAGTATGCATGGTCAAATGACCTCTGCTGCTTGCAGTCCAGTGTTGCAAAGTGTATTTTTTTAAGAGACAGTACATCTCATACTTATCAGGACAATTAAGGAAAATCCTGCTCCCACTTCGTTACCATAGTAAAGATAGTGGACATTGTTGTCTATGCTTAAGACAGCAAGAATCAAACCTTCCCACTTTTGCTTCATCGAGGAAGTGGCAAGGAAGCAACAAGTACTAGGTCAGCTTTTTTTTTTGTGCAAGGAGCAGTGACGGCATGGGGCGCTGTGGCGTCTTCAGATTAACTTTGACTCTACTACGAGTGACACTGACGCCAGGATAACCAAAAAAGAACACTGATCTGTGTGTTAGTGTGGACAAAGTGTCTCACAAAACACGAATAAAACACTTACAGAGAAGTGTGTCAACTTCTTAGTGATATTTTTGTGAACAATTATTGATTTAACAGTTGTAACAACGAGTGTTTTCGATCCAACAGAGTGTAGTGCGACATTCTTCAAAGAACACTATTTTTTCAATCAACTCAACGGATATCCGGGCATAATTACGGGGCAGATACATTACCCAGGTAAGTGTTCTAACTCGTGATGTACTACCATTGACTGCGCAGTTGAGTATAAATTCTGAGTTAGAAACTTATCATAAAAACCCCGGTGATATGCGACCATTGAGTCCAAACAAGTAAGTATATCGTCAGCCATCATCGAATGAAATATGCTGACAAAAACACCCCCTAGGGGTAATTATATACTTACAAATTTTATTTTTTGAAACCCATGTTGAGATAGTTTCGACAAACTTCTAGACCTCGTCTGCAGGGCAGCTTTGTAGACGATTTGCTGTCCTTTATCAGCTAAGTGTTCATATTCAAATTTTAAAAAATTATATCTTAGCTGGTAAGGCCAATATCTTCAACAGAAATTTGGGCCTTCAAACCGATAAAGACCCCACTGTGGTCCAAATATGTTGTACTACAGTGTACAAATAACCTATGAGCCAAGGTCCTTCGAAAAAAAGCTGTAAAACTAGTGTTTTACAATATAAATCAGTATAAATGAGTCCCTCCAGACTCAATCACAGAGAATGGGCAGCCCAAAAAAAAACGGGCGCTCACCCAGCGTTCACCCAAAGAAAAGGGCTGGGTGACTCACCCACGAAAACGGGACTGGATGATCACCCACCCCTGCACCCTTTTGCCCCAAAATTCGGAAGTGCTGCCCAAGAAAACAACCCAAGTGTGTTGTTTGTCTGGTGTTTATATATACACAGTGTTTTTAATGTTTTAGACGAATTTGAGAAAAGATTTTGTAAAAGTTTGTTTCTTATAGATTCTGTTATATTAAGGAACTTTTTTAAAAAAGGTGTGCTTTCAAATAATATTAACAGTAAAATTTATATTGTGTAATATTTACGGGTAATTTACGTTATACAGTGACATTTATAGTGTATGTGAATGAAGTGTATAATATCGTTATTTATGTTAATCATCATGGTCAGGCTGACACAGCAAAATCAAGCCTAATAGACTCCAGACTCAGTACCCTGTTACTCTTGATGGTCTATATGACCCAGATGGTTATAGCTTAGTGGATCTGTAGGGTTCTGTATCGTTTATTAGCTGGACTTAAGCATAACAAATACTCATGCTGTTCTATATGCAGTACCAGTTGTTTTTTTTTATACATTCTAAAGTGTGGTGTAGAATTTTCAGTATACCATTAAAATGGCTGTTTGAAACTCAGTTTCAGTATTTACAGACTAAATTACAAAATTAGAAAATAATTATTTCAGTCTGTATAGATTAACTCAAGATACAATACATTAGATTTTGATGATCTTGTGGTTCACAGTTTGAAATTATTCTTCACAACGTATGGATTTATTAAACTTTAGACTTATACACATTATGAAAAATAAATTTCTTTGATTCAGATACATTGATGGATGAATTTAAGTAAAAAATGTTTTGGATACTTTTAGTGATCATACAATTAAGGTGGACAGGAGAGTACAGGCTATCTGCGTTTAAAACTCCGTCACTAGAGGAACTACTTACTAGTGGACAAACACCTGTTACAACCTGTAACCAACTACACTGTGTCCCACATTTACCAAGCTGTACCTACATTGTCATTATCCTATATTTCAAAGGTCATAATTTTGAAGACTTCATTAGTGGGTTTTCAAATCCAATTGTCAAAATTCAGAACTGACATAGATGAGGATTGACTCAAGTTCCAAATTTAATATAAATGTATTGTGAAGGGAAGACCCGTGTTGAACCTGATTAAGTCATTTCCGCGGGGATCAAAAGGCAAATTATCAAATAGCCTTAAGTGTCTTAGCAGACAATTACTTCGAATGCTGACAAGGCCAAGTTAGACATGCAGTCTTCATTATCAAGCTTGAGCCACCCAAAACATTGTTTTTTCAGACTTACAGGCAATATTAGAATTCAACATTAGACAATAGTCTTCAGCATCTCTAGGTGCTAAATATGACCTAAGACATATGTGATTGGTTTATCACAGTGGTATTGTAAAGATTAAGTCTGTCACCACAAACTATTGAAAACGATTAATATTATGTTCAATAAACGCTATTTCACTTTTGAAGAATTAGCAATGGTTTACCAAACAATAGTTTCATGCAATGCAAAGCAACTCGAAGGACAAGATGAATTATCCACAAATCCGTGGATAAATAAACCTTTAAACTCAGATAAAAGAGTATACCTACTCCCACTAAACCTACATAATGGGGAATTCCTATAGGCATTTATCTAAGTTGTGAATACAACAGACAGTAAACAAACTGTCACACATAAACGTACTCCAAAATCGCGTAACTTTCTGATGGAACAATTGGACAGTATTGTATTCTATAACACTTCATTGGAGGAGCAGTAATAACAAAGGTTATCAGCTGAAAAGGTGCATCAAGGGTTATTGGTGTAACACTCAAGGGAGGGTAAATGCTCACTGAAGAAAGTGTTTTAATGCAAAGGGTATGGCATCATACAGCATTATTGCCATTACTTTCGCTGAACAGCAGCAGACTTCCCACATGAATCAGGAAGTCAACAAGCAACAGCATTAAATGGAGAGCTAAGGTTTAAGAACAGGCTCTTCCGATAGCTCGAGTTGAGGTTAACTAATAAAATTACACAAAACAATGTGCATACACTATTTGATCAAAGGCTCACAAAGGTACTTACATAAGAAGACACAGTGTTGACAGAACTGATTAAACAACCCCTATGCAAAGTTACGTTAGATATAGCTGGTTTTTTATCCACAATTCTGGTAAACTTGGAATATCGCACATAACCAGAATCACTGTTGGTCTAGGAAACAGGAAAACAGACAGTAGAAGCTGGTGGTTGTAGGGATTGATTTGCCTAAGTCTGCGCAGATCCAGGGATAAAAGAAACAGTTGCAGCACTGAAAGCAGCTAAGGTCAAAGTTAGCAGTCCTGACATACAGAACGGAACACAATTAGTCCACTTGGTATTAATCATTGGAAGTGTTTATTATCACTGTTTTGTGCAAAATTAGTAAGTAAATCATGATGTTCACTTGCTGAAAAAGCAGGAGGCCTACCATGATATCGTGGGTCCCTCATTTCACCTCTAAACGTGAGGGGTCAAGAAGCTGATATTGATTCAGTGGGAAAATGTACTAGTTACGAGGAATAACTGCCTGCCATACATGTAACACAGGCAAAAATTATCAATTACTGGAAGAACGAACATGAATGAACCAGTTGATAAGTTGTGGATTTAGATGAGATAGGTATTGATGTAAATAAAACCAAGACCCACACAGAGGCGTCTTGGCTTATAACTCCAATATTTGGACACTGTCAATTATAAAGTGACAGTATTGGGTTAGGTTACCATGGAAATTAAATCACCAACCCACAATCTGCCTCGCAATGATCGCATGGCTTTCGGACAGATGAAAGCAAAAATACATGACAGCTCAAGGAAGAATCCAGAGTTACGACTGTCTATGATAATATATACAAGAACAGATGGACAATAAAATTCATTTGAGGAAATACGCTCGAAGATAGTTGAAGACAAAAGCTCATTATCTCCAGCACCATGCGAGTCAGAAAAGATTCTGAAACTCACTCCATTCGTCGGTTGTTTAATAATTGCAGCGCACTGCAAATATAGACTGTAGCAAGTCTTAATGACTGTTGATGCCGGACCCTCCACTAACTGATGAAGCTGGAGGGACGGCTTATGTATTTCGCACAAAAACCCATATGCCTACAACGGCTGATATTTCCAAAGCTTTCTTAAGAGTAGGACTAAAAGAAATAGATAGGATTATTACTCGATTCTTGTGGCCTGAAAATCCAAATGATCCTCAAAGCTCTGTGAAAACTTAATCGTTTCAAATCAGTATTATTTGGATTGCAACATCTCTCTCCATTTTATTGAGGCTACTCTAAATACACATTTGAAGAATCTGATAAGGTCCCTTCAAAGAAATCTTAAAGAAAAGTTCTATGTGGACCAATCTTCAAGGTACTGTGAATATAGTGGAGATTTGAATCCTTTATCAAGAGAAGGATAGCTGTAACAAGGAGATGAAAGAAGCAAATATGCCTCTAAAGGATGTGGAATATAATTCATAGAATTATGAGGGAGAAACTTATCAAAGAAGATTTCCTGACACTGAAAATTCCTGATTGCAACAATATGCTGGACTTAATTGGAACAAACAGGAACGATTATTTGAGTATCAAAGGATATAACAATTAAACATGCAGTACAAATCACTAAACGTAGTTTTACTGTCAGTCGGTATCACGCATTGTTTTGATCCTTAGGACTTGTTTCTCACATTTACATAAAAGCGTTAAATGCTCATGCAAGATGCATGGGAGGAAACCAAAATTGGAGAGGGATGGAACTTGCCCTCTTAAGAAATGAGTCAGCATGGGATGAAATATTCCAAGAGTTTAAACAACTTCATCAAATTAAATTTCCCAGACTAATAGGTCAAGAGGGAAACAATCACACATTACATGTGTTCTGTGATGCGTCAACCAGAGGTTATGGCACTGTAGCTTTAATGTAGTAATGCTTGATTTTCTTTAATTTTTTCAGTCACTAATTACTTCAACAGGCCAGGGTCTGCACCCTTGAAGGTCAGTAACAGGTTACACAATTGGGAACTGACAGCACACTATGTAGGTACAAAATTAGCTGTCTATCTCAACAAAGTACTTGATCATCTCACTATTGAAAAAACCGTGATCTGGAGTGACAATGAGGCAGTTCTCCAGTGGTTAAGAAAATAAAGGTAAGTTGGTCTATGTACAGAACAGAGTAGCAGAAATAAAAGAGATGCAGAGAGATTATCTCTTTCTTCACGTCTCTACCCAAGAGAATCCAGCTGACATGTTGTCACGTGGTGTCCCACTCAAGAAATTTGTGGATAATAAATTATGGCTCCACGGACCGAACTGGCTCTCTAATGAAAATAACTGGCCTCAGCAAAAAGCTCACATTATGCCAGAAGAAACAGTCTGCTTGAACACAGCAGAAATAAGTTGTGTAAATACTGCAGACACAACAGAAATAGTCATTGATGGATCTAAATACTCATCTTTGGGTAAACTCTAAAGAGTTACAGCTCTTGTCCATAAATTCATTAAAGGAATAAAACCTGATTATGAATATCTTGAACCCATTAAATACTGGGTGAAACTAATACAGAAAGATGTTTTCTCTATAGAATATAAATTTCTAGAAACACAAGATAAATCCCCAAAGAAACCTGTCATGATTAATTCTTTAGGACTTTATCTCGACTCAGAAAAGATTATAAGATATCGAGGAAGAATTCAGAATTCTTCACTACCTAAAGAAGCCATACATCCAATATTGATCCCCAAGAATCATTGGCTAACAAAACTGATTGTGCAAAACGCCCACAGTAACGTGTTACATGGTGGGGTAGCTGACACACTTTGTCATATACGACAATCCTACTGGATACCTCAAGGTCGACAAAGTGTGAAAAAGCAAATAAAGGACTGTATTACTTGTCGTCACTACGATATGCGAGTATGTCAGTATCCAGGTCCACCTCCATATCCCTCTGAAAGAGTTGTTTTCATATCACTCCATTTGAGGTGACAGGTGTAGATTACACTGGACCAATAATTTTAACCAAAACAGTTGACAAAGTTCTCATCAAGGTGTACATCTGTTTGTTCACTTGTGCTACAACTAGAGCAGTACATCTAGAAGTAGCCACTGACATGTCTGCTGAAACCTTTATCAAATTATTCAGAAGGTTTGCAGCCAGAAGGGCATGTCCCAGACTGATGATTTCAGATAATGCAACGAACTTTGTTGCTGGTGCTGCTTATATAAGCAAGATCTTTGATCAACCAGAAGTACAACAGATGCTGAATCAACGCAGTTGTCGTTGGAGATACATTCCTCCTAAATCTCCATGGCACGGCGGATTTTATGAAAGAATGATCGGCATTGTAAAACGTTGTCTAAGGAAGCATCTTCATCGTCAGAGAATAGACTTAGAAGATTCAGTACAGTTGTGACTGAAATAGAAAAATAGAGTCAACAACAGACTTTTAACTTATGTTACCGATGATCTGGACAATTTAGAAGTGTTAAGTCCATCTCATTTACTCCATGCAGAAGGCTCGAACCTGTTCCTCCCATGAATGATAAAGAAATCATAGAGGATCCTACTTATTTCGAACCTGAGCAACTCAGACGTAAATTCAAACACCTTAATAAAGTGATTGAACGTTGGGAGAAAACTTGGGCCCGAGAGACTATCCCCACCTCATTGAGAGAACACTTCCATGGAGCTGGTGTTCCTGAAAATCATAAGTCCTTAAGACCTGGTGACATAGTGATTATCGACAATGATTGTCCGATGGTCCCAATGGCCACTTGGAAAAATTGTGACCATATACCCTGATGCAAATGGAATCATCAGGACAGTTGATGTTTTAAGCAAAGTGTAGTGAATAAGCGGACAATAAATAAACTAGTGCCGTTAGAATTACACAGTGTTGAAAACAAAATTAGTGATTCTCCAGAAACACACAGACTAAAGTGTTCAGAAAAGACAAGCAGCAGTGGTGGCGAGTGAGAAAAACAAATTAATGTTAAGTGATGAATAGTTCACCTGCAGCGAACTCCGCCGCCCCCCAGTGTGGAGAAATTTTCTCCAGGAGGGGGGTATCAGCCCCCTTCAGCCCCTTTCAGCCCCTTCAGCCCCTTTCAGCCCTGAGGGGCCCAGCCCTCTCAGAAGGGGCAAATATCTTGTTTACTGCTACAGTGAGTAATTGATCACAGATGCTGTACGAGTATGCGTGGTCAAATGACCTCTGCTCCTTGCAGTCCAGTGTTGCAAAGTGTATTTTTATAAGAGACAGTACATCTCTTACTTTAGCAGGACAATTAAGGAAAATCCTGCTTCCACTTCGTTACCATAGTAAAGATAGTGGACATTGTTGTCTATGCTTAAGACAGCAAGAATCAAACCTTCTGCTTTGCTTCATCGAGGAAGTGGCAAGGAAGCAACAAGTACTAGGTCAGCTTTTTTTTTGTGCAAGGGGCAGTGATGGCATGGGGCGCTGTGGCGTCTTCAGATTAACTTTGACTCTACTACGAGTGACACTGACGCCAGGATAACCAACAAAGAACACTGATCTGTGCGTTAGTGTGGACAAAGTGTCTCACAAAACACGATAAACACTTACAGAGAAGTGTGATCAACTTCTTAGTGATATTGTGTGAACAATTATTGATGAACAGTGTAACAACGAGTGTTGTGATCCAACAGAGTGTAGTGCGACATTCTTCAAAGAACACTATTCTTCAATCAACTCAACGGATATCCGGGCATAATTACGGGTCAGATACATATACCCAGGTAAGTGTTCTAACTCGTGATGTACTACTATTGACTGCGCAGTTGAGTATAAATTCGTGAGTTAGAAACTTATCATAAACCCCGGTGATATGCGGACCATTGAGTCCAAACAAGTAAGTATATCGTCAGCCATCATCGAATGAAATATGCTGACATAACACCCCCTAGGGGCAATTTATATACTTACAAATTATATTTTTTTGACAGCCCATGTTGAGATGGTTTCGACAGCTTCTAGACCTCGTCTGCAGGGGCGGCTGTGTACACGATTTGCTGTCCTTTATCAGCTAAGTGTTCATATTCAAATTTATAAATTATATCTTAGCTGGTAAGGCCAATATCTTCAACATCAGGTCAGTGTGAGTCATGGAGGTCAGGTCAATGTGAGTCATAGAGGTCAGGTCAATGTGAGCCATGGAGGTCAGGTCAGTGAGTCATGGTGGTCAGGTCAGTGTGAGTCATGCAGGTCAGGTCAGTGTGAGTCATGCAGGTCAGTCAGTGTGAGTCATGGTGGTCAAGTCAGAGTGAGTCATGGTGGTAAGGTCAGTGTGAGTCATGCAGGTCAGGTCAGTGTGAGTCATGGTGGTCAGGTCAGTGTGAGTCATGGAGGTCAGGTCAATGTGAGTCTTTGGAGGTTTAGGTCAATGTGAGTCATGGAGGTCAGGTCAGTATGAGTCATGGAGGTCAGGTCAATGTGAGTCATGGAGGTCAGGTCAATGTGTCATGGAGGTCAGGTCAGTGTGAGTCATGGAGGTCAGGTCAGTGTGAATCATGGAGGTCAGGTCAGTGTGAGTCAGGGAGGTCAGGTCAGTGTGAGTCATGGAGGTCAGGTCAGTGTGAGTCATAGGAGGTCAGGTCAGTGTGAGTCATGGAGGTCAGGTCAATGTGAGTCATGGAGGTCAGGTCAATGTGAGTCATGGAGGTCAGGTCAGTGTGAGTCATGGAGGTCAGGTCAGTGTGAGTCATGGAGGTCAGGTCAATGTGAGTCATGGAGGTCAGGTCAATGTGAGTCATGGAGGTCAGGTCAGTGTGAGTCATGGTGGTCAGGTCAGTGTGAGTCATGCAGGTCAGGTCAGTGTGAGTCATGCAGGTCAGGTCAGTGTGAGTCATGGTGGTCAAGTCAGAGTGAGTCATGGTGGTCAGGTCAGTGTGAGTCATGCAGGTCAGGTCAGTGTGAGTCATGGTGGTCAGGTCAGTGTGAGTCATGGAGGTCAGGTCAGTGTGAGTCATGCAGGTCAGGTGAGTGTGAGTCATGGATGGTCAGGTCAGTGTGAGTCATGGTGGTCAGGTCATGTGAGTCATGGGGTCAGGTCAGTGTGAGTCATGGTGGTCAGGTCAGTGTGAGTCATGCAGGTCAGGTCAGTGTGAGTCATGGTGGTCAGGTCAGTGTGAGTCATGCAGGTCAGGTCAGTGTGAGTCATGGTGGTCAGGTCAGTGTGAGTCATGCAGGTCAGGTCAGTGTGAGTCATGGTGGTCAGGTCAGTGTAAGTCATGGAGGTCAGGTCAGTTTGAGTCATGGGGTCGGGTCATGTGAGTCTTGGAGTCAGGTCAGTGTGAGTCTGGTGGTCAGGTCAGTGAGTCATGAGGTCAGGTCATGTGAGTCATGGTGGTCGGGTCAGTGTGAGTCATGCAGGTCAGGTCAGTGTGATCATGGTGGTCGGGTCAGTGTGAGTCATGGTGGTCAGGTCACTGTGAGTCATGGTGTCAAAGGTCAGTGTGAGTCATGGGGGTCGGGTCAGTGTGAAATCATGCAGGTCAGGTCATGTGAGTCATAGGTAGGTACACAGTGAGTCATGGTGGTCAGGTCAGTGTGAGTCATGGTGGTCAGGGTCAGTGTGAGTCATGAGGTCAGGTCAGTGTGAGTCATGTGGTCAGGTCATGTGAGTCATGAGGTCAGGTCAGTGTGAGTCATGGTGGTCAGGTCAGTGTGAGTCATGCAGGTCAGGTCAGTGTGAGTCATGCAGGTCAGGTCACTGTGATGGCAGGATTAGTCATATTATCCTTTACTTTGGGATCATCATTGGAGTGCTCAAACCATAGGTAATGCAAGCTGTGGATAGGAGCTATCTTAGGTTTATCGAGAGAGTGCAGCAGGGAGGGTTACAGGAGGAATTGGTCAGGTTGTCCATGGGTAAGAGGATGAGCAGCATGGTAGATAAAACATGGTGGTCATCTAGAGACTGAACACCTATAGCAGGTTGTTGACAGTGATATAAGTTGGTGTAGTAGCAGTGTTGCTCTGGGGTGCCAACTTTAGTGACCAGGCAGTGGTGGGTTTAGGTAGGGCAGGTTGTGCCAGCGGGACGTGTGGGCAGGTGGTGGCCACTGGAGGTGGGCAGGTTATCCCAGCTATTCAGCATAGTGCTCAGCAGGGAAGGCGCTAGTCCAGACGGGAGATGGGAGATCAGCTGGGATGGGACATTAATCACTGTCATGGGATGTCGTTGGGATGGATGCATTGGTTAAAAACAGTGGTCATTCTTCGTCGGTGGTGGGATGATTGGTTATTAGGTTTTGGCATTGAGGAAACTGGCATTGATGGAATGGAGTTGTTGCAAGAAGCTGGAAGGTGTGGAAGCGTAAGTTATTTTTATATTATGCATAGAGAAGTTAAACAAATAAAGTGATGAAAAACGATTTTGATTATTTTTATTATATATTTTATTATTATTACTTATCAGTAATATCATCTATTAATGTTATGAATAATAATAATTAGTAGTAGTAGTATAGTGTTTTATTCGGAAGATAGTAACAGTTAGACCATGAATTAATAATAGTATGTCATTTTCCAGCAGGGACGGATCTGGAGGTGTGAAGATAAGTTGCTGTATCAGCAGCTTGGAAAACAGTGATCATGGCGAGTAAAATTGTCACCTGGCTAGGTGGGAATGAGGGTGTTAAATAGGTTTCATTGTTATTAAACACACTGGCCGATTCCCACTAAGGCAGGGTGGCCCGAAAAAGAAAAACTTTCACCATCATTCACTCCATCACTTTCTTGTCAGAAGGGTGCTTTACACTACAGTTTTTAAACTGCAACATTAACAACCCTCCTTCAGAGGGGTGTTATATATATATATATATAATATATATATATATATATATATATATATAATATATATATATATATATATATATATTTATATATACATATATATATAAATTAAATATATATATATATATATATATATATTATAATATATATATATATATATATTAATTATATATATTATTATATATTATATATATATTATTGTATTATATGTATAATAAAAATAATTAGTATATATTTTATAATATTATATCATATATACATAGAACCATTATTATAATAAATATTATTATTTTTACTCAGAAAAGAACTGCATCTATGAGTGATAAGATAATTGTAATATCACAGCTCCAAGACAGTATAGACTGATATAAAAATTCAACCTATGCTAGGTGTGAAAACGCAACGGTAACAATTGTTTATTGATTAAACACACTGCATACCAAAGGATGCCCCAAAAGCTTTTTTCACGCCTCATGTTTGCAAGAACCACTACGCTTTTAAACCAACATTAACCACCCCTCAAGAAGGGTAGTTCTTTAGGGTAGTATCGTGTAATTTATAAGTATATGTTCTCGCTTAATATAGGCATAAAATATTTCGAATACTATCTATGCACAGTGTTTGTTAATGATGCAGCATATTGCAATCGTCGATGGTTACAATTAATATATAATTTAAACGCTGCTCGTGAGGCTAGTACACCAAACAGGGATGAGTAAATTACTTAGATGTTCCCACACCTCTGTATGTCCTCGGATGGCGGCCCAACACTAGCTCTGCTGGCTCCGCCATTCTTGTAGGGTTGGGTGGTTCTCGCTTACCATGAGGCAGGCCAGTACAACATGGGTTCGAATCCTTGGCTAGTGCAGTGTTATATGCTGTATGCAATATATATATAAATATATATAATATAAATATATTATTATATATATATATTATGACCACGAACGAGTGGTATTGATCAATAACAATACTGCAACTAGCCAAGGACTCGAACCCATGCTGCTTTGGCTGCTTTGGTGAGTACAATATCCAGTTCCACTGGATGCGCTTCTTTTAAGGATTGTATGAGGCAGGCCAAAGCAGCATGGGTTCGAGTCCTTGGCAAGTGCAGTGTTGTTAATGATCAATACCTCTCATTCGTGGTCACAGTAATATAAAATACTGCTTGTTGTACTAGTACACCAAACAGGAACAAGAATGAAATTAGCCTAGAGTCATTTACACCATCGTATGTCCTTCGGTAGCAAGTACAACATCCAGTTCTGCTAGATGTGCTACTTTTAAGGATTATATGGCAGGGTGGATTAAGGCATTATGAGTTTTCGCCCACCATGAGGCAGGCCAAAGCAGTATGGGTTCGAGTCCTTGGCTAGTCGCAGTGTTGTTATATATATATATATATATATATAATTATATATTATATATATATATATATATAATAAAAATAAAAAATATATATATATATATATATATATATATATATATATATGTCCCAGTGGAATCAGAGACCTTGGGATCATGGGGAAAAAATGCCACACGTTTCCTTAAAGAATTGGATTCCAGACTCATCGACACCCCCAGGGAACCAAAGGCAGCCACTTTCTTGTTTATGATGGGACACCTTAAAGAATCTGGCAATCCTGGAAGTGGTAAGCAGTCATTTTTATAACAAACACTCTACTAAGAAATTGTTCTGCTGATGGCGATATATGTTAGGAATTATATTGTGACAAAGCTTAAAACTGTAAAGTACTTCTCAGTTTCAGTTGATTCAACACCAAACCTGGCTCATGTTGACCAGCTAACAGTGATTGTGCAATATGCCATTTCTGGAAAGCCTGTAGAAAGATTTTTAACTTTCCTGCAGATTGGCTCCCACAAGGCAGAAGTACTGTCTGCATCTCTGCTAGAATTTCTAGAAATAGAAGGTATTAATTTTGAAGATTGCAGAGGCCGGTCCTGCAACAATGCCTGTAATATGTCCGGTTCCAACACAGGAACTGAGACAAGACTTAAAAATTAGAACTCAATAGAAGTTATTTCCTGTGCTGCTCACTCACTCACTCTTGTAAGACAGGCTGCTGCCTCTTGATGTGTGGAAGCTGTTAGTTATTTTGGCTTTATACAGAGCTTACACACCTTTTTTTTTCTGCCTCAACACGCATATGGGCAACTCTAATGAAGTCTTTGGAAGGAAAGAAAAGAGCACAAACTGTGAAGTCTCTTTCAGGCACTTGTTGGTCAGCAAGAGGTGATGTTACTGAAGCCCTTGTACACGGATACAACTCTATTCAAAATGCTCTCAGAGATATTGAAAGTAATTTGGAACAAACACCTGAAGCAATACATGAAGCTCGGGCATTGGGAGACAAAATGAATTGTCTTGAAACTGCTCTGATGGCTAAGATGTGGAAGATAATCCTTATACTGTTCAAACGTACAAGCAAAGCCTCCAAGGTGTTGATGTTGACCTGAAAAAGGCGGTGGATTTAATTGATTCTCTGGAAAGGTTTCTGAAATAAATTCGAGATAGGTTTGAAGAGCTGGAACTGGATGCTAGGAACATCTGTGGCAACACAGACTACAAATCAACTACAAGCAGGCAAAGAAAGAGAAACAAGCAATATGATGCAAACCCAACAACAGCATCAGTCTCATAGGAAGTTGTTTTGTCTCCCAGAGAAAAATGCAGATGTGAAACTTTCAATATAATTTTAAATCAGTTGTGTGTTGCCTTACAACAACGCAGGGTAGCATACCAAGCAGTGTATGACAGGTTCAATGTAATAGTCAACTTATGCAGTCTACATGATGCAGAGATAAAAAGTGAGGCTAAGAAACTTATCAGTGTGTACCCACAAGACTTCAGTTGTGTGTTTGTTGTGGAAATTTTCCAGTGTGCAGCCTTTGCCAAGCTCAGGTCGTCTCACTTCATCTCAACAGGCAGTTTTATTACATGATGAACGGCTTCCTGATACCTTTCTAGGTGTTAATGTAGCCCTTAGAATATATTTGAGCATGATGGTTAGGAGGAGGTGCAGGATTACCAAAACTGTTGTCCAGAGGGTTGAGGAAGGGTTGTTGAGGTGGTTCGGACATGTAAAGAGAATGGACCGAAACAGAGTGACTTCAAGAGTGTATCAGTCTGTAGTGGAAGGAAGGCGGGGTAAGGGGTCGGCCTAGGAAAGGTTGGAGGGAGGGGGTAAAGGAGGTTTTGTGTGCGAGGGGCTTGGACTTCCAGCAGGCATGCGCTTGCGTGTTTGATAGGAGTGAATGGAGACAAATGGTTTTTAATACTTGACGTGCTGTTGGAGTGTGAGCAAAGTAACATTTATGAAGGGGTTCAGGGAAACCGGCAGGTCGGACTTGAGTCCTGGAGATGGGAAGTACAGTGCCTGCACTCTGAAGGAGGGGTGTTAATGTTGCAGTTTAAAAACTGTAGTGTAAAGCACCCTTCTGGCAAGACAGTGATGGAGTGAATGATGGTGAAAGTTTTTCTTTTTCGGGCCACCCTGCCTTGGTGAGAATCGGCCAGTGTGATAATAAAAAATAATAAAATATATGATGGTCACTAGTTGTTCGGGAGAATGGTCGTTCAGCAAACTGGCACTGATAAAGAATGACAAATCCATTTGTTCTCTAGGCTTCCTTAACTTGTTAATCTCACTCCAAAACTTTTTCTTATTTTCAACAAAATTTGTTGATAACATCTCACCCACTCTCTCATTTGCTCTCTTTTTACATTGCTTCACCACTCTCTTAACCTCTCTCTTTTTCTCCATATACTCTTCCCTCCTTGTATCACTTCTACTTTGTAAAAACTTCTCATATGCTAACTTTTTCTCCCTTACTACTCTCTTTACATCATCATTCCACCAATCGCTCCTCTTCCCTCCCGCACCCACTTTCCTGTAACCACAAACTTCTGCTAAACACTCTAACACTACATTTTTAAACCTACCCCATACCTCTTCGACCCCATTGCCTATGCTCTCATTAGCCCATCTATCCTCCAATAACTGTTTATATCTTTCCCTAACTGCCTCCTCTTTTAGATTATAAACCTTCACCTCTCTCTTCCCTGATGCTTCTATTCTCCTTGTATCCCATCTACCTTTTACTCTCAGTGTAGCTACAACTAGAAAGTGATCTGATATATCTGTGGCCCCTCTATAAACATGTACATCCTGAAGTCTACTCAACAGTCTTTTATCTACCAATACATAATCCAACAAACTACTGTCATTTCGCCCTACATCATATCTTGTATACTTATTTATCCTCTTTTTCTTAAAATATGTATTACCTATAACTAAACCCCTTTCTATACAAAGTTCAATCAAAGGGCTCCCATTATCATTTACACCTGGCACCCCAAACTTACCTACCACACCCTCTCTAAAAGTTTCTCCTACTTTAGCATTCAGGTCCCCTACCACAATTACTCTCTCACTTGGTTCAAAGGCTCCTATACATTCACTTAACATCTCCCAAAATCTCTCTCTCCCCCTCTGCATTCCTCTCTCTCCCAGGTGCATACATGCTTATTATGACCCACTTCTCGCATCCAACCTTTACTTTAATCCACATAATTCTTGCATTTACACATTCATATTCTCTTTTCTCCTTCCATAACTGATCATTCAACATTACTGCTACCCCTTCCTTTGCTCTAACTCTCTCAGATACTCCAGATTTAATCCCATTTATTTCCCCCCACCGAAACTCCCCTATCCCCTTCAGCTTTGTTTCGCTTAGGGCCAGGACATCCAACTTCTTTTCATTCATAACATCAGCAATCATCTGTTTCTTGTCATCTGCACTACATCCACGCACATTCAAGCATCCCTAGTTTTATAAAGTTTTTCTTCTTCTCTTTTTTAGTAAATGTCTACAGGAGAAGGGGTTACTAGCCCATTGCTCCCGGCATTTTAGTCGCCTCATACGACACGCATGGCTTACGGAGGAAAGATTCTTTTCCACTTCCCCATGGACAATAGAAGAAATAAAGAAGAACAAGAGCTATGTAGAAAAAGGAGATGTATGTATATATATATACATGTGCATGTCAGTGAAGTGTGACCAAAGTGTAAGTTGGAGTAGAAAGATATCCCTGTTATCTAGCGTGTTTATGAGACAGAAAAAGACACCAGCAATCCTACCATCATGCAAAACAGTTACAGGTTTCTGTTTCACAGTCATCTGGCAGGACGGTAGTACTTCCCTGGGTGGTTGCTGTCTACCAACCTACTACATACATACATATATATATATATATATATATATATATATATATATATATATATATATATATATATATATTATATATATATATATATTATATATATATATATATATATATATATATATATATATATATATATTTTATATATATATAATATATATATATATATATATATATATATATGTATATATATATAATATATATATATATATATATATATATATATATATATATATATGTATAATATATATATATAATATATATATATATATTATATATATATATATATATATATATATATATATATATATATATATATATATATATATATATATATATTACCAAGTAGTGAATGTACATGCCACTGTGCATAGGTTTGCGATAAACGGAAAAGGCAAAACCTGTATCTGAACGATGTACATGGACATCAAGGAAAGGAAGCAAGGAATTAGATTCCCATTCGGCTTTAAACTTAATGGGAGAGGCAAGATTATTAAGAACATCAAGAAATGGTTGGAAGAGACTAGAGTCATGAGGCCACAGAACAAAGATGTCATCAACATAGCGGAGCCAGAGTGAAGGTCGCACATCAATAGTAGGAAGAAGAACAAGATTAGCAAGAACAGGAGATAGAGGAGAACCCATAGCGACACCGAAGGTTTGAGAATAATATTTACCTTGGAAGGAAAAAGAATCTGAGTCCACACAAAGGCGGATAAGATCAAGAAGGACATCAGTAGGTATAACTACTGATTATTAAGAACATCAAGAAATGGTAGGTATACCTACTGATGTCTTTCTTGTTCTCATTCGCCTTTGTGTGGACTCAAATTCCTTTTCCTTCCAAGTAAATATTATTCTCAAATCTTCGGTGTCGGTATGGGTTCTCCTCTATCTCCTGTTCTTGCTAATCTTTACATGGAATACTTCGAGACTGTTCTTCTTCCTGCTACTGATGTGCGACCTTCGCTCTGGCTCCACTATGTTTGCTCTTTGGCCTCATGAGTATAGTCTCTTCCAACTATTTCTTGGTGGACTTGTGTTTCATTCTTTTGAAATTCAAGTTTTACTGTCTCGTTTGTCTTTTCTTATCCCTTGTTTAGCCTTAATTTTAATACGAAAATTGGTTCATGAAATGACCATCTTCTCTACAGACGTGCTTATAAATTCCCTTGTTTTCATCCCAGAGATATCTTGGCCATCTGTTCATTCACTTTGCAACAGTTAGGTATCTTTATTCCGAAAAGTTTCACCTACACAGTAGGCTTCTTCAGTCGAGTACAGAAAAGTTCGTGGAAGCAGTAGAGATATGAAGACAATTTAATCAGACCATCACCCTTGAAGACGTAGTTTAGAAGTGGTCAGTCCCTCAGCCTGGAGAAGAGGGAGGAATTGACCACCTCAAGACTACGTAAGTAAGACGTAAGACACTGTTACACATGTGTCTTACCAACCTGTCAGTATTTTATACCATTTTAATATTAGCACTATCAGACACTGCAACACAATGGTATCTTGGTGCAAAACAGAAAACAACTTTGAGGGACACGACCTCTCAATGATTACATTCGTTCTTCTACTAGTGGCCTACATCTCATCTCCTGACAGTATGTAAGTCTCCATATTGTCAAACTTCACATTCTTTCAGACCATGGAACAAATACTCTTCTTCAGGCTGAGGGACTGACCACCTCAACACTACGTCTTCAGGGGTGATGGACTGATTACATCTTCATATCTCTACTGCTTCTACCAACTTTTCTGTGCTCGACTGAAGAAGCCTACTGTGTAGGTGAAAGGTTTCGGAATAAAGATTCCTAACTGTTGCACATATGTCTTATTTACCAACATGTCAGTATTTTATACGATTTTAATATTCACTAGTGACTCACAGTGAATGAACAAATGGCTAAGATATCTCTGGGAAGAAAACGAGACAGTAAAATTGAAATTTCAAAAGAATTATACATAAACCAGTCATGTTTTTTCTGAGTTTGAGAATACTGAAAAAAAAATAGAGAATGTTGGGATCACTTAAAACTAACATTAGTAGCTACTGACAACAAAAACGAAATGCTGTCGACTATAAGTCATTTCTTCCGTTTTTCTCAAAGGATGTCTCAGTAATTAAATATCATAGTAGTCCTGAGGAAAAAAATATTACAATGACCTATTAAAGTGAAATGAGTCCCTAAATTTGTCCCTGAAACAGTGACAATGATTATCTGAAGGATTTGCCCAGGCTTTAATTACAGCCACTAAAGTTGAACCCAATAATCCCATTCTTTAATACCATTATCTAGCTGCCCTGGGAACTCTAAACAAGGATGACGCCACCATCATTATTACCACTGTTGAGAGAAGGTATGCGAAGAGTTATTCTCGACAACAGGGACAGCAGAGTATGATACTGGAATTAATTCGTGACCGGAACCTTAACCAGCATTTCTCTAACCAGGAGGTAGACAGACTTACTATTGTTTTTCTTCGGCGAACTAGGCAAATACTGAAACTCACTTAACAAGGGTAAGATATTCTTCACTTATTTCCCCGCAAAATATATGCTAGTAAAGATCGCCAGAATCTAGGTCCTACCCATGGTCCACAAGCCAGAAGTTCCTCAGACCTGTCTCCTCCAGAAATGGTAATGTACCTCACAAGCTGACTAGAATTTCAGTAAAACATATTTCTAAACACCTGAGTGCAATAAGTTCTGGCAACGTATAACACTTTGGCGACGGTTTCGACCAAATTAAGGACTTCTACCTTCCAATTTCTGCACACAGTGGAAAAATAAATAATTTATTTTTATTAATTGTTGTTGTTGCTATTATTATCATTATTTATATATTATAAAGAACGTAAAACCAAAGACACTTATAAAAGTACTGAGAAATATTAGCTAAGATAAAACTTGCATCTCACCATCTTGCATATCATGTGTGTAGACCAAGGTGATGACAGTAGCTGTGAGCAGCAACCAGACGTTGATCTTCATGTTATCCATTTCTTGTCTTCATCACTTACATTTAAGTTTAATTCAGTTCACTGCTTTCTGGATTATCATTTTTGAAAAGTGTTAAACCAATGTAGATCATTAGGTTAGAGGAATTCTAGAGATTCAAGTCTTTGCTCAGTAATCGCTATACTGTCTTTGACTAGTCATGATGCTGGACTAGCTCCTGGAGAAAAGTCAGAAAACACTCGCTGCAACACCTCAATTCTAACAGAAAAGTTTATATTAATCAAAAGATGACAATGCATCTTTCTAATAGCTTGATGCTTTGAATTTTCAGAATGGGAATTTGAGGACTGAAGAAGCTATAGAAAAATTTGATAGTGATCTCGGATGTGCCTGAAGAGCTTCCCAAAGAATGATTCACTCGCAGCCACTTCGACAACACACACTGTCTTGGTCATTCCTGCCTCTCCTCGAAACATACCATCTCGGCCCTTCCTGTCACTCCTCCAAGCACATTACTTTGGTCTTTATTGTCACTTCTTGGAACTCACTATCTTGGACCTTCCTGTTGATAATGTGACGGTGTGTGAGAGTGTGCTAGACACTAGAAAAAGAGCTAATCCCATGTTATTAATCCCATTAATCTTTCGGCAATGATTTGTCATTATATTCCTCCTTATTTTTTTTTTATTTCCAGTCTTCCTTCCTTCCTCTGACTGCCTGCTTCTCTGTTTGTCTGTCTGTCTGTCTGCCTTTGTCTCTCTCTCTGTGTCTCTCTCTCTGTCTCTCTGTCTCTGTCTCTGTCTCTGTCTCTCTCTCTCTCTCTCTCTCTCTCCTCTCTCTCTCTCTCCTCTCTCTCTCTCTCTCTCTCTCTCTCTCTCTGTCTCTCTGTCTCTCTGTCTCTCTGTCTCTCTGTCTCTGTCTCTGTCTCTGTCCTCTGTCTCTCTCCTCTCTCTCTCTCTCTCCTGTCTCTCTCTGTCTCTCTCTCTCTCTGTCTCTGTCTCTCTCTCCTTTTCTCAGTTTTTCACCTCTTCAAGGGGGGCTCCTTGGAGTGAAGAGGCTCTTGATCTGAGGAATTGGACCTTTTGTTCTCCTTCCTAAAACCAAACCTCATTACCTCCAATCTCCCTCCCCAACCCATCCTCCCCATCCCCCCGTTTCCCTTTCCCCAGCCCTCCCAACCCTCCCTTTTCCCCATCCCATTTGTAGCTTCTGGGGTCCTGCCCTCTGACATTATGGTTTCTTGATAGGGGGAAGTGTGACGGGGTTCATCCCACTCCTTGGGTTGCCTCGAAAGTGGTGTAGTTTGCCGTGGACTCTGGATCATTTGGAGGTCCATGCTTCCTCCCGGATTTCCAGGAGTGTGGGCGGGGTGTCCTGCAGGTAACGGGTGTATCTCCGGAGGCAGGCTGTCGTTCTGGGAGTGGTAGCCGAGTGAGGTATGCCATATGGCGGGTATCCGACCATTCCCTCTTATGTCTACAGAGGTGGCTCAGTGGATGTGAGGTTGCTATACCGGAGCTCTGGTTTACTGGCGTGAAGGGTAGGGTAAGGCAAGGGGTCCACACTGCATATGTGCTGCTCGCGGTTTCGAGATCCTCTTGGATGAGGGGAGGAACTTGCGGCCCTTCCATGCCTTCTAGTAACTGTCCTTCTGCTGTCCCTCTTTCTTTTCTTTTTCCTTCGTTCTTGATTTTTTCTTAAAATAACAATAAGAAAGAAGTGCCATCATCATGGAGTCTTTGTTCCAGGACCTCTCTCCTATTCTTAGGTGCCTTTTTGTTACCGCATCCTGCTCTGACCCGAGTTCATAAGTGAAACCTTCTCCAGACTTTTCCCATACCCCTGTACCTTCTGCTGGTAACACTTCATCACCTGCTCCAGGTGCCGAGGCTCCTCCCGTTTCTTCTAGTGCCTCTGCCTCTTCCACGTCTTAACTATGTATCTTGCAAATACGGTGCAACGATTTTCAGATCGCCCACCTGCCTCAGGTCAGGCCACCCGCGGTCCTATGCTGACGATGGTCCTTCAATTTCTGTTCATTCGATCCAGAAAGACCCTATACGACACTTACTCACTTTACACACCATGTGCACAAGTTCACAGTGGATCAAATTCTTTTCCTTGCAAACGATGCCTGCAACTGATTGTCTTTCAGACCACAGTATCGGTAGAGCTCTTTTAGGACATGTTAGCCAAAATATATCTTTTCACTCTCCTCAGTGCGTGAGAGCATCATTACAGTTCAGAAGGCTGGCCAGATTCATGATCTTTCCCATCTTACTTCCAAAGAAAACGTTCCTATCATAGTTCACAGGCATGCTACTCTCAGTTCTTACAGTGGTACGGTGGTTTTACAACATTCCATTGTACAGTGTGATTTTCTGTCTTGCAGTGACAATATTTTAGAGCAATTAGCCCTTCAGGACCTTCCGATTCTCAAAGCAGATACTTATGTCCTGACTGCTTTCCAGTGGAGGCACTTTCCCAGTAACATCTCCAGCTTAACCTTTGTTGTGAACTCCAGTCCTCCGTTTATATTGCGAGACATTGCCTAGGGGTCCATAAATTGGTATCTACATTCCAACAATGTCAAAATTGCTGGTCTGTGGTGCCGTGGATAATGCGATACATCTTGCAGTCTTCCCCTTACATGTCTTAGTTTCAACGAAACTCACCCTTCTTTTTCCTGCTGATGTCAGGTCTATCTTAATGAACGTGAAATCCATTGTCTTAAGGAGAGTGAAGGCCTTTCTTATGCTATGGCTGTCTCTCGGCTCCACCTTCAGGAAAATTTTCATTGTGCTCTTCGTTCACTAGTTGCTAGGAGACCTCCAATCTTGGTGGTAACCCCGCCTACCAGCTCTTCCAGTCCCGTGTCTTCTAGGGTTACGCCCATCTCGAATTCTTTTGTGGTTTCATCCTCTGAAACTCTCACCTCCTTACCTTTTCTTACCTCTACTTCTTCATCTTCTTGCCCGCTAGTTTCTCAGTCTGCAAGGTCTTGCATGCCTATGCCTGGAGTATACCTCGAAACGGTTTTGGGGGTCAGCACCCCTGCGGCTCGGTCTGAGACCAAGCCTCGTGGTGGATCAGCATCTGATCAACCAGGCTATTACTGCTGCCTGCACGCAATCTGACGTACGAACCACAGCCCGGTTGGTCAGGTACTGACTTTAGGTGCCTGTCCAGTGCCTTCTTGAAGACAGCCAAGGGTCTGTTGGTAATCCCCTTATGTATGCTGGGAGGCAGTTGAACAATCTTTGGCCCTTGACACTTATTGTGTTGTCTCTTAGTGCACTCCTGGCGCCCCTGCTTTCCATTGGGGGAATGTTGCATCTCCTGCCTAATCTTTTGCTTTCATATGGAATGATTTTCGTGTGTAAGTTTGGTACCAATCCCTCTAGGATTTTCCTAGAGGGATTCCTAGTTTGCTTTTTTGCGCGTTGATATACCATTTCAACAGGTCTTTGATCGTTCTCTGCTGCATTATATTGCAGCCCGCATTTACTTGCACAGGTGGTATACAGGTTGCTCTCTGTATCTTTCCCCTTCACATGCATTCTGTATCTCGGATGTTGCATTCTTAATCTCTCTCTGCCACCGCCCATCTTGTTGTTAGGTGCTTTCAACACTCATCTGTGACTCTCGTGGTGATCAGTTGGAGACTCTTTTCACTTCTCATCCTCTTCAAGTTTAAAACACGGACTCCCACCCATTCTGACTCTTGCACTCAGTCTCTCTCCTGTATTGATCTTTCTATCTGCTCCTCGTCAATTGCACTTGATTACACTTGGTTTGTTCTCCCGGATTTGTACGACAGTAGTCACTTTCCCATTATTCTTACTTCTACTATGTATTTCCGACCTCCTCATAACTCCTGCTGGCAATTTGGACGAGTGAATTGGGACTTATACTCTCATCTTACCACTTTTTGCGTGGTCTTTCTTCATCCTCTATTGGTGAGCTGGTGCACCAGTTTTCGACCTTAGTTTTGACTGCAGGATCACGTTCTATTCCTCAAACCTTAGGTAGGCATTCTCAAACATGCGTGCCTTGTTGGTCTCCTGCATGTTCCTGTGCAGTGTGTTTGAAACGTGCTGCGTGAGGTCATTATGGATATAATCGGACAGCAGATCATCTTTTGAATTTTAAGCGGGGAAGGGCAGTCTCTACCGTGTATACTCAATGAAAAACACAATTGTTGGCAAGACTACATTTCTACCGTTGCCTTAACTTTCCCTATGTATGCAGTTTGGAAGAAGGTATGGAAGCTGTAAGGCAAGTACACTCCAGACCTAGCTCCCGTTTTGCGGGGTTGCCAGTATTAGTGATGCTGAACCTCTTGAAGTTGCCATGGAAATCGGGAACTATCTTGCCTGTGTCTCCTAAAGGCTTCACTTCTTTTCCTCGTTTCTCACCTCAACGCCTGCCAGGGAGCAATTGTCCTTGGATTTCTCTTCTAATGGGATGGAGCCGTATAACATACCTTTTACTCTCTTAGAGCTAGAGTCCACTCTTTCCACTTGCCGATCATCGGCAGCTGGGCTTAATGATATTCATATCCGTATGCTACAGCATCTGTAATCTACAGCCCTGACAGTCCTTGCACATCTTTTCAGTCTTATCTGGATATGAGGGGTTCTCCCTCAACAATGGAAATTTGTTATTGCACTACCGTTTGGCAAGCCAGGCACTTCGGGGCTTGATATCTCTTACTATCGTCCTGCTGCTCTGTCCAGTGTAGTTTGCAGGGTGATGAAATGATCGGTGAATAGACGTCTGATAAGGTATTTAGAGACTCACGATAGGCTTTCCTAATCGTCAATATGGCTTTCGCAAGGGCTGCTTTGTCTTGAACCCTTTGCTCCACTTAAATACGTATGTGCATAATTCTTTTGTTAATAAACATTCCAACCTGGCAATCTTTTTTGATCTAGAGAAGTCATATGACATCTTAGCCCAGGCCCAGTCCTTAGGCATCCATGGTAATCTACCAACCTTCCTTTCTGCTATCTTATCTGAAAGACATTTTTGTGTCCATGTTGGGGCCTCGCTTTCTTCAGACTTTGTTCGGACCGAGTGAGCCCCACAAGGTTGTGTCCTTAGCACTACCCTTTTTCTCTTTGCTATAAATGTTCTTCCTTCCATTCTTCCATCGCATATTTGGTCGTCGTTTTATGTGGATGACTTTGCTATAGCTTATGCAGGTGCTGACTGTCGCCTAGTAGTGACCTCCCTTCAGGATGCGATTGTGTTTCCCATTGAGCCACTGCTCATGGATTTAAATTTTATAATGCAAAAACCCATTTCATTACCTTCACTAGACATCGTCTTGTGCCAGATATTCCATTGTATCTGCAAGGCTCACATATCCCATAATGTGATACAGTCAAGTTTCTTGACCTTATATTCGATCGCCGGTTGACATGGAAACCTCACATTTCCTCTTGAAGTCAGTTTTCCGTGCTCAGCTGAAGCTCCTTAAAATTCTTGAGCATCGTTGTATGGGGAGAAGATCGTTGGACTCTCCTCTGTTTGCATTCCACCCTAGTCTTATCAGAGCTGTATTATGGCGACCAAGTCTATTCCATGGCTTTTCCTGCAACTCTTTCTAAATTAGATCCCCTTCATCGTCAGGGTTTACAGTTATGCCTTGGTGCCATTCGTTCATCCCATGTTGAAAGTTTCTATGTTGAGGCGAATGTTCTTTCTTTAACAGATCGTCGTGATGCTCATTACTCTCATTACTTTTTCCACTCTCATAACCTTCGTGTTCCTTCTATGTATAGGTAGGTCTCAGACAATACCAGAAGCCCGTTATTGGATCGGCGTGCCCGCTTTCTCCGTCCATTTCCTCTTCGTCTTCATTCACTCTGGTCTTCTCGCCAGTTTCATCCCACGTATGTTCATGTAGCGTTTCATTTTCCCCTTCCCCCTTGGGAGGTTCCGACAGTTCGTGCTTGTTCTCCCCTACTGCCGTGCACTGAAGCTCTCCTACCTACAGCTGCTTCTCGCTCTCTTTTTCTTGATCACTTCCGGTCGCATGTTCATGCCATCACTGTTAATCCAGATGGTTCTAAATCTTCTGACGGTATTGGGTTTGCGTGGGTGTTCACTGACGACGTTGTCCGGGATCACTTGTTAGACTCAGCTAGTATTTTTAGCACTGTGTTGTATGCCATCCTCATAGCACTTCTCCATATTACACGTATGTCTCCTTTGGCATTTGTGATCATTTTGGATTTCCTCTGCCATTAAACAATTTGATTCCCCTCATCCGTTGGTCCTCTGTATTCAACTCTGATTGTACTATGTGGCTAGCAAAAACAAAGATATCATGTTCTGTTGGGTTCCTGGACACGTTGATGTGCAGTGCAATGAACAGGCGGATGCTGCTGCTCGGTCAGCAGTGCGTGATCTTCTGGTTTCCTATTGAGGTATTCTGTTCAGGAATTATTTTACCTTCATCTGTCCCCATCTTCGTGGCCATTGGCAACAACGGTGGTCGGACATGCACCATAACAAATTACACTCTTAAACCACTATTTGGATTTGTGGCCATCTTACCACTATTGCCATATTCGGGAAACTGCACTCTTCTGTCTCCCTATTCCCTCTCTGTGAGGCTTGTCAGGTCCCTATTTTGGTTCGTCACTTTCTTGTGGATTGTCCGGTTTACCAGCAAGCTAGCAGGATTCATCCCCACCGATGCCGCCGCCCTACTGCTCGTGCTTTCCTGTCCCTTCTTGCAGACAGTCCTGCCTTTGACTTGGGATCACTTTTTGACTTTTTGTCAGCGACTGTTTTACTATACAAACTTTGACACAAAGCCCCTAGCATCACTTTGAGCCCTTTTCTCCCCTCACCTCTGAATCTTTCTCCACTTAGCTGCTTATAGCCCTGGCACTATTTTCTGCCCTGCAGCGCTGCATGACCCTTGTCAGTTTAGCGCTTTATTTGATTTTAATAATAATGATCTCAAATTTTCACTGGGGAATTGCTAAAAGCTGTTACAATCATCACCTTATTTGAAAGCCTTTTTATTACCTGGAGTATACCTGGAGAGGGTTCCAGGGTCAACACCCCCACGGCCGCCAGTGACCAGGCCTCATGGTGGATCAGGGCCTGATCAACCAGGCTGTTACTGCTGGCCGCACGCAACCCAACGTACGAACCACAACCAGGCTGGTCAGGTGCTGACTTTAGATGACTGTCCAGTGCCTTCTTAAAGACAACCAGGGGTCTACTGGTAATCCTTTTATGTATGCCATCTAGATATTGCCCAATTTTGAACTTCCATTTGTCAACATACTTACCTGTCAGGTTCTTGTTATAGATAGTGTGATCCCTCTCATACCTTCTTCAAGTCTTGTACTTAACAGCAGCAGACTCTCGAGAATGACAGCTGAACCAAGGCTGGTCTGAAGGTTTCCTCACACACTGCCGGTGAACCATGTGTTTTTGTTGGAGATTGTCACACGCGCCCCACACAGGCGGGCAGGTGGCCGGGGAACGAAAAAAATCGGAAAACGAGTTAAGTTTACAAAAAACATAATTCAACAATCTGGTGTAACTCTTATCTTGGTACGATATTTCTACAACGAAATATTGTACCATCACATTTTTTATTATGACGCAACAGTTAGTATATCTCAGCGCATGAACGAATTTCTGTGTTTTTTCCTATTTTTTTTTTTATATTTTGTCCCTAATATTAAAATCACCATTTGGCTTCGTTACAAAGTGGGAGGAGCTGCGGCAGACCAAGGAGAAGCCAGAAATGACCATGAAGATAACACGACAGGAAAGATGCTTGTCGCACATGGCCATACAAAATGCTGTCTATTTATGCTATTGTTGACCATTTTAGTTACTTATCACATGTCATCCAAAATTATAGCAGACATATGATAAATAACAGAGAACCATAATACAAACGTACAAAGGATTAAAAACTGACATATTCTGAGTAATGGTCGATGATTCAGAGCTAAATCATCTTACCCATAAGATTATGTTATGTTCTTTGGTTCTCTAACACTAGAGAAAACATGTATGTCATAGGGATAACTGCAGAAGAACACTCTTATAACAAACACTCCTTTCGTCTTTCAAGACTCATAAGCAGCTCGATGGAGGTGTGGTAGCATATGGAGGTGTGGGAGCTTCTAAGCTAATTTCATTCTCATCCCTGTTTGGTGTACTAGCTTCTCGAGCAGTATTTATATATTATTGTAACCAAGAACGAGTGGTATTGATCAATAACAACAATGCACTCGTTCGTGGTTGCAATAATATATAAATACTGCTCGTGAAGCTAGTACACAAAACAGGGATGAGAATGAAATTAGCTTAGAAGCTACCACACCTCCATATGCCCTCGGATGGCGGCCCACAGCTAGCGTTGCTGGCTGCGCCATTCTTGTAGGGTTCGTTGGTCCTGTGGTTTAGAGGGTCATGTAGTTCTCGCTTACCATGAGACAGGCCAGTACAACATGGGTTCGAACCATGGCTAGCGCAGTGTTGTTATTGATCAATACCACTCGTTCGTGGTTACAATAATATATAAATACTGCTCGTGAAGCTAGTACACCAAACAGGGAAAAGAATGAAATTAGCTTAGAAGCTACCACACCTCCATATGCCCATATGCCCGCGGATGCTGGCTGCCCATTCTTGTAGGGTTGGGTGGTCCTGTGGTTTAGAGCGTCATGTAGTTCTCGCTTACCATGAGGCAGGCCAGTACTACATGGGTTCGAACCCTAGCTAGCGCAGTGTTGTTATTGATTTATATATATGTCATGCCGAATATGTAAAACTGGTTAATTAGCAAGAACTCATTTAAAATTAAGTCCTTTCTGAAATTTTCTCTTATACGTTTGAAGATATATTTTTTTCATTAATGTTATTGTAAAAATTTTTAATTTTGCACCAAAAGAATCTTAGAAAACTTACCTAACATTATAATAACAAGAGCAATTTATTTTAGCCTAACCCAGCTAAATATATTTTAAATATGTTTACAATAATTTAATACTAAACAAACACAATCAAATATATTTTTTTCGTTAGGTTCAGAATGATTTTGGAAAAATTATTGCATACACAAATTTACTTGTCCTATATGCAAGATGAAGTGTTGCTATTTAAGCCATAAATGCAATTTTTCTAATATTTATATGATATATAATATATAATATATATATTATATATATATAATATTAATATATATATATATATATAATTATATATTATTATATATATATATATATATTATAATATATATATATATATATATATATATATATATATATATATAATATATATATATATATATATATAAATATATATAATATTGCTTCCTAGTAAGATGCTTTGGTTGCGTTTCCTTCGATATCTGGGAAGTTATTGACCTATATATTGATACGGATTATTGTTATAATCACAATAAAAAGTGTTATAACTATGACCATAATTTTTGAAGGGGTGGACCGGTAACCAACGGAAGGTCTCAGTCAGATCACCAAAATCTCCAGCAGCGGGTCATCATCTAAGACCAGCATCACGGAAAGTCATCATCTGACTAAGACCAGCATCATGGAGAGTCATCATTAGACTAAGAGCCAAGACCAGCATCACGGCGAGTCATCAACTGACTAAGACCAGCATCACGGCGAGTCATCATCTAAGACCAGCATCATGGAGAGTCATCATCTGACTAAGACCAGCATCACGGCGAGTCATCTCACTAAGACCAGCGTCACGGCGAGTCATCATCTAAGACCAGCATCATGGAGAGTCATCATCTGACTAAGACCAGCGTCACAGCGAGTCATCTCACTAAGACCAGCGTCACGGCGAGTCATCATCTAAGACCAGCATCATAGAGAGTCATCATCTGACTAAGACCAGCGTCACGGCGAGTCATCTCACTAAGACCACATCACGGCGAGTCATCTCACTAAGACCAGCATCATGGAGAGTCATCATCTGACTAAGACCAGCATCACGGCGAGTCATCTCACTAAGACCAGCGTCACGGCGAGTCATCATCTGACTAAGACCAGCATCACGGTGAGTCATAAAATAATAATAACGAAGGAACACTGCAACAGGCCTACTGGCCCATGCGAGGCAGGTCGAAGTCTCCTACCGGCTTAAGCCAATGCACCAAACCAAGTCAGGTCAGGTCACATTGACTAAAGGGAGGAATACGGCAACCGACCTGGTAGCACAAGCTATCAGGTCTAGCTCACACCCACCCACATCCACTCATGTATTTATCCAACCTATTTTTAAAGCTACACAACGTTCTGGCATCTATAACTCTTCTTGGGAGTTTGTTCCACTCATCCACAACTTTATTACCAAACCAGTACTTTCCTATATCCTTCCTGAATCTGAATTTTTCCAACTTAAAACCATTGCTGTGAGTCCTGTATAGGCTAGATATTTTCAGCACACTATTTACATCCCCTTTATTTATTCCTGTTTTCCATTTATACACCTCAATCATATCCCCCCTAATTATACGTCTTTCTAGAGAGTGCAGTTCAGGGCCCTTAGTCTATCCTCATAGGGAAGGTTTCTGATACATAGGATCAACTTTGTCATCCTCCTTTGTACATTTTCCAGAGCATTTATATCCTTTCTGTAATACGGTGACCAAAACTGTGCAGCATAATCTAAATGAGGCCTCTGTTAGTGTGACTTTGTCAATGGTCCAAGTCGGACCGAAACGTCGTCGTAAGCTTTTCTCTTTTATGTGCGGGTTATTTGTGTATTGTGTAAGGATGTATAGAGTTGAAGAACAACCTGAGGACTCCTATTATTTATGCTTCTTGATAAGAAGCCAAGGATTATATTAGCTTTATTGCGAACACTTATGCACTGTTGTCTTGGTTTCAGATTACTGCTAACCAGAACTCCTAAATCTTTTTCGCAATCTGTAATATTAAGATCTACATTATTTAGTTTATATGTGGCATGGTTATTGTCCTGTCCAACATTTAGAACTTTGCATTTGTCTATATTAAGCTGCAACTGCCACTTCTCCGACCACTGCATCAGTCTATTCAAATCTTCCTGGAGTGCTCTAATGTCCTCATCAGAATGAATTCGACGGCTATTTTGGTGTCATCGGCAAACTTGCTGATGTCGCTCTTTATGCCCTCATCTATGTCGTTTATGTAGATTGTGAACAGCAGGGGGCCCAACACTGACCCCTGTGGAACACCGCTCGTGACACTTCCCCACTCTGATTTCTCCCCATTTATGCAAACTCTCTGCTGCATATTTGTCAACCATGCCTCTATCCAGGAAAAAAATTCTCCTCCTATTCCATGTGCCTTAATTTTCCTCAATAGTCTCTGATGTTGGACCCTGTCAAAAGCCTTACTGAAGTCCATATACACAATATCATATTCATTACCATGATCTACCTCCTCAAATACCTTAGTGAAAAAAGTTAATAAATTCGTAAGGCAGGAAAGCCCCTTTGTAAAACCATGCTGAGATTCGTTGATTAATTTATACTTTTCATGATGGCTACGAACTGCCTCGGCAATTATTGATTCCATAAATTTTCCCACTATGGAGGTTAGGCTTATTGGTCTATAGTTCGAAGCTAAGGACCTGTCACCTGCTTTGAAAATAGGTATCACATTTGCCATTTTCCACTTATCAGGCACCATGCCATTTTGTAGTGATATGTTGAAAAGATTAGCCAAAGATTTGCTAAGCTCCTCTTTACATTCCTTTAGAACCCTTGCATACAGTTCATCAGGGCCTGGGGATTTGTTAGGTTGGAATTTATCTATTTGCCTAAGGACCATGTCACTTTTGACCCTAATCGTGCACAGTTTATTATCGTCCTGTTCTACATAATTCATTTTTTCTGGAATATCGCTGGTATCTTCCTGTGTAAAAACTGAGAAGAAGTATGTGTTAAAAATTCTACACATTTCCTTATCACTGTCAGTGAGCTGACCCGAGGAACTTTTGAGTGGGCCTATCTTGTCCCTGATCTTACTTCTGTATACCTGAAAGAATCCTTTTGGGTTAGTCTTCGATTCTCTTGCAACTTTAACCTCATAATCTCTTTTTGCTTTTCTAATTCCCTTTTTTATTTCTCTCTTTAACTGAATATATCGATTTCTTAATTGCCCCTCTCCTCTTTTGATTTGCCTATATATGCCTCTCTTTTGACCAATTAGATTTTTTAATCTATTGTTCATCCATTTAGGATCATTTTTGTTTGATCTGATTTCTCTATTTGGAACATAATTTGACTGAGCAGCTAGAACTATGCCCTGGAAAGTGTCATATCGGCAACCATCACCACCTAACTGACCCTTAGTCAGGTCATTCCAGTTCAGCCCACCTAAGTAATTTTTCAGTCCAATGAAATCAGCCAAGCGGAAGTCAGGGACAGAGACTTGATTGCCGTTATTAGGGGAATTCCATGATATATTAAAACTGAGTGATTTATGATCACTTTCACCAAGCTCATCATTAACCTCAAGATTATTAATAATAAGTGTTTCCCTACTGGCATGAACCAAGTCAAGGAGGTTATTTCCCCTAGTTGGCTCTGCAACAAACTGTTTTAAAAAACAATCAAGAAAGTCACTTGACTGTACATTTCCTGTCAAATTGCTCCCGTCAATCTGTCTATAGTTGAAATCTCCTTTAGCACAACATTTTCATATGTAGATCCCTTACGAATTTCGTCCCATAGAAGTTTACTGCACTCCCTATCAAGATTTGGGGCCCTGTAAATCACACCTAAAATTAGTTTTTCTCGGCCCTCGAGAAGCTGTAACCAAACAGATTCAGTGGCTGACGCTTCTAATTTCATATCTTTTCTAACACAACAATTTAAATTGTCTCTGACATACATCGCTACTCCACCACCCTTCCTGTTGACCCTGTCAGTGTGAAATAATTTATAACCTTGTATCTGACATTCAGAGGGCACCTCTCTAACTTTCAGATTGAGCCAGGTCTCTGTTATAGCAATAATATCTATGTTTCCTGCACTTGCAATTAATCTTAGCTAATCTATCTTATTTCTTACACTCCTGCTATTAGTATAGTAAACCTTAAGGGAGCTAGTCCCTTGCTGCCCGCTGCTGTCCCCCTTTGTTTGCTGACCTGATCCATTGTCTTTATTTATAACTTTTTGCTGAATGCCTTTTATACATTTACTGTTTCCAACCCTAGTGTTGCAACCTGCTTGTTTCCCACACACACCCATACCTCTATCTTCTATCAGTTTAAAATCATAGGCATTTCACCAATGGCCTTCTCAATCGAGTTTGTAAGTGCTACTACCCCAGCCCCAGAGAGATGTACCCCATCCCTTGCATACATATCATGTTTGCCATAAAAGTTGTTCCAGTTGTCAATGAATGGGAATGCAAGTTCCTTGCAGTATCTGTCTAGCCAGCAATTTACACCAATTGCCCTAGACAACCATTTATTTTCTACTCCCCTTCTAGGCAAGATGCTACATATGATTGGGACCCCTCCCTTAGACTTAATGAAATCTATAGCTGACCTGTACTTATCTAGCAGCTCTTCTCTCCTACCCTTCCCAATATCATTTCCACCAGCACTGAGACAGATAATGGGCTTGTTCCCGCATCCCCTCACTAAATAAAAACCCACACCAGGGGATAAAAGAAAAGAGCTTGGAAGGAGTTACCACAAGTAACCTAACACATCCTAACCTAATATGTTGTTAGACTCTAGACAAAGAGTCTGCCAACATATTTTCTTTGTCAGCAATATGTAAAATTTTGATAGAATAGGGTTGCAGTCTGAGCGACCACCTCATAAGCCTTGTGTTGTGGTTCTTCATGGCTTGGAGATATACTAGAGGATTATGATCACTGTAGACAGTGACCACCTGCGAAGTTTGTCCCACGTTTACATCAAAGTGCTCCAAAGCCAGTACCAGCGCGAGGGCTTCTTTTTCAATGGTAGAGAAAGCCCTCTGATGCAGCTGGAACTTTGCCGAGAAGTAGACTACAGGCTGCAACTCCTCGTCCCCATTTTGCAACAGTACTGCCCTAACACCAGACTCACAAGCATCAACCTGTAATGAGAAAGGTTTGGAGAAGTCTTGAGACAAAAGAATGGGTGCAGTACACAATGATCTTTTTGCTTTGTCAAAAGCATCTTGCGTTACTGAAGTCCAAATAAAGGGAACTTTGTGACTGGTAAGAGAGGTAAGAGGGGCTACAATGTCTGAAAAATTCTTACAGAATCTTCTGTAAAATCCTATCATGCCTAGGAAACGTTGAAGAGATTTCCTGTCATATGGAACTGGGAAATCTTTAATGGCAAGAACTTTAGCCAGTTTAGGAGCAACTTTACCACTACCTACTTCATGGCCTAGAAAAGCAACAGTGGCCTGGCCAAAGGAAGACTTAGATAAATTAACTGTTGAATGGGAACTCTGAAATGTCTCAAACAGAGCATGAAGTCTAAACAGGTGTTGATCCCAAGTGTCAGACACCACAACAATATCATCCAGGTACGCTGCCGTGCCTTCAAGTCCTTTAGCCTGATGGGTAAGTTTCTGGAATGAAGAGGGGGAGTTTTTCATTCCAAAGGGGGTAACTGTATATTGATAATGACCTCCTGGAATTACGAAGGCAGAGATTTCTTTCACCTTATCCATCAAAGGTACCTGATAGCAACCTTTAAGGAGATCTATTTTGGACACAAAAGTAGCCTTACCCACAAAGTCGATTACATCATCCAGACGAGGAAGAGGGTAAGTATCTGTGATTGTGGCCTCATTCACCTTACAGTAGTCTGTACACATATGAAACCCTCCATCAGCTGTTTTAACAAGGATGCACGGTGAAGCCCATGGACTAGATGACTCCTCCACTAACCCATGCTCTAACGGAAATTCTACTTCCTGCTTTAATTTTGGCCAATAAAATTCTTTTGTAATTCATTATAATATTTTAGTAATTCCTAAGTGATCTCCTAATGAAGTATTATGAGCTATATTCAATATTTGAGGTTTAAACTTTGTTGGAACCACTATTCTGTCAGACAGTTGCCGGCCCTCTATCTCCTTACCAGTCTCAGTGCAGATGAAATAGACGTTTTAAAGTTTATACTTGACTGGATGATCCAAAGAGGATTTACCCATGGCTGCAGGAAAAGCGAAATTTAAAGAAGGGTCCTTTCATTGTTCCACCTGGAAGGACAGTCCCTCGGGCATGGAAACAGAGATATCTGGGAATCCTGCAACCTGGGAATAGGAAGGCTTGATCGGGGTCTGTTCACTTGATCTATGAGGCTCCGGCCGGTGTTCCTCGTAAAACAACGTGGCTATTCGAGATCAGAGTCGTCCAAGGATAGGTCAATATTCTCGCCAGACAACCCTTGGGATCTTGCCCGAGTTATGGCTAACTGTGAGGGAAAAGTTCAATAGATAGGAGTAGCGAGGGAGTATATAGTAACAATAGTTTCATTGCCGGCTAATTGTTAAGGTAGGGTAAGTCAAGCTCCTGCTATTGCCGCCTTTTTTTCCCCTCCCCAAAAGTGATAGTTTGCTTGTCGGCTACTTGTTAAGGTAAGGCAAGTCTAGCTCCCGCTATTCCCGCCTTTTTTCCCCCACCCGGAAAGTGATAGTTTGATTGCCGGCTGCTTGTTAAGGGAGGGGCAGTCTAGCTCCTGGTATCCCTTTCCCTCCTTCTTTTCCCCCCCGAAAGGTGACGTGTGGGGCTCCGGTCCAAACAGTAATCACTAGACTCACAGCTACCAGCACTACTGTAAGTACGTGCCTGCCTTGTATTCTAGTGGATTTATTGGTTGAAAGCTTCACTTTTGACCAATAATAAACTTAGTCCTTTCAGTCTTGCTCTAGGTTGACTGTTGTAATAATCACCACATCTTTTAGGTATTGTACTTATCATGGAGAGTGATTTCTTAAGCAGTGGGTAACCTGACTATCTTTCCAGCTTGGATGACAGAGAGGGTCACCTGTCACTCAACGAGTAGAATTGATGGAGATGGACTAACGTCCTGAGACTTCCCCTTTTTGGATTTAATTACTTGTGCACCTGTATGAAATTGCAGGACATAACCCCTCATCATTGCAGTGGTAAAGAACCTGCTTTCCTGTCATCGGGATAGAATACTCACGGCTATACTATGAAGAACGAACCGGTGGGTTGTAACCAACACCTGCGACCCCCCCTCATCAGCAACTGCTACGATTTCAACAACACTCAGTGTCACCAGCACCAGACACCCCTATATATATTAGCGTTGAGTTCAAATGTTATTTTATTCATTTCATTTTTCATTTTTCTTTCAAATAGGATATACCTTTCATGTTTTATTGTTTTATGTTTGCTTTAATAAATAATAAAGTGTTCATCTTTGTGAATTATTATTTCTTTTTCTATTCATTAATTTTCCTGAGGAGGAGTCAACCTTGGTAATACTGTCTGAAGTTGTTACAGGGCTGAGTAAGCCTTCACACTAACACCAGAGAAGAATTAATCATTATGGGTTCAGGACACACACTAGCGGTGGTAATGTTATTACCCAGTAATAACATGGCATCTTTCATGAGGAATCCTTCAGAGACACCCACAGTCAAGTATCCAGTGTAATATTTGCACTGTACATAAATTTTATGCAAAGGGACAGAATATATAGCTCCTCCAAATGCTTCCAACAAAACGGAGGAATTTAAGGAGGTATTCTTTGAAAGGGGTAATATTCCCTCTCTTATAAGTGGGCAATATGCTCCTGTATCTCTAAAGGTTTTGACTTTAGTTGTTTTGGAGTTTTCCTGAAGGGAAATAAGACTCTGACAGTAGTAAGGGGCCATCCCTTTTTCTACTTCTTTCAGTGACATGTTACTAAGGATATTAGAGATTTTCCCAATTGGCTGGGGTTTTTGGGAGTAGTTGGGACGGATGTGACCTACTTGGTTACAGACGTAGCAGACGACAGGCTTGCCCTTTACTCCCTGTTGACGTTGCAACTAATGTCGCTCTGGCTGGTGTCTCTCTGGATACTGTTGTCGAGTTGCACCATGATGAGGGGTTTGTCTCTCACCAGGTGGACCATAAGTTGAGAATCGAGGCTCACCAGGTGACCTAGTTGGCTGACGTAGACGTTCTCCTTCACTTCATCCTCCAAGGTTGACGATCTCTGCTCATGCCAGGCTGTTGAAAAGAGAGACAGGACCGCTAGGACAAGGAGCGGTTAGTTTCAAAGGTATCAGCCAACCTGGCTGCCTCCAATGCAGTGGTTAAGTCACGATCCTTCAAAAAGACTTGAACCTCTGGCCCCACAGACTCCAGCAGGTTGTCAACCAGAATAAGCTGCACCAAATCATCGAAGTCAGCAACACCACTTGCTTTATACCAGCTGGTAAAAGCTTTGGTCTGCTGTCGCACAAAATCAACCTGGGATTGACCAAGCTGTCGTCTGCCTAGCTTAAAGATCTTTTTATATTTAGCTGGGATACATGTATATGCTACCAAAACTGTGGTCTTCACTACTTTATAATCGGAAAATTCAGTGTCATTTAACACTGACGTAAATTCCTGTGCCTTACCAAACAATGCTGTGTGAACCAACGATGCCCAATGCTGTTCCGGCCACCTCAAGGCTCGAGCCTGATTTTCGAAGCTTTCGAAAAAAAAATTCTGGTTCGGCCTCATTGAAGCGGGGAAACAAGTTGTACTGCTTTTTGTAAACTAAAGTCATTTACAAGATGCGAAAGTTGCCTTCTTTCTTTTTCCCTATCAAATTCTTCTTTTGCAAATGCTTTGTTCCCTAGTCTGCTCAAGATTGATTTTTGCCAGCTCAAGTGCCAACGCCGCTGATTCACCTTGAGACAACCTTGCTGCACGAGACTGACGATTTTGCTCCGTTGGTGTATCATCTTCCTCCTGCGAGAACATAGGAGTTTTATTCCTAGCTCCCGTAGAGGGAGGAGTCTGATGTGCCATCTCTTCTTCTCGAAGTTTGTCGTTGATCAGTGAACACAGTTGCGCAACTGTGAGAGTGCGTTCGTAATCAATGCCAATCGAACGAGCAATTTGCCAACAACGCTGTAGGGACAATTTAGGCAGGTTAAACAAAGTATATGTCGACACCAGACGTCTGACTCGTCTAGATGGCATTCCCCAGTGTACAAGTTATTTGCTATGCACAGTAAGATTGCAGAATACCCCAACGTAACACGTTATTTGCAGAACACGCTTAGCTATGCACAGTACGATTGCAGAATACGCGTACAAGGTGGATAAGCAATAGCAAAGCTGACTGCAAAATCTTCACACCGAACAAGCTAGTAGCGAGCTGTTAAACGATCACACAATAACAAGGCTGACCATAGCAAAGCAACTGACATGCAAAGTTTGTAAAGCATTGGCAAAGCTAATGCAATGCCAGACAGCAAGCTACACAATGTTCCTGCTACCACCTTCACCATAGGCTCAACCCTTTCTGTAAGTCCAGCTCCAGCTCCTGGACAGGCCCCCATATTACAACCCAGGAGTCCAAATGGCCTGTTATCCTGGGTGTTTCTTGATGTAGAAAAGGGGCTTGATTAAACCTGTATAGATTATTGAGGCAGGCTTTGGCTAAATTTATCTTTTTAGTGATGTAAGATGTGGAGTGGAGTAATCTGTCTATCTCATATCCCAGGATCCTGTTGGGGTTTCTAATGGCAATAGGTGTACCTCTGATCGAGATACCCCTCTTGTCTTGTATAGCTGTTGCAAAACATCCGATGTTACTGATAAGGACTTTGTCTGGGTTGGTCGTGATTCTCCATTTCTTCTCCCAGTTTGCTGTTCTTCGTATTTCAGTATTCATTTTTCCTATTACTGTCGCATGCTTATATTTTCCCGTTATGGGGGTGGATGATATTACATGGATAACATCATCAGTAAATTGGGTGATGATAGTATCATTGAACTCGGGTTGAGGGAGATCGTTTACATATATGTTGGATATTATTGGGCTAGGGCACGAGCCTTGTCGCACTCCAGCTGTCGGTCTGAAAGGCTCTGCCGACTTGCCAATATAGGTAGGGATGATTTTTCTTTTTGATAAGAAGTTGTATATGAATCTGAGAAAAGTCCAATTGTGGTCAGGTAGGTCGACAAGTTTAATTATAAGTCCATTGTGCCACAAGCTGTCAAAAGCTTTGTGTACATCCCTGGTTGCAATTAAGGCAACGTTGCCCTGTTTCCTCAGGCTGTCCACAGCATCGAAGATGATATTTATAGTGTGTTGGGTTCCTCTTCAAGTCCTAAATCCAAACTGTTTTTCAGTGAAGAGGTGATTGTACTCCATATAGTAGCTTAATCTGTTGGAAATGATTTTCTTAAGATAGGTCTATAGTTTTCTGGTTTATGTTTGTCTGTTGGGTTTTGCAATGAATATCATCCTTGCAGGCTTAAGAGCCACTGGAAAGTATCCCGTGGCCAAGATGGCATTAAAAATATTTACCAGAGACATTTTGCAATTTCTGGGTAAGAACCTTAGTTCCTGAGAGGCCAGGGGCTTTATTACTCATTCTGCCTATAACTTGACTCATCTCTCTGAGTGTGATTGGTCTTGTAAGGGGTTGCTCATCTTCAAGAGTAGATGTAACAGTTAAAGGTAGTGGATGGAGGTCAGGTTGGTTGTCATGTCTTCATTCGTTGACTAACTGGTAATGGTTATTAATAAAGTTTCTACTGTCAGTGTGTGAAAGAATTGTCTCCCACACATCATCCATCAGACTGGCTTGGTCTTGTGGGTCATCAACTTCCTCATCATCGTCATCGGTGAAGGAATGTATTAGATAATACATAGCCTTGTGCTTTGTCCCCAGAAGCTGGCGGATCTTGTTCCAGAACTTTTCTGGATGACATTTGTACTAATTAGCTTGAAGAACATGTTATTTGCATAATTCACTTTTGTGTTGTGTAATCATGGTAATTAAGTCTCTTCTCAACCTCTGCAGTAAAGCCCTTGTGGAATGTCTTGTTTGATGGTGCCTTCTACACTCTGCTTGATAATTTTTCATGCAGTCCCTAATTTCCTTGGCTGCTTTATATTTGTTGTATTAAATTGGCAATTTGCATGAGTGGCCTCTACGATTCTTTCGTGGAAGGAGCTGATTGCCTCGTTAATTGCAGTTGAAGGCTGGTTCTCAAGCGAAACAGTAAGGTCATTACATATGTAGTCCTTGAAGTTGTAAAATCCTAGAGTTTTTGGGTTGGGTTTCAGAGGAGTGGGTATTATAAATGGCGATGCTTGCAGTGTTATTATAACAGGGATGTGGTCTGATCTTACGTTTCTACCAGGGAAGACTCTGCAAAGGTATAGGTCACAATCTCTGTTGGTCAATATTATATCAGGTGTTCCTGGGTGAGGGCCTACATTTGACTTAAATAATGGGCCTTGGAATGATAGATTTCTTGCTGTCATTATATTAAATAGTTGCTTTCCCTTTAGGTCAGCCAGCGGATGTCCGGCGCCACAGCTGAAGAGTGCGGGGTGACAAGCATTAAAATCTCCTGCCAGGATTGTAGGAACATTTCTATTCAGTATCAAGTATAGGGATATGGACTCTATATATGGCTGTCTTGAAGGAAAATATCCAGTTCCAACTATTAACTGACCATATGAGTTCGCCACTTCTATTGCTATAATGTTTTCTTCGTCTATGTGGATGTTACGATATGTATATCCTAGTTTCACTAGGATGGCCACCCCACTAAAGGGCCCTCTCGGCTTCTCGACAGTAGAGACCTCGTAACTTTATATGTTGGTCTGCTCTTGCAGCTGTCTCATTCAGAAGGATGATGTCAGGGCTGTGATTGTGTAGTTCGACTTCAAGGAGATAGCGGTTGTTACAGAAATGTTGAATAATAATTTTTAAAGTTGTAATCCTTATCATTTCGTGAAGTTTGAGGTTTTGCTGCGTACAGAGAGTTGGTGTCTGAGATTATAGCTGCAAGGTGTGTGCAAGCTCTCCCTACTCGACTCGTCAAGGGGAGGATTGTAGTTCTGAGTGGTTTTCTATGTACCAGCTATTTCATCGTTTCACTGTTGCTGGTGATATTAACTGATGGGTCAGATTTATCATCTGACAACTGAGGCATGTCATTCCCAGTTTCAGGCGGAGTATTCACAACACTTACTATAGAAGACAGTGGGGGGTCCATGTGGAAATGTGTAAGTCCACTTGGAGTATCACTGGAAACTACTTGTACTTTTGGGTTAGCTTCGATAGCGGTAGATTGTGCATCAGTGTTTGATACAAGTTCAGGGGCAGGAATTAAGGCACTTTTTCTGAGTTATTGTTTCAACTGGATCTTCCATTACGGCTGCACCTTGGTTGAGTGATGAAGTTTGAGTATGTGTGGTTGTGGAGGAGGACACATACTTCCTGTCTTGTTGGGACTGGTTCATTACTAAGTTCAAATTATTTGGGATGATTAAGGGTCTGACCACATCCACTACTAACAAATCATTTAAAATAGAGGATTAGAGTTTAACATTACTACCTGCTATCTTCTTGGCCAACATGAACATCAGTGTACCTCTCATAACATATACCTCTACAGACCAGGGAGACATAGGGATTGATGATGGTCCTTGTGCTTGGTGTTTGATGGTGTTAGGGTGGGACCCTAGAGGAGAGGCAGAATTCCAAGCATTATAATTGGTAGAGGTAAGAAAAGATGAGATAAGAATTCGTTCGGATTTTTAACCCCTGAGGGTTAGCCACCCAGGATAACCCAAGAAAGTCAGTGCATCGTCGAGGACTGTCTAACTTATTTCCAGTGTGGTCGTCAATCTTGTTCCCCAGGATGCGACCCACACCAGTCGACTAACACCCACGTACCAATTTGCTGCTAGGTAAACACGACAACAGGTGTAAGGAAACGCGTCGAAATGTTTCCACCCGCCGGGTGGCAGTAGGAGTCCCACCAGATCCAGGTAGATTAGGGAACGAGTGCTGGAACATTTTTGGAGGTGCGTGGGGAGGGGTTTTCTTGGTGTCTGTCTGTTTCTTAGTATCCAGAATTTGCTGGATTGTAGATTTCCTAATAGGGCAGCTAGGGGAGCCAGAATGATGTTTCCCTGTACAAATGGCACACTTGGGGTTGTTTCTCTAAGGGCAATCCCTGAGAACATGCTTACCATAGCTTATACTGCAAATTATTTTTTGGCAGCTGCATTTCTTTGTGTTATGACCAAACTCATAAGACTTAACACATTGTGTGACACTGACATACCTTTCCATAGAGATTTGGTCTGGTGTTCACCTGGTTCCAGAGCATTTCATACGATATCGACATATGATTTTGGCTTCTTCTGGTGTCTCGAGGATTAATTTTAATGTTTACTGAATGCTTGCACTTTTTGTAAATTTATATCCCTTCAGAACCTTGAACTCACTATTTCAATTATTAATTTTTCAACAAATTCTTCAGCAGTGCAGTCTCTCATGATACTGTTGTTTCTTGCCACAAATACAGTATGTTGTGCCTGGCAGCTGTCAGGTGGAATGGGGATGATACCCAGATTATTTAATTTTTCAAGAAAATCATTCGAGCAATTGGAGCAGCTCCTCTTCAGAGGGGAGGAGAAGTACTGCACCAGAGTGAGTTTTAATTCATTCACTGATGCAACAGTGGAATTAGTACAAATACAACCAAGTATTTACCTCTTGGACCTCTGGTTGTCAGTGACACAAATTTTTACTCTTATTTTCGGTATGATGCTCAGTAAGGTACAGCTGACACATAAGAGTTGCTGTAAAAAGAAAAAAAAATCCTATTTGTCATTCCTAAACATTCTTATTTCAACTGACTTATGATGGCAGCACCTACGATAGCCAACCCTCGTGGAGTGAGGGGGACGGGGCCCAAGGTAATGATCGACCATAGTTTAAAATATAACATGGGCAACTGGATGGTTTCCTTGCCTTATTTTAAATCGCCAGTCGTGTGTGCATGGTTAGGCCAGTTTAAGTGTTGGGGAATTATGGGGTTAGGATGGGGGTAGGATGAGGTGGTTGGGTGGAGAGGGAGGAACTAACAAGCTAGTCACGGCCTTAACCTCTTGAGGGATGGGGCTCGTAGTGACAACAAGCAAGTTTTCCTATCAACTCTGATCAAATTAGAACTCAGAAAAACCCAAAAAATGTAACTTTGGGTCATAGTGCTCGGAGTGGAATCGCCAACGTCCTCTCGCTGCGCCAGCCAATTGTAGAATCCGTGTGTGTATCTCGTGTGTATCTGTGTATACCAAGTGACTGTGACATCAGACATTACTCACTACAGGGTCGAGAGAAAAGCCAGAGATATGAGTAGAAAAATCAAAAAAATTTTCATGCCCGAGAAGGTCATCAAAATACCTACTAGTTAGGGTACTTCAGTGCTTATGATTTTTGGCCTCATATTGTTAGCTATTAGTATCCTCTGTGACCCTGAGCTCTGGAGAGTGAAACATTGCTACAATAAAATTTCTCTTTAGTTGCAATGAACCAGTAACCCCTTCTGCATAAATTGCTAAAAATAATAATTAGAAAAAAATTATAAAGCTGGGATGTTTGAATGTGCGAGGATGAAGTGCACATGATAAGTGCCAGTGTTATGAATGAAAAGGAATTGGATGTCCTGGCAATAAGCAAAACAAAGTTGAAGGGAGTATTTACCTACCAGGACGGTATTCCGGGGGTCAACGCCCCCACGGACCAGTCCTTTACTAGGCCTTCCGGTTGATCAGGGCCTGATCAACCAGGCTGTTACTGCTGGCCACACTAATCTAATGTATGAACCACAGCCCGGCTGGTCAGGTACTGAATTTAGAAATATGTCCGGCTCCCTCTTGAAGGCAGCTAATGGTCTATTGGCAATTTCCCCTATGCCTGGAGGGAGAATATTGAAGTCTTGGTGCCATTGTACACCATTGGTACCCTAACTTTTCAGTGGGAGTATGTTGCACCGTCTGTCCAGTCTTTTGCTGTCGTAGGGAGTGATTTCTGTGTGCAGATTTGGGACCAGTCCCTCTAGGATTTTCCAGGTGTAGATTACGATGCATCTTTCTCGCCTGCGCTCCACTGAGTAAACTCAAGTGTTTCCAAGCGTTCCCAGTAGTTAAGGAGTTTGACAGAACTTATATGTGTAGTAAACGTTCCCTGTACATTCTCTAGATCTGCTGTTTCGCCCTCCTTGAAACAGTCTTCCAGCCTAAAGAGAAAATGTGATTTAAAAAGGACCATCATTGACTTGGCATTTCTTGTTTTGAAGGTTCTCATTATCCATCCTATCATTTTCCTCGCAAATATGATAATGACTCGGTTGTGATCCTTGAAAGTGAGATCCTCTGACATTACATTCAAACTATTTTTTTTTTTTGCTCAATTGTATGACTAGAGTTTGTAGTATACTCAGCTCTAGGTTTTTTTCCCTCCAATTTTTTGTAAACGTATCATTATGTTGAATTTTTCCCTTGAGACTCGTTTTTTTCGTTCCCAATGATAATCACTTGGTCTTCAACATATGTTGGAGTTTACGTGTCTTACTGGATGACCTGAATTCCACTTTTAACTTATTGAACTGTGCACAAGTAAAATCAATGAACTGGCAGTTACAGGTGTTTTAAGGGTGCTTATCACTGTGATTTTCCTGTGTTTTAAATTCACTGTGTTTTAATTGTGTTTTATGGTTTTATCATGGTGGTTTTCACTGGGTTTTATATGCTGTCCATGATATATTATATAATAAAAACTACTCTTCATTGCACATATGGATCAGTTTTAATCTTCTCAGCATGGAGCTTAATATTATATTTATAACACTTCCATTATTTATTTATGTGTTCTTAAGTCGGGTTTTTTATGTTTTATCACTTTAGTATTCATCACTAGGTTTCCTTAATCAAGTAGTCCAGGGTTCATCACTAGTCTATTTTCCTAATGAATCGATATACATCAAGAACCCTTTTTATTGTACTTTAATCATTTTGTAAATTCCATGGACAGGAGCAGGACACGTAGTAACTTACTAGTTTTTACTATTATTTATTCATTCATGGGTTTTTATTCACGGTGTTTTACACCTGTGTTTTCGCACTGGTGCTTAGGGTCACTAGGTTGTGTTTATCATGGTGGGTTTGTTCACGGGGGTTAATCACTGGTGTTCCGGTCAAATCTTGTGTACTGTGGGATATCTTTTAATAATTGGCGAAAACCTTCTTTCACTGCGACTATCTGGTGTCAGTGCTTGTAATACTCATGGTGTACGGGCGAATCTTGGTGTTCCCTACACTCCACTTAATTTGTTCACTGTTGAATTCGTTCAGGTGCTGGGCATTTTTTTATGTTTATCTCTAGCCAGAACTACTTGCATGCACACCGGTATCCTTAATAAAGTCACAGGGTGTTCCTTTTCACTCAGAGTACTAAAATTCCTGGCTTCCCTGGAATGGCGGAACAATCCTGGTGTCCTCAAGGAACTCTGGCTTAACTGGGGTACTTGGTACTTTGATATTTTGATAATTTCCACTTAAAGAATGCATGGATCACGTTAAGTCTCGCTCACACGTCGACAGGCTGTATCATTCATGGCATAGTATACATTTGAACAGGTTTTTTCCCCTTGTAATTTCCGCACTAAAATGGCCCAGGCGTCGTAGAGGATAGTTGGTCACCCGGGCACAATCTCTGGTGGTCACCGGCGGGCGGAATCTCTCGTGTCCACCCGGGGCGGAATCTTTGGTGTAACCCGGGGCGGAATCTCTGGTGTCACCCGGGGCGGAATCTTTGGTGTAACCCGGGGCGGAATCTCTGGTGTCACCCGGGGTGGAATCTTTGGTGTCACCCGGGGCAGAATCTCTGGTGTCACCCGGGGCCGAATCTCTGGTGTTACCCGGGGCGTAATCTCTGGTGTCATGCGGGGAGGAATCTCTGGTGTCACCTGGGGCGGAATCTCTGGTGTCACCCCCATGAAATTCAAGGACGGGGGGATTGGGGTAACTCCAGTTACGTCACTACTGCATGATCTTATATTTCCTTGAATTCAATTATGCAAAATCATCTATGACATCAAAATCAATGATTTCCCCTGTATAGGCTTATTTGTACTTTGTTAATACTGGAGAGAGTTCCGGGGGTCAACGCCCCCGCGGCCCGGTCTGTGACCAGGCCTATAGAAACGATGGATTCTTCTCTTATGTTGGTGCAGCACTGCTTTGTGCATTAGTGTGACCTTCTTTAGAGGCTCTATTGTGTCACCCCTTAAATGGTGTCACCCGGGGCAGCCCCCTTCCCCCTTACTACGCCCCTGGCTAACACTTAAGGAAACGGAGCACGCACATAAGGGATAGCAATAATATTGAAGGATCAGTTATGGCAGAAGAGGGAATGTAAATGTATAATTAAAGGATTATAAGAATTAAAATAAACGTTGGGTATGAAAAGTGGGGAATAATAAGAGAGATTTTAGATTTTGCCACCGAAATGGCTAGTTTATTGTGCACCCCATATCCATCCTGTGGATGGATATGGGGTGCAAGAGCATATGGATACACAAAAGGCCTAGGAAGTTACAGGTGTACATATGGCTTTTATTTATCTATATATCTACAGTTCACTTATCTGTTACAAGCATATTTAGGAATTTAGTATATCTGGTATCTTATTTTCATTAATAAGATATCTTGACATGTCACATAGGTTATTATACTGTCTGTCTCTGTATTACTCAACAAGTGGACAATTAAGACACTTGACTATAGGCCTGATCACATAATTTGCATTTAGTTTGATCATCATCTGTGTGTCTGCCAAACTGCCAGAAGTACTTGTAACGAAGCCTAAGTCTGGCCACTACAACATCAATCAGTCTGTTCACATTACAAGTTGCTCCATAAATATACTTATCTACGTTCATGTTATCATGAATATTAAAATGGTATAATATACCGACAGGTTGTTAGGTAAGACACATATGCAACAGTTAGGTATCTTTATTTCGAAACGTTCCGCCTACACAGTAGGCTTCTTCAGTCGAGTACAGAAAAGTGATAGAAGCAGAAGAGACTTGAAGACGTTGTAATCAGTCCATCACCTTGAAGTTTTGAGGTGGTCAGTCCCTCAGACTGGAGAAGAGTATTGTTCCATAGTCTGAAACAATACGGAGTTGAAGTGACAGGATGGAGCCTTATATACCTCCAGGAGGTAAGATGTAGGCCACTTGTATAGGTAAGAATGTAGTCGTTGGGAGGTCACGTTCCTCTCGAATCCAGCCATTTTAACTACTAGAAGTTGTCCAGGTTGTTTTGTTCACGTCTCTTCTGCTTCTGTCAACTTTTCTGTACTCGACTGAAGAAGCCTACTGTGTAGGCGAAACGTTTCGAAGTAAAGATACCTAACTGTTGCATATGTGTCTTACCTAACAACTTCATGTTATCATAGTGGGTTATAGATCTATTCGGGATTCTAACTGCATTCCTATTACAATCATTTTCATTATTTACTTCTCTCCTAATATTATTCCTAGTGCTAGACATAGATATACCAAAGTTATATTCTACGCTCTCCTTCTGGGCACTCTTCTTGGCTAACATATCAATTTTATTATGACGGAGTAATCCAATGTGTGATGGGATCCATTGCAATTGTACATTAATTCCTTTGTCCCTGATTTTTTAGTATTTATACCTGGCTTCTCCAATGAGCATGTTGTTGGAGTCATTATATGAGTCAAGAGCCTTCAATGATGACATATAATCAGTAATGATGATAGAGTCAAGCTCAGTGTCATAGAGCCTTTAGGATTACAAAAAAATCAGTTTGCAGTTAGGAGAATAAGTGTTTATTCACCTGGAGAAGAGAGGAATGTAGAGAAGAGAGAGATTTAGGGATATGTTGAGTATTTATGGAATTTTAAAACAAGTGAGAGAGTAATTATAGTAGGGGACCTAAATACCAAAGTGGGATAAATGGTTATATAAGGCGAGGTAGATATGTTAGGGGTCCCAGAGGTAAATGTTAATTCGGGGCCTTTGAACTTTGTACAGAAAGAGGTCGGGTAATAGATAATACATATTTTAAGTAATAAAACATAAATTCAAATTCAAATTCAATTCAAAGTTTATTCTCTGTAAGGATTACAATGCTGAGTTGACAGAAATTTGGTTATTGTTTGGTTTACATGTAGTAAAATTGTGATTACAGAGTGTACCACTAGAACGCTTAGCATGGCTAGGCATTTCGGGCATACTTAGTTTTATTCTTAATTGTAAAATATTACAAATTATGAGGTAAGTTGGTATTATGGCTAAGTGACTAAATACTAGTTTGTGAGTTTAGCAACGTGAATGCTTTTGTTTTGGCACAGTACATAGTTTCAGTATTGGAGTATCACAGGATTCATTATTTTAAGACTGAGATTAATATTTCTGTTTATGGTCAAATGAGTGAGCGAGTGTAAGTGTGAACCACCAGGTGGTATTCGTGTAGTTAGTTGACGGGGTGTATCAGGGAGATAAGATGTTTTCTAATGGTAGTTTTGAAGGTGATGAATGTGTCTGCAGTTCTAGAGTTTTCAGGTAGGGTATTCCAGATTTTAGGGCCTTTGACATACATTGAATTTTTGTAAAGGTTTAGTCGGACACGGGGAATGTCGTAGAGATGTTTGTGTCTGGTGTTATGCCTGTGGGTTCTGTCACAACTATCAAGAAAGTGTTTTAGGTCAACGTTGATATTAGAGTTTAAGGCCCTGTAGATATAGATTTCACAGTAGTAAGTGTGGATGTACCAAACTGGGAGTAAGTTTAGATCTATGAAGAGTGGAGGGGTGTGTTGCCAGGGATGGGATTTAGTGATTATTCTTACTGCAGCTTTTTGCTGGGTTATTATTGGCTTTAGGTGTGTTGCTGCAGTTGATCCCCAAGCACAAATAGCATAGGTGAGGTATGGATAAATAAGTGAGTGGTACAGTGTGAGAAGGGCATTTTGCGGTACGTAGTATCGTATCTTGGAGAGGATCCCAACCGTTTTGGATACTTTTTTGGCTATATGCTGGATATGGGTGCTGAAATTCAGGTTGTTGTCAAGGTATAAGCCTAGGAATTTTCCCCCATTATTTCTGGTAATTAGAGTGTTGTCAATCTTAATGTTAATTTGTGCATCCTGCTCTGCTACCAAACATAATATAGTAGGTTTTGTCAGTGTTAAGCGTAAGTTTATTGGCTGTCATCCAAGTCGATATTTTAATCAGCTCCTCATTCACAATGGTGTTGAGGGTGGCAAGATTAGGGTGAGAGATGACATAAGTCGTGTCATCAGCAAAGAGAATGGGTTTCAGGTGTTGGGATACGTTTGGAAGGTCATTGATGTATATGAGGAAGAGCAGGGGACCAAGGACACTTCCCTGCGGAACTCCAGTATCAAGTGGCCGTGTTGCTGATGCTGTGTCTTTAATGGTGACGTACTGATACCTATTAGTAATGTAAGATTTGAAATAAGCAAGCGCATGGCCTCTTATACCGTAGTGATCAAGTTTGTGGAGTAGGATTTCGTGGTTTACTGTGTCAAAAGCTTTTCTTAGGTCAATAAAAATTCCTAGTGGATATTCCTTATTTTCCAATGCTGTGTAAAGCAGATCTAGCATTTTTATGATTGCATCATTAGTGCTTTTATTTTTCCTGAATCCAAACTGGCAGGGGTTGAGTATGTTTTGAGCCGTTATAAATGAATACAGTCTCCTGTGCACGAGTTTCTCAAAGATTTTGGATAGCAATGGTAAGTTAGATATTGGCCTATAGTTGTTTAAGTCTGTAGGGTCACCACCTTTATGTATTGGTGTAACCCTTGCCATCTTGAGTAGTTTCGGGAAGGTGCTAGTCTCTATTGACTTGTTAAAAAGTAATGAAATAGCATGCGAAAGGACATGGGCCGCTCTCTTGTACAGTAATGGTGGGACATGAGACAGATTCCCCGAGTTATTTTTAAGTGACTTTATGATCTCAATAAGTATACGAGATATGATATGATTAGTAAACTTCAGGATGTGCATGTTGAAAGATGGTTTTAGTTTAATATGTTTATTATGCACCCCATACCCATCCTGTGGGCGGTAGTCAAAAGATTACAGAGGTACATAATGGGTCCAGGGACTGGGCCTCAAAGTTTTGATAGCTGAGCAAGTTACAGAGGTAATGAATTCACAATTTACAAAGGTAATGAACTCACAATTTACAAAGGTAATGAACTCCAGGTAGGTCTAGTCACAATCATGACAAGTTACAAAGGTATTTACAGATTACAGAGGTACACAATGGGTCCAGGGACCGGGCTCCAAAGTTTTGATGGCTGAACTAGGTACAAGGTAATGAACTCACAAGTTACAAAGGTAATGAACTCACAAGTTACAAAGGTAATGAATACTGTAAGAATGGTTACTTACGTGTATACATGGCTGCAATCATGAACAAATTTTAGAGTAATGAGCAATTCACACTTCCACACCCGGTCACAACTGTAGTGAGTTATTGGTGCAAATGTTGATTGCTGAGTCTCTCTCTCTCTCACACACACACACACATACAAATTCATACACACACACACATAAACACACACACACACACACACACACACACACACACACACACACATACACAAACTCATACACACACACGCACACACACTCATACACACACACACTCATACACACACACACACTCATACTCACACACACACACACACACACACACACACACACACACACACACTCATACACATACACACAAACACACACACACACACACACACACACACACACACACACACACACACACACACACATGCACATATGTGGTAATGCTTTATTTACAGCTATGGGCCACAGATATATCAAATCTTTTTAAGTTGCAGCTACAGTGGGAGTAAAAGGTAGATGGTGCACAAGGAGAATGATATCAAAAAGAAAAAGAGAAAGAAGTAGGTTTATAATCTAAAGGAGGCAGTTAGGGTAAAATATAAGCAACTATTTGTTGAAAGATGTGCTAGTGAAACTATAGGCAATGAAGCTGAAGAGGTATGAGAATGATTTAAAAGTGCAGTGTTAAAGTGTTCAGCAGAAGTTTGTGGATATAGGACGGTGGGTGCAGGAGGGAAGAGGAGCGACTGGGGGAATGATGTGGTAAAGAAAGAAATAGTTAGCATATGAGAGATTTTCACAAAATAGAAGTGATATAAGGGGGGAGGAGTATGTAGTGAGAAAAAAGAGATGTTAAGAAAGTGGTGAAATAATGTAAAAGTGTATCAAATGAGAGAGTTGGTGAGATGCTCTCAACAAATTTTCTGAGAATAAGAAAAAAACGTGGAGAGAGATTAATAAATTTAGAAAGTCTAGTGAAGAAATGGCTCTAACAATTAAAAATAGGAGAGGAGAGTTATTAGATGGAGAGTTGGAGGTAGCAGGAAGATACAGGGAAAATTTTGAGGATCTTTTAAATGTTGATGAAGATAGGGTACCTGTGATTTCTTTCATTGGCCAAGGAAATAAAACATCCTGTAGGAGTGAGGAAGAGCCCGATGATGGTGTAGAGAAGGTGTGTCAGGCAATGTGCAGAATGAAAGGGGGTACAGCAGAAATATTAGTAATAGGTGGGGATATAGTTTTGGAATGGTTGGTACCTTTACATAAATGTATAAAAGAATGGAAGGTACCTAGGGAATGGAAGAGAACATGCATAGTGTTTTTATTATTATCAAGGCAAAGGGGACAAAAGAGACAGTAAAAATTATACTGGAATAAATCTGTTGAGTATATCTGCTAAGGTGTATGGTATAGTTACTATTGAATGAATTAAGATTAAGACGAATTACAGATGAACAAGGAGGCTTTAGGAAGAGTAGGGGCTATGTTTATAGTGAAGCATATAAGCAAACAGTATTTAGGTAAAAGAAAAGTTTTCGTTGCATTTATCGAATTGAAAGACATGTGATATGGTGGATAAGGAAGCAATGTGGCAGATTTTGCAAGTGTATGGAAAGGGTGGTGGGTTACTGAAAGCAGTTAAGAGTTTTTACGAGCGTAGTTTGGCTCAAGTTAGAGTACATAGGAGAGATGGAGATTATTTCCCAGTAACAGCAGGCCCTAGACAGGGATGTGTGATGTTACCATGGTTGTTCAACATATATATTTTCGGTTGGAAGAAAAGTGAAATGTTTTCGAATTGGAGCGAGGTCTGGGATTAAAATATAAAGAATCAAATGCAAAATTTGAAAGTAAAAGTTGTCTTTCTGTGTTTCTGGGACATTCTGAAAAAGAAGTTACAGAAATTGGTGGACGAGTTTTGGAGGGTAAATAGAAGGAAATAAAAAGTGAACATGAAAAAGAGCAATATGATGTGGATGACTAAAAAAAATTAGATAATGAAAGACTGGATATTGAAATGGTGGGAAGGAATATGGTGGGAATTAATGTAATCATACATCTGGAGGTGGGCCTGTCAGCAGATGGGTCTATGAAAGACGAGGTGAATCAAAGAACTGATGAGGAAAAAAAGGTGAGTGGTGAACCAAGGAGTCTATGGAAACAGAACATTATCCATGAAAACAAAGAGGGCAATGTATGAGAGTATAATGGTACCTACTCTCTTACATGGTCCGACAAGGAGAGGGCTGGAGGAAGTGATGTCGTGCCTAAGTTCTACATGTGGTGTGAATATTAGTTAGTTTAATATCTTCATTATGCACTCCATACCCATATAGAGGTACATAATGGGTCCAGGGACTGGATCCCAAAGTTATGATAGTTTAACTAGTTACAAAGGCAATGAACTCCAGGTAGATCTGGTCACAATCTTGACAAGTTACAAAGGTAATGAACCATTTATACTCCTATACATGGCTACACTCATGAACAAATTATAAAGTAATGAGCCACGTGTCGTCTACACCCGGTCACAATTGTAATTAGTTAAAAGTACAAATATTGAACGAAATGGAAAGACTTGGTGGGCATATAAATTTGAAGTGGAAGGAAGATGGGGTACTGGATGTCCTAGGAAATGTTGGGGGGATGGGGTATAGGAGGTTTTGTAAGTAAGGGACCAACATTCCAGCAAAAGTGCTTGAGTATTTTAGGAGCGAGTATGTGGTTTATGTTTTTGTGACTTGACATGCTGCTGAGTGTGAGCAAAAAAACATTTATGTAAGGATTCATATATTTAGAATCTATAACCTATACTGGAATTAAAAAATATATTTTATGATCTTTTATTAATACAAAGGCTCTTGGCAGGGACTGCAGGTAAGGAATAAAACAAAGAATTCTTTTATAAGATGTAAGTTTACTCTTTGATTTCTGGTTTTAGATTTTTACTTGCTTCATGGTAAAGATGTACATTCACATATATAGGTGTACTACCGACCACTGAGTACACCTTTACTGTAAAGTGTCTCAATCTGGGAATCTGTCTTTGCAGACCAACTTACAGAAACTTTCCATATTTTCATATATCTTTGCAAGCAACAATGGATCAGACTGCTGTTCACACAGTTCAAGCTCAAGTTCTGGTAACTGTGTCTCCACATTAACTTCCATTGGACTCTTAAATAAAAGAAGAATAGTATTCAGATTTTTAAAGCCTTTAAATCTTTTCTCAAACTCACTAGAACAAACCCCAATTTTTCTTACAAACATGAAAAGTCAGACTCGATATCAACTGCCATGAGTTCACAACAAGAAGTGAAATGTGCAAGATCATTATTTCTTAAACACACTCCGAATAGCTGCAGCTTCTTGTGGATATCTTTTATGTGTCTAACAAGTCGACAAATATGTTGTTGTTTACCTTGTAAGCTCAGATTCAGCACATTCAAGTGGCTGTCATGTCTGTTAGGAATACTAGGGTGCAAATAAAGTTTTTATCTTGCAGCTGACTTTGGAACACCTGTGTATTGCTCAGTTATTCATTTTTGAATAAATGAAAGTATATCTTTCCGAAGAGCAAATAAATGATGGAGCATTTTTCCATAACTCAGCCACCTGATACTTGAGTGCAGTGATAGGTCACTGAATTCTTCATTCAGTTGTTGAAACAAAGATATGACTTTTCTGCGTATACGTGACTTATTACAGCCTCTGCTGAAATTCACTATGGTGACAACACTACATCTGTAATAACTAGTTACTTTATGTTTCTTGGTGGCTAGTGCAGTGTAGTGTGATACAACCAACTCCATTTTCCTTCAGCAAGCCAACTAACCTCATATTACTGCTGGTCATAATCTTGCACCATCTGTTACAATACAAGAACGCTTCTCAAATCCCCCATATTTATTAGCAACTGTCTCGAGAGTTTCATGAATATCTAAACCTCCAGTATCACTACTCAGGGTTGTATCTAGACTAGTTCTTTATGTACCATGACATCCTCATTTACAGTACTTGTGAATATCAGCAACTGGCTTATGTCACTGATTTCTGTACTCTGGTCTAAAGCCAATGAAAAGAACTTACAGTGTTTCACTATCACTCTACTGTAATATTTTAATTCCAGTACCTGGCCTCGGGGCGCTAACCCCCGAAACCCTCTCCAGGTATACTTCAGGTATAGTATTATTTCACATATATAACCTTAGCATCGCAGAGATATTTTAATTTTTTACAGAAAAAAAATCAGTAAATCAATATATTAATATGAGCGCTAGCAGGCCATAAAACATCAACACGCGGGCCACTTGTGGTTCATGGCCCCGTAGTTGGACCATCCTGGACTATAACCCAATAATGACACACACTGTAACACATTTATGACCTGAAGAGACTTTCTCCTGTTATTTCCTAAAAAAAAAACAATTTGACTATTAATTAACATTAGTATAATAAAACTTTTTCAAACTAGAGTCAAGGTGAAGCTTCCTATGAAGAAAATACATCATTACAAGTTTAATGCTTAACAAAAGAGATATTTTCCAGTAATTGTACAGAATCTAACAATATTTTCACCTTCACAGCATAAATCCCAGAAACGTTTCGTTATTTTCATTATATACTTCAGCCATTAGAAACTTAAGACGTTCACAATAATTTTATCCTAATAAGAGGAAGGCAATAAACCATTAGGGATTTTATAGGTGAAATGTAATGGGAACATTCAGAATGTAACCAAGAAAGGAGGAGATAAATTCAGCTAGCTGGGTCATGAGCTGCTCGCCACCATCATGGTAAAATAATAGTTGGAAATACAAAATAATATTTGGTAAATGGCTATTAAACTCTCACTAGCAACAATAACTTTCTTGAGATACCAGAGTTGAAATTTAGAAAATTATCAAAAGAAGCTTTAAAAAATTATCTTATGAAAACCAGTTTCTGTAATGAACTATATTAAAGTGATCAGAGGTCAACTACACTTGTTATTTGTTCAACAAACCATCACTTAGTAATAGTTAAACATGATTGAAAGTTTGTAGCTGATCGGATAAGGCATTCTGCAGTTATAAAGGAGAGCCTTGAAGATGTTAAGTGGTACATTATAAGAATTATGTATCTACACATGTGACTCTTAAAAAATAATATTTAAGGACTTATTAAACTCATGAAAATTATCTAAGGATTGTAGAAAATTTTATTAGACTGTCCATTTTGGTAAATAAATATATTAAGTGGCAAACTGGCATTAAAAAAGTCCAAATTATATATAAAAATACTTCCAATTAATATATTCCAGCGCTTAAATGCTTGTATTAGACCATTAAAGACATTCGTCAGTTATTTCCTGACAGTCATCAGTTATTACATGACAGTCATCAGTTATTACATGACAGTCATCAGTTATTACATGACAGTCATCAGTTATTACATGACAGTCATCAGTTATTACATGACAGTCATCAGTTATTACATGACAGTCATCAGTTATTACATGACAGTCATCAGTTATTACATGACAGTCATCAGTTACTACATGAGTCATCAGTTATTACATGACAGTCATCAGTTATTACATGACAGTCATCAGTTATTACATGACAGTCATCAGTTATTACATGACAGTCATCAGTTATTACATGACAGTCATCAAATTACTACATGACAGTCATCAGTTATTACATGACAGTCATCAGTTATTACATGACAGTCATCAGTTATTACATGACAGTTATCAGTTACTACATGACAGTCATCAGTTACTACATGACAGTCATCAGTTATTACATGACAGTCATCAGTTATTACATGACAGTCATCAGTTACTACATGACAGTCATCAGTTATTACATGACAGTCATCAGTTATTACATGACAGTCATCAGTTATTACATGACAGTCATCAGTTATTACATGACAGTCATCAGTTATTACATGACAGTCATCAGTTATTACATGACAGTCATCAGTTATTACATGACAGTCATCAGTTACTACATGACAGTCATCAGTTATTACATGACAGTCATCAGTTATTACATGACAGTCATCAGTTATTACATGACAGTCATCAGTTATTACATGACAGTCATCAGTTATTACATGACAGTCATCAGTTACTACATGACAGTCATCAGTTATTACATGACAGTCATCAGTTATTACATGACAGTCATCAGTTATTACATGACAGTTATCAGTTACTACATGACAGTCATCAGTTACTACATGACAGTCATCAGTTATTACATGACAGTCATCAGTTATTACATGACAGTCATCAGTTACTACATGACAGTCATCAGTTATTACATGACAGTCATCAGTTACTACATGACAGTCATCAGTTATTACATGACAGTCATCAGTTATTACATGACAGTCATCAGTTATTACATGAGAGTCATCAGTTACTACATGACAGTCATCAGTTATTACATGACAGTCATCAGTTATTACATGACAGTCATCAGTTACTACATGACAGTCATCAGTTACTACATGACAATCATCAGTTATTACATGACAGTCATCAGTTATTACATGACAGTCATCAGTAATTACATGACAGTCATCAGTAATTACATGACAGTCATCAGTTATTACATGACAGTCATCAGTTATTACATGACAGTCATCAGTTATTACATGACAGTCATCAGTTATTACATGACAGTCACCAGTTATTACATGACAGTCATCAGTTATTACATGACAGTCATCAGTTATTACATGACAGTCATCAGTTATTACATGACAGTCATCAGTTATTACATGACAGTCATCAGTTATTACATGACAGTCATCAGTTATTACATGACAGTCATCAGTTATTACATGACAGTCATCAGTAATTACATGACAGTCATCAGTTATTACATGACAGTCATAAGTTATTACATGACAGTCATTAGTTATTACATGACAGTCATCAGTAATTTCATGACAGTCATCAATTATTACATGACAGTCATCAGTTATTACATGACAGTCATCAGTAATTACATGACAGTCATCAGTTATTACATGACAGTCATCAGTTATTACATGACAGTCATCAGCAATTACATGACAGTCATCAGTTATTACATTACAGTCATCAGTTATTACATGACAGACATCAGTTATTACATGACAGTCATCAGTTATTACATGACAGTCATCAGTTATTACATGACAGTCATCAGTTATTACATGACAGTCATCAGTTACTACATGACAGTCATCAGTTACTGCATGACAGTCATCAGTTATTACATGACAGTCATCAGTTACTACATGACAATCATCAGTTATTACATGACAGTCATCAGTTATTACATGACAGTCATCAGTTACTACATGACAGTCATCAGTTATTACATGACAGTCATCAGTTATTACATGACAGTCATCAGTTACTACATGACAGTCATCAGTTATTACATGACAGTCATCAGTTACTACATGACAGTCATCAGTTATTACATGACAGTCATCAGTTATTACATGACAGTAATCAGTAATTACATGACAGTCATCAGTTATTACATGACAGTCATCAGTTATTACATGACAGTCATCAGTTATTATATGACAGTCATCAGTAATTACATGACAGTCATCAATTATTACATGACAGTCATCAGTTATTACATGACAGTCATCAGTAATTACATGACAGTCATCAGTTATTACATGACAGTCATCAGTTATTACATGACAGTCATCAGCAATTACATGACAGTCATCAGTTATTACATTACAGTCATCAGTTATTACATGACAGACATCAGTTATTACATAACAGTCATCAGTTATTACATGACAGTCATCAGTTATTACATGACAGTCATCAGTTATTACATGACAGTCATCAGTTATTACATGACAGTCATCAGTTATTACATGACAGTCATCAGTTATTACATGACAGTCATCAGTTATTACATGACAGTCATCAGTTATTACATGACAGTCATCAGTTATTACATGACAGTCTTCAGTTATTACATGACAGTCTTCAGTTATTACATGACAGTCATCAGTTATTAAATGACAGTTTTCAGTTATTACATGGCAGTCATCAGTTATTACATGACAGTCTTCAGTTATTACATGACAGTCATCAGTTATTACATGACAGTCTTCAGTTATTACATGACAGTCTTCAGTTATTACATGACAGTCATCAGTTATTACATGACAGTCATCAGTTATTACATGACAGTCTTCAGTTATTACATGACAGTCATCAGTTATTACATGACAGTCATCAGTTATTACATGACAGTCTTCAGTTATTACTATGACAGTCATCAGTTATTACATGACAGTCATCAGTTATTACATGACTGTCTTCAGTTATTACATGACAGTCATCAGTTATTACATGACAGTCATCAGTTATTACATGACAGTCTTCAGATTTTTACATGACAGTCATCAGTTATTACATGACAGTCATCAGTTATTACATGACAGTCATCAGTTATTACATGACAGTCTTCAGTTATTACATGACAGTCATCAGTTATTACATGACAGTCATCAGTTATTACATGACAGTCTTCAGTTATTACATGACAGTCATCAGTTATTACATGACAGTCATCAGTTATTACATGACTGTCTTCAGTTGTTACATGACAGTCATCAGTTATTACATGACAGTCATCAGTTATTACATGACAGTCTTCAGTTATTACATGACAGTCATCAGTTATTACATGACAGTCATCAGTTATTACATGACAGTCATCAGTTATTACATGACAGTCTTCAGTTATTACATGACAGTCATCAGTTATTACATGACAGTCATCTGTTATTACATGACAGTCTTCAGTTATTACATGACAGTCATCAGTTATTACATGACAGTCATCAGTTATTACATGACAGTCTTCAGTTATTACATGACTGTCATCAGTTATTACATGACAGTCATCAGTTATTACATGACTGTCTTCAGTTATTACATGACAGTCATCAGTTATTACATGGGCAGTCATCAGTTATTACATGACAGTCTTCAGTTATTACATGACTGTCTTCAGTTATTACATGACAGTCATCAGTTATTACATGACAGTCATCAGTTATTACATGACAGTCTTCAGTTATTGCATGACAGTCATCAGTTATTACATGACAGTCTTCAGTTATTACATGACAGTCATCAGTTATTACATGACAGTCTTCAGTTATTACATGACAGTCATCAGTTATTACATGACAGTCATCAGTTATTACATGACAGTCTTCAGTTATTACATGACAGTCATCAGTTATTACATGACAGTCATCAGTTATTACATGACAGTCATCAGTTATTACATGACAGTCTTCAGTTATTACATGACAGTCATCAGTTATTACATGACAGTCATCAGTTATTACATGACAGTCTTCAGTTATTACATGACAGTCATCAGTTATTACATGACAGTCATCAGTTATTACATGACAGTCTTCAGTTATTACATGACAGTCATCAGTTATTACATGACAGTCATCAGTTATTACATGACAGTCATCAGTTATTACATGACAGTCTTCAGTTATTACATGACAGTCATCAGTTATTACATGACAGTCATCAGTTATTACATGACAGTCATCAGTTATTCATGACAGTCTTCAGTTATTACATGACAGTCATCAGTTATTACATGACAGTCATCAGTTATTACATGACAGTCATCAGTTTTACATGACAGTCTTCAGTTATTACATGGGCAGTCATCAGTTATTACATGACAGTCATCAGTTATTACATGACAGTCTTCAGTTATTACATGACAGTCATCAGTTATTACATGACAGTCATCAGTTATTACATGACAGTCTTCAGTTATTACATGACAGTCATCAGTTATTACATGACAGTCATCAGTTATTACATGACAGTCTTCAGTTTTTTACATGACAGTCATCAGTTATTACATGACTGTCTTCAGTTATTACATGACAGTCATCAGTTATTACATGACAGTCATCAGTTATTACATGACAGTCTTCAGTTATTACATGACAGTCATCAGTTATTACATGACTGTCTTCAGTTATTACATGACAGTCATCAGTTATTACATGACAGTCATCAGTTATTACATGACAGTCTTCAGTTATTACATGACAGTCATCAGTTATTACATGACAGTCATCAGTTATTACATGACAGTCATCAGTTATTACATGACAGTCTTCAGTTTTTACATGACAGTCATCAGTTATTACATGACAGTCTTCAGTTATTACATGACAGTCATCAGTTATTACATGACTGTCTTCAGTTATTACATGACAGTCATCAGTTATTACATGACAGTCATCAGTTATTACATGACAGTCTTCAGTTATTACATGACAGTCATCAGTTATTACAAGACAGTCATCAGTTATTACATGACAGTCTTCAGTTATTACATGACAGTCATCAGTTATTACATGACAGTCATCAGTTATTACATGACAGTCATCAGTTATTATATGACAGTCTTCAGTTATTACATTACAGTCATCAAGTATTACATGACTGTCTTCAGTTATTACATGACAGTCATCAGTTATTACATGACAGTCATCAGTTATTACATGACAGTCTTCAGTTATTACATGACAGTCATCAGTTATTACATGACAGTCATCAGTTATTACATGACAGTCTTCAGTTATTACATGACAGTCATCAGTTATTACATGACAGTCATCAGTTATTACATGACTGTCTTCAGTTATTACATGACAGTCATCAGTTATTACATGACTGTCTTCAGTTATTACATGAAAACAAATATAATTAATGAAATAAACAATATACAATTTACGAAGTTCAACGTGAGACACAGAGACACGTGAGACACATTGTATTCCTTGTACTTCTCTGTATCATGTTCAAATAAATAAATAAATAAATAAAAAGAAAACATTGTATAATAATTGCTGTGAATCCACAGATTCCAGTCTGCCTTAATATCTTAGTTACTGAACGATAACCAACAAACTGAGACTTATGGAGCACAATAACAAGGTAAACTTTCCTTTCTGGTAAACTCACCAACGCTAGAAAATATGAAGACATCAGAAGGTAGTAGGTTGGTAGACAGCAACCACCCAGGGAAGTACTACCGTCCTGCCAGATGACTGTGAAACAGAAACCTGTAACTGTTTTGCATGATGGTAGGATTGCTGGTTTCTTTTTCTGTCTCATGAACACGCTAGATAACAGGGATATCTTGCTACTCCTACTTACACTTTGGTCACACTTCACAGACACGCACATGCATATATATATATACATACATCTAGGTTTTTCTCCTTTTTCTAAATAGCTCTTGTTCTTCTTTATTTCTTCTATTGTCCATGGGGAAGTGGAAAGAATCTTTCCTCCGTAAGCCATGCGTGTCGTATGAGGCGACTAAAATGCCGGGAGCAATGGGCTAGTAAACCCCCTTTTCCTGTAGACACTTACTAAAAAGAGAAGAAGAAAAACTTTATAAAACTGGGATGCTTAAATGTGCGTGGATGTTAGTGCGGATGACAAGAAACAGATGATTGCTGATGTTATGAATGAAAAAAAGTTGGATGTCCTGGCCCTAAACGAAACAAAGCTGAAGGGGGTAGGAGAGTTTCAGTGGGGGAAATAAATGGGATTAAATCTGGAGTATCTGAGAGAGTTAGAGCAAAGGAAGGGGTAGCAGTAATGTTAAATGATCAGTTATGGAAGGAGAAAGAGAATATGAATGTGTAAATTCAAGAATTATGTGGATTAAAGTAAAGGTTGGATGCGAGAAGTGGGTCATAATAAGCGTGTATGCACCTGGAGAAGAGAGGAATGCAGGGAGAGAGAGAGATTTTGGGGAGATGTTAAATGAATGTATAGGACCCTTTGAACCAAGTGAGAGAGTAATTGTGGTAGGGGACCTGAATGCTAAAGTAGGAGAAACTTTTAGAGAGGGTGTGGTAGGTAAGTTTGGGGGTGCCAGGTGTAAATGATAATGGGGGCCCTTTGATTGAACTTTGTATAGAAAGGGGTTTAGTTATAGGTAATACATATTTTAAGAAAAAGAGGATAAATAAGTATACAAGATATGATGTAGGGCGAAATTACAGTAGTTTGTTGGATTATGTATTGGTAGATAAAAGACTGTTGAAATAGACTTCAGGATTGTACATGTTTATAGAGGGGCCACAGATATATCAGATCACTTTCTAGTTGTAGCTACACTGAGAGTAAAAGGTAGATGGGATACAAGGAGAATAGAAGCATCAGGGAAGAGAGAGGTGAAGGTTTATAAACTAAAAGAGAGGCAGTTAGGGTAAGATATAAACAGCTATTGGAGGATAGATGGGCTAATGAGAGCATAGGCAATGGGGTCGAAGAGGTATGGGGTAGGTTTAAAAATGTAGTGTTAGAGTGTTCAGCAGAAGTTTGTGGTTACAGGAAAGTGGGTGCGGGAGGGAAGAGGAGCGATTGGTGGAATGAAGATGAAAGAGAGTAGTAAGGGAGAAAAAGTTAGCATATGAGAAGTTTTTACAAAGTAGAAGTGATGCAAGGAGGGAAGAGTATATGGAGAAAAAGAAAAGAGGTTAAGAGAGTGGTGAAGCAATGTAAAAAGAGAGCAAATGAGAGAGTGGGTGAGATGTTATCAACAAATTTTGTTGAAAATAAGAAAAAGTTTTGGAGTGAGATTAACAAGTTAAGGAAGCCTAGAGAACAAATGGATTTGTCAGTTAAAAATAGGAGAGGAGAGTTATTAAATGGAGAGTTAGAGGTATTGGCAAGATGGAGGGAATATTTTGAGGAATTGTTTAAATGTTGATGAAGATAGGGAAGCTGTGATTTCGTGTATAGGGCAAGGAGGAATAACATCTTGTAGGAGTGAGAAGAGCCAGTTGTGAGTGTGGGGGAAGTTCGTGAGGCAGTAGGTAAAATGAAAGGGGGTAAGGCAGCCGGGATTGATGGGATAAAGATAGAATGTTAAAAGCAGGTGGGGGTATAGTTTTGGAGTGGTTGGTGCAATTATTTAATAAATGTATGGAAGAGGGTAAGGTACCTAGGGATTGGCAGAGAGCATGCATAGTTCCTTTGTATAAAGGCAAAGGGGATAAAAGAGAGTGCAAAAATTATAGGGGGATAAGTCTGCTGAGTATACCTGGTAAAGTGTATGGTAGAGTTATTATTGAAAGAATTAAGAGTAAGACGGAGAATAGGATAGCAGATGAACAAGGAGGCTTTAGGACAGGTAGGGGTGTGTGGACCAGGTGTTTACAGTGAAACATTAAGTGAACAGTATTTAGATAAGGCTAAAGAGGTCTTTGTGGCATTTATGGATTTGGAAAAGGCGTATGACAGGGTGGATAGGGGGGGCAATGTGGCAGATGTTTGCAGTGTATGGTGTAGGAGGTAGGTTACTGAAAGCAGTGAAGAGTTTTTACGAGGATAGTGAGGCCAAGTTAGAGTATGTAGGAAAGAGGGAAATTTTTTCCCAGTAAAAGTAGGCCTTAGACAAGGATGTGTGATGTCACCGTGGTTGTTTAATATATTTATAGATGGGGTTGTAAGAGAAGTAAATGCGAGGGTCTTGACAAGAGGCGTGGAGTTAAAAGATAAAGAATCACACACAAAGTGGGAGTTGTCACAGCTGCTCTTTGCTGATGACACTGTGCTCTTGGGAGATTCTGAAGAGAAGTTGCAGAGATTGGTGGATGAATTTGGTAGGGTGTGCAAAAGAAGAAAATTAAAGGTGAATACAGGAAAGAGTAAGGTTATGAGGATAACAAAAAGATTAGGTGATGAAAGATTGAATATCAGATTGGAGGGAGAGAGTATGGAGGAGGTGAATGTATTCAGATATTTGGGATGGACGTGTCAGCGGATGGGTCTATGAAAGATGAGGTGAATCATAGAATTGATGAGGGAAAAAGAGTGAGTGGTGCACTTAGGAGTCTGTGGAGACAAAGAACTTTGTCCTTGGAGGCAAAGAGAGGAATGTATGAGAGTATAGTTTTACCAACGCTCTTATATGGGTGTGAAGCATGGGTGATGAATGTTGCAGCGAGGAGAAGGCTGGAGGCAGTGGAGATGTCATGTCTGAGGGCAATGTGTGGTGTGAATATAATGCAGAGATTCGTAGTTTGGAAGTTAGGAGGAGGTGCGGGGATTACCAAAACTGTTGTCCAGAGGGCTGAGGGAAAGGGTTGTTGAGGTGGTTCGGGACATGTAGAGAGAATGGAGCGAAACAGAATGACTTCAAGAGTGTATCAGTCTGTAGTGGAAGGAAGGCGGGGTAGGGGTCGGCCTAGGAAAGGTTGGAGAGAGGGGTAAAGGAGGTTTTGTGCGCGAGGGGCTTGGACTTCCAGCAGGTATGCATGAGCGTGTTTGATAGGAGTGAATGGAGACAAATGGTTTTTAATACTTGACGTGCTGTTGGAGTGTGAGCAAAGTAACATATATGAAGGGGTTCAGGGAAACCGGCAGGCCGGACTTGAGTCCTGGAGATGGGAAGTACAGTGCCTGCACTCTGAAGGAGGGGTGTTAAAGTTGCAGTTTAAAAACTGTAGTGTAAAGCACCCTTCTGGCAAGACAGTGATGGAGAGAATGATGGTGTAAGTTTTTCTTTTTCGGGCCACCCTGCCTTGGTGGGAATCGGCCAGTGTGATAATAGAATAATAGAAAAATCAGAAGAAACATTCTCCAGTATAACTGGACAATGTATAACATACAGAATAACATTCCAACTGTTCCAATTTTCAGAAATAATTTTAGTGCAGTGACAAATTGCCATTACACAAACTAAACTTAATTGTTACTAACTATCCTTGTCCTATGATGCGGCAAACAAGTGTGATAAACTGAAATATATGTAGTCGTGGCTTTGTCCGTGTACATGCCTACCTTTCCCATTACATTGTTAAATGTTCCAAACTTCAGAACATCCGTGACTTAACCTAATTCTCTTTTTCGCTCCCTCTCCCTCTTCCCCTTTCCCTTTTCCTCTTTCTTCTATAGGTTTTCTTTCTTCCGCCTTCAGTGTTTGGTTCTTCCCTTCATCCTGCTCTTAGCTCTCCTGCAGTGCTCCTCTTTCTAGGTCTTTGACTGACTCCACTATTACTACGACTACTACTACTACTACTACCACTACCTCTCTACTTCCTTTTCTACTACCTCTCTTGTCCCGTCTCTGTCTGCTGGCCTATATATACTGGTTCCTTCTCTCCTTTCTGAACTTCATGAGATGATTGGTGGAATTTCGGTGTTGTACACAGGTGTTGTTCAAGTTATCGTTCATATATGCATAAATGTGTTCATTTAAGCGAGTGTCGAGGTTTCTTGCTGTTTCACCTACATAAATCTTGTCGCAGCCTCCACAGGGTATAATGTGAACCCCTGTGTTGACTGGTTCGTGGTGCTTGGAGTTTGTTCTGGTTAGATCCTTTATCGAAGTGCTGGAAGCGATGGCGACTCTGGTGTTAGCTTGTGCAAGTACTTTAGAAACGCTCAGTGCAACCTGGCTGTTGGGAAGAAGTTATAATTCTTCAAGCACCACAAAAAAGTCAACGCAGGGGTTTACACTATACCCTGTGGAGGCTGTTACAAGATTTATGTGGGTGAAACAGCAAGAAACCTCGACACCCGCCTCAATGAACACATTGATGCATGTAGGAACGATAACTTGAACAACGCCTGTGTACAACACCGAAATTCCACCAATCTCATGAAGTTCAGGGACGCCCAACTAGTGATCAATGAAACTAATTTCCGCACACGCAAGTGCCTAGAATCTTCACTAATAACTGTTTCTAATACAAGTAAACAAAACAAAGGCAGCTTCACCATCTCTGAAGTCTTAGCAACAATCCTCTTGAAAACAGTAAACCCTGCCATCACATAGTCTCTCCTGTTAATACTACACAAGCACATTACAGAGAATGAACATTGAAACAGGCATTCTCTATTCACCCTCCAATAGAAATATTTGTCTAACCAATTTTTATGTTTCCCAAGTAATAGCTTTTATATCCTTTACTCATGTGCAAGTTAATTGTTTTAACATACTGTATTACTACTACTACTACCACCACTAATATTGCACCTCACTCTGAGCCTATATATACCCTCTGTGTCCATGTACTGTTTGTAACGGCTTGACAAAGCTCCTGGATAGTGAAATGTTGCCCCAATAAAATGTCACATTAGTTGCACTTGTGTCCTTTTACTTTACACGAATTATATCATCCTCTTCAAATTTGATTCCCAAATTTAGGACAACCTGCTTCTTGTCATTCATAACATTAGAAAACAATTGCTATGTCTTATATTCTACACCAAAACACGTGCAAGCAGTCCATCTTTAAAATGTAATTCTTCGTCTTTTTAAAAAGTAACTGATACAGAAGAATAAGAATTAACGAGGTCTTTTCTTCCCAGCGTTTTAGTCGTCTTACGGAAGAAGAATTTTATCCCACTTCAACCTGGAATTAAGAGGCAACACTACAAGACCAAAACTATTAAGTAACTGGAATAAAACTGTGTTGAATGTGTTAACATTTACATAAACATTCACATAATCATTTGTGTATTGTATACAAGATGGAATAGTAACAAAATTTTCCTGCCATATAACGTGTTTATGACATAACCACTAAACCAGGTGCCCCCTTCCCAGAGGTACCTAACGTGGCCTCGAATAATTATTAATTTTACAACTAAACCATTGCTTCTGCCTTGATATATTTCACCAAAGTCTCAGCAGCGAAACATAATCATGGAAGTACGTCAGTGATACACTGTTTATAGCGAGAAAGAAATTATTTGTGAAGAGCGTCAGGGATTACTAGTATTATAAATATTTTAATTATTATTATTAGTATTATTATGGTTGGTTAATGGGGTTTAAGGTCCGTCTCCTGCACTAGTATCATTAAGGCTTCACTAACCTTTTCTTCATCAGAGAAGAATAAAATAATCACTGAAAGAGGATTACAATAAACTGTTAACTAATATACGGTGAGAGAAATATACATCTCAGTGAGTAAATTCTGCTTTCTTATTATTAATTATTATTACTATTTTTAATTAAATTATTATTATTATTATTATTATTTTATTGTCGAAAAAAATCTTGGTTTAGTTCGTGTGTCACACAATGCTGAATTTGTAACCTTAAATCAGCGATTCCTGAACTGTTTTGTGTCTCGGTCATAATCACAGTTGGTCTTTGTCTCCACGACTCTCTCCTTCCTTTGTTTAAAATTATAAGTGGAAAAAAATACTCTTTATTAAAAGAGGGAAATTGAGAACCTAGTTTTAATTCTTAACTTTGTTATTTTTAATTATTCAGAAGTCTTTCTAAAGAGAAAATCACAAATAAACGACACATTCCATATTTTTGCTCTGGACATTCCCTCGCCCCGCTGCCACGGAGACAAACATCCCGTTAAGATCGATGCTCCGCTGCCATATATGGTAATGTGCGCTTGACATTGTTATCTCTGACGTAACATCCCGTGTTCAGACGAGAGTTGTTATCTACTTCACAATTATCCTGGTCGAGGCTGTATCTGCTATTTTTGACTTAGCTAAACGGATAGTCATTAGAGTTTTTCCTAGAAATGTTTATATGTTCTTTCTTATACATGATATAGATTATCTCTAACTTATATTCTATACTCAGCTTGTCCTCAGCGTTATGTTTTAGTTACTCTTATTATTAGGAATTTTAATATTTACCAGAAGAATGTCCTGGTACTGGTCATAAACTATCTCTTACTCATTATGGTTCAGTAGAGACGGTTGCTGAAAATTTGTGCATATTTCTAATACATTCCAAAATTAAAGGATATTTGTACATATTAAAATAAAAAAGTAAAATAAGAGTGTAAAACAAAAATCGTTAATGGTTGATTTGCCTCATTAAAAATATTTTTTTTATGGTGTAAGTGGACATTTTGTTGGATTCTATGCTGGAGAATACCTCTTCTGGTTTACTATAAACTTTAAACACTCGTGAGTTTCCTCGCTGGTAACTTTGACTTGATTATAGGTGGAGTAAGTTTTAACTTGCTGATCTTATTAATTAATAATAACAGGAGACTTCTCCAAGGGTAAGTGGAAAAAATTCTTCCTGTGTAAGCCGGGAACAAGGTGCTAGTAACACCTCCTCAATACATTACTAATTTTAAAAAGAGAAACTTTCGATTTTCTGTTTGTCACTCTGCCTCGGTGGGATATGGCCGGTTTGTTGAAAAAAAATAACGGTAGACTGTCTAACAAACCATACCACGGACGTGGATAGAACCCGCGTTAGCCACTTGGCCAGCGGGCCAGCTGGCCCAGTGGCTAACGCGACGGGCTTGAGCTTTGAGACTCTGATCGCAGGTTATAACCCCATCCGTGTATGGTTTGTTTGCAATCGTGTCATTACGATTTCGTGAGTCACATAGACTGTCTCTTGTGTTCACAAACATATCACAAGGATTTATTTCATTAATTTAGCAAAGTTTAAATCAACATAATGTATATTTTATGAAAGTTAATTACTTATAAGTATTTTACTTACCATCAAAGCTGGTGTTTCTTAGTATAAG
>NC_069438.1:2256473-2286473 GCF_026875155.1 Cherax quadricarinatus | reverse complement strand
ATGCCTTCTTACAGTCCAAGAAAATGCAATCCACCCACCCCTCTCTCTTGTCTTACTGCTGTCACCATGTCATAGAACTCCAGTAGGTTTGTGACACAGGATTTCCCGTCATTGAAACCATGTTGGCTGCTGTTGATGAGATCATTCCTTTCTAGGTGTTCCACCACTCTTCTCCTGATAACCTTCTCCATGACTTTGCATAGTATACATGTAAGTGACACTGGTCTGCAGTTTAGTGCTTCATGTCTGTCTCCTTTTTTTAAATACTGGGACTACATTTGCTGTCTTCACTGCCTAAGGCAATCTCCCTGTTTTAATAGATGTATTGAAAATTGTTGTTAAGGGTACACATAGCGCCTCTGCTCCCTCTCTCAGGACCCATGTAGAGATGTTATCTCTCCACATTGCCTTTGAGCCATCTAGTTCACTCAGAAGCCTCTTCACTTCTTTCTCGGTTGTGTGTACTGTGTCCAGCACTTGGTGGTGTGCCCCACCTCTCCGTCTTTCTGGAGCCCCTTCTGTCTCCTCTGTGAACACTTCTTTGAATCTCTTGTTGAGTTCCTCACATACTTCATGGTCATTTCTTTTTGTCTTTCCTCCTTCCTTCCTTAACCTGATTACCTGGTCCTGACTGTCGTTTTCCTCCTGATGTGGCTGTATAACAGTTTCGGGTCAGATTTGGCTTTCGCTGCTATGTTGTTTTCATATTGTCGTTGGGCCTCCCTTCTTATCTGTGCATTTTCGTTTCTGGCTCTACGACTGCTCGCCTTATTCTCCTGGGTCCTTTGCCTTCTATATTTCTTCCATTCCCTAGTACACTTGGTTTTTGCCTCCCTGCACCTTTATGTGAACCATCGGCTCATCCTGGCTTTTTCATTATTCCTGTTACCCTTGGGTACAAACCTCTCCTCAGTCTCCTTGCACATTGTTGCTACATATTCCATCATCTCATTAACTGGCTTCCCTGCCAGTTCTCTGTCCCACTGAACCCTGATCAGGAAGTTCCTCATTCCTGTGTAGTCCTCTTTCTTGTAGTTTGGCTTCATTCGTCCTGGCCTTCCTGCTTCCCCATCCACTTGTAGCTCTACTGTGTATTCGAAGCTTAAAACCACATGATCGATGGCCCCAAGGGGTCTTTCATATATGATGTCCTCAATATCTGCACTACTCAAGGTGAATAATAAGTATAGTCTTGCCGGTTCATCCTCTCCTCTCTCTCTTGTAGTGTCCCTTACGTGTTGGTACATGAAGTTTTCCAGTACCACCTCCATCATCTTAGCTCTCCATGTATCTTGTCCCCCATGAGGCTCCAAGTTCTCCCAATCGATCTCTTTGTGGTTAAAGTCACCCATGATCAGGAGCTTTGCCATGCATGCATGAGCTCTTCTGGCCACTGCAGCCAGTATGTCAACCATCGCTCTTTTGCTCTCGTCATACTCTTGTCTTGGCCTCCTGCTGTTCTGTGGTGGGTTATACATCACTGCAACTACCACCTTGGGACCTCCAGAGTGAAGCGTTCCCGCTATGTAATCACTGTCTTCTCCGCTGTCTCCTCTCTCCAGCTCATCAAAATTCCATCAGTTTTTGATCAGCAGTGCCACTCCTCCACCCCCCATGTTCCCTCTGTCTTTCCTCAGGATCTTGTATCCCGTTGGAAAGATGGCATCTGTTATCACACCTGTAAGCTTGGTTTCTGTGAGAGCTATGATGTCCGGTGATGCCTCTTTGACTCTTTCTTGCCACTCCTCCAACTTATTTGTTATTCCATCAGTGTTGGTGTACCATACCTTCAGTTTCCTGTCCAACACTCTGGTTTGGGGGGGCCTGTGAGGGTGGGAGACCTGGTAGCATACTGTGCTATTCTATAGCTGGGTGTTGGGTGGAACCTGTGGGTATTTATTGTTGTTTGTGTTGGGATTGTGTGATAGGCTGTGGGGTTCTGAGGATAGTTGTGTGTGTGCTTCCCTGTGCTGCTCTGTTCTGCTCTGACTGACCTCTGCTGGTTCCATCCTTGTCTCCTTTCCTAGCTCCTTTCACTTTTTGTCTTCTTCCTCAGTTGCTGTCATTCTGTTTGTGTTCTGTCTCTGTCTAGGAATGCCCTCTTGTACTCTTCCAAGTATTTCAACCATGGTTTCTCTTGGAGGATCCTGTTCCACACTGTTTCTGTCCTGAGAATCAGCTTGATCAGTCGATTTCTCCCCTTCAAGTACCCCCCCTATTCTCTGAAAAGTTACAATCTCGTCCATGTCTTCTTCACCTATTTCCGTGATTATTTTCTCAATCTCCTTTCTTTCCTCCTGCCGTCTTTCAGTGTGTGTCCTTTCCTCTCTCTCCTGAAGCCCATGGATAAACATTGATTTTGCCCTTTCTTCCTCCCATTGCCTCTCCCTCTCTGACTCTGGATCCTGTCTGTATGTGGTCATTTTCTCCCTTGATTTTTCCAGTGGCTCCTGGTAGCATGGTTGTGCCTCTGCATTCGACCTATCACCCTCTCTACCCGCACCCAGCTGCTCATCCCTTTCACTCCCTGGCCCTTCTTGGCAGGCTGTTATGACCTTAGCATAATTCATATCTCCTTCTTTCCCGTTCGGCCTCTCAGCTTCATATGCTGTGTCTTCTCTGGTCACTACCCCTGTAACTTGCCTCAGCCTGTTTACCTCATCTTCTAGGACCCTCATCCTGGCTACTGCAGTTTCAACTTGTGACTCCCAATTCTTCTCCTCCTTCTCCAACCTCTTTTCCAATTTTACAGAAAGCTCTTTCTCCATTTTTTCAGAAAGCTCTCCTAATTTTCTCTCCCACTCTAGCTCGATCCTTTTCCACTGCTCCTCCATCCACTCCTCCCTACCAGAACCATTCTCATCTGATCCCTGATTCCTGCGAGTCACCATCATTTTTTTTTTCTTCCCTAGAAAGAAAGGAAAGGTAGAAGGAGAGAGAGAGAGGAAAATGAGAAGGGAAAAGGGGGAAGAGAGAGAGAGTGAGATAGAGAGTGAGAGAGAGAAAGAGAGAGAAGAGAGAGGGGAGGGAGAGAGGGGGAAAGAGAGGGGAGAGAGACTGGGAGAGAGGGGTGGAGAGACAGGGGGGAAGGGGGAGAGAGGGGCAGTTGGAAGAGAGGGAAGAGAGAGGATTGGGGGAGAGGGAGAGGAGGAGCAGAGGAGGGGAGAGAGATGGGAGGGAGGTGGGAAAAGGGTGAGGGGAGAGATAATGAGAGAGGTGAGATGTTAGAGGGAGAGAGATGTTAGAGGGGGGGAGGTGTTAGAGGGAAGAGATGTTAGAGGGGAGAGATGAGAGAGGGGAGAGAGATAGGTAGAGAGAGAGAGAGAGATAGGTAAAGAGAGAGATAGGTAGAGAGATATAGGTAGAGATATAGGTAGAGAGATAGGTAGTGACAGAGAGATAGGTAGAGATAGGTATAGAGAGGTAACAAGGGAGATAGTACTGAGAGAGAGAGAGAGAGGGAGTGTGTGTGTGTGTGTGTGTGTGTGTGTGTGTGTGTGTGTGTACTCACCTGATTTTTGTTGCAAGGGTCGAGACTCAGCTCCTGGCCCCACCTCTTCACTGATCGCTACTAGGTCCTCTCTCTCTCTGCTTCCTGAGCTTCGTCATACCTCTTCTTAAAACTATGTATTGTTCCTGCCTCCACTACTTCACTTGCTAGGCTATTCCACTTGCTGACAACTCTATGACTGAAGAAATACTTCCTAACGTCCCTGTGACTCGTCTGAGTCTTCAGCTTCCAGTTGTGACCCCTTGTCCCTGTGTCCCCTCTCTGGAACATCCTATCTCTGTCCACCTTGTCTATTCCCCGCAGTATCTTGTATGTCGTTATCATGTCTCCCCTGACCCTTCTGTCCTCCAGTGTCGTCAGTCCGATTTCCCTTAACCTTTCCTCGTACGACATTCCCTTGAGCTCTGGGACTAGCCTTGTTGCAAACTTTTGTACTTTCTCTAACTTGTAATAAAGTTGGTAGAATTACCGACAATATGTATAGTAAAAGGACACAAGTGCAACTAATGTGACATTTACTGTGGCAACGTTTCGCTCTCCAGGAGCTTTATCAAGCCATTACAAACAATACATGGACACAGAGGGTATATAAAGGCTCAGAGTGAGGTGCAATACTAGTGAGGTAACATTTCGATGTTCACTAGTGGTAGTAGTAGTAGTAGTAGTGACAAAAGTAATACAATATGATAGAGCAATTAATTCGTACAAGAGTAAAAGGATATAAAAGCTATTACTTGGGTAACATAAAAATAGGTTGGACAAATATAGACTGGAAAGAGGCAGCTTGTTTCAGTGTTCACTCTCCGTAATGTGCTTTGTGTAGTATAACAGGAGAGACTATGTGATGGCAGGGTTTACTGTTTTCAGGAGGATTCTTGCTAAGACTTCGGATATGGTGAAGCTGCCGTTGTTTTGTTTAATTGTATTCGAAACAGCGATCAGTGCTGATTCGAGGCATTTGCGTCTGCGGAAATTAGTTTCTTTGATCACTAATTGTGCGTCTCTGAATTTCATGAGATGATTGGTGGAATTTCGGTGTTGTATACAGGCGTTGTTCAAGTTATCGTTCCTACATGCGTAAATGTGTTCATTGAGGCGGGTGTCGAGGTTTCTTGCTGTTTCACCTACGTAAATCTTGTCACAGGCTCCACAGGGTATAGTGTAAACTCCTGCATTGACTGGTTCGTGGTGCTTGGATTGTGTCCTGGTTAGATCCTTTATTGAAGTGCTAGAAGCGATGGCGACTCTGGTGTTAGCTTGTGAAAGTACTTTTGAGACGTTCAGTGCAACCTGGCTGTTGGGAAGAATTATAACTTTGTTGGGAGTTGTGTTGATGCGTGGAGAATTAATGATCTGAAGAGCTCTTTTCTTGCAGTCTTTGATGAAAAAAGAAGGAAAATGTAACTCAGTGAATGTTTGGTGAATATATGTACATTCCTCGTCAAGAAACTCAGGACTGCAAATTCGGTATGCTCTTAGGAAAAACCCGATGATGATGCCTCTTTTGGTCTTGGTATCTTGACTGGATTGTAGATGAATGGTTCAGAGAACCGACATGTTGATAAATTAGACACATGTGCAACTCTTGGGTATCTTTATTGAGGAAACGTTTCGCCACACAGTGGCTTCATCAGTCCATACAAAGGAGAATCTTGAAGAACAGGAGGAGAATGAGGTAATCAGTCCCTCAACCTTGAGTCGATGTGGTCAGTCCATCAATCTTGAATGGAATACCAATGGAATGGAATACCATACTTGTATTCTATTCAAGATTGATGGACTGACCACATCGACTCAAGGTTGAGGGACTGATTACCTCATTCTCCTCCTGTTCTTCAAGATTCTCCTTTGTATGGACTGATGAAGCCACTGTGTGGCGAAACGTTTCCTCAATAAAGATACCCAAGAGTTGCACATGTGTCTAATTTATCATCTTGACTGGAATAGAAGTGTGTGTGATCATTTTTATTGGTGGGTTTCCGATAAACTTGAAATCTTAGGTTGTTGTCTACTTTGTGAATGAGGACGTCGAGGAAAGGTAGCTTGTCGTTGGACTCTTCTTCTAGTGTAAACTGGATCGCCGGTTCAACTGCGTTGAGCCTTGCCTGAAGATCCCGTACATCAAAACGTTTTGGAGTTATTACGAGGACATCGTCCACGTAACGTAACCAAGTGACGCTTGAAGGGATGATGTTGGCGAAGTGTTCGGACTCTAGGTGTTCCATGTATAAGTTGGCTAGGACGGCACTTATGGGGGACCCCATTCCCATGCCGTAGGTTTGTTTGTAGAGCTTGTTATTGAAAGAAAAACAGTTGAAATTAACACAGAGTTCAATCAAGTCAACAAAATCTCCGGGAGGTAGAGGAAGATTATGGTCCTGATTGACTTTACGTCGTAGAACCTCGATGGCTTTTTTGGTAGGTACTTTTGTGAAGAGGGAAGTCACATCCAAACTGCTTAGTTTCTTGTTATGGATGGAGAGGTTACGGATGCGGTTGAGAAGGTCACCTGAGTGTTTAAGATGAGCGGGGCTGATGGTCCCCAGAAGGCAGGAAAGATGTTTGGCAAGAACTCCGGCTAGTTTGTGTGGAGCACTGCCTATTCCTGACGTGATCGGTCTGAGTGGAATATTGTGTTTATGGGTCTTGGGTAAACCATACATGTGTGCTGGTTTAGGGTTGCTTGGTAACAAATACAGAAGTTTCTTCCCTTCTCTAGTGCGTTTGAGTATTTGTCTGGTTTTATATAGAAAGTCTTTGGTGAGCGTCTCCCACTGTTGAGTGCTGATGGGTTCGTATGTAGATGTGGAGGTGGAGTCGTCATCCTCAACACCAGTGACTAAAATGATGGACCTTTTGAATGATCAATCTACATACGAACCCATCAGCACTCAACAGTGGGAGAGCCTCACCAAAGATTTTCTATATAAACCAGACAAATACTCAAACGCACTAGAGAAGGGAAGAAACTTCTGTACTTGTTACCAAGCAACCCTAAACCAGCATACATGTATGGTTTACCCAAGACCCAAAAAACCAATATTCACTCAGACCAATCACGTCAGGAATAGGCAGTTGGCTCCACACAAACTACCCGGGAGTTCTTGCCAAAACATCTTTCCTGCCTTCGGGGGAACCATCACCCCCGCTCATTTTAAAACACTCAGATGACCTTCTAAACCGCATCCGTAACCTCCATCCATAACAAGAACTAAGCAGTGTGGATGTGACTTCCCTCTTCACAAAAGTACCTAATAAAAAAGCCATCGGGGTTCTACGACGAAAATTTCAATCAGGACCTTAATTTTCCTCACCTCCCGGAGATTTTGTTGACTTGATTAAAACTCTGTGTTAATTTCAACTGTTTTTCTTTCAATAACAAGCTCTACAAACAAAACCTATGGCATGGGAATGGGGTCCCCCTTTAAGGCCGTCCTAGCCAACTTATACATGGAACACCTAGAGTCCGAACACTTCGCCAACATCATCCCTTCAAGCGTCACTTGGTTACGTTACGTGGACGATGTCCTCGTAATAACTCCAAAACGTTTTGATGTACGGATCTTCAGGCAAGGCTCAACGCATTTTGAACCGGCGATCAGTTTACACTAGAAAGAAGAGTCCAACGACAAGCTACCTTTCCTCGACGTCCTCATTCACAAAGTAGAAAACAACCTAAGATTTCAAGTTTATGGGAAAACCCCACCAATAAAAATGATCTCACACACTTCTATTCCAGTCAAGATACCAAGACCAAAAGAGGCATCATCATCGGGTTTTTCCTAAGCATACCGAATTTCAGTCCTGAGTTTCTTGACGAGGAATGTAACATATATTCACCAAACATTCACTGAGTTTCATTTTCCTTCTTTTTTTCATCAAAGACTGCAAGAAAAGAGCTCTTCAGATCATTAATTCTCCACGCATCAACACAACTCCCAACAAAGTTATAATTCTTCCAAACAGCCAGGTTGCACTGACGTCTCAAAGTACTTTCACAAGTTTAACACCAGAGTCGCCATCGCTTCTAGCACTTCAATAAAGGATCAAACCCAGGACACAATCCAAGCACCACGAACCAGTCAATGCAGGAGTTTACACTAAAACCCTGTGGAGGCTGTGACAAGATTTACTAGGTGAAACAGCAAGAAACCTCGACACCCGCCTCAATGAACACATTTACGCATGTAGGAACGATAACTTGAACAACCCCTTTGTGTACAACACCGAAATTCCACCAATCATCTCATGAAATTCAGAGACGCACAATTATGATCAAAGAAACTAATTTCCGCAGACGCAAGTGCCTCGAATCAGCACTGATCGCTGTTTCGAATACAATTAAAAAAACAACGGCAGCTTCACCATCTCCGAAGTCTTGAAAGAATCCTCCTGAAAACAGTAAACCCTGCCATCACATAGTCTCCCCTGTTATACTACACGAAGCACATTACGGAGAGTGAACACTGAAACAAGCTGCTCTTTCCAGTCTATATTTGTCCAACCTATTTTTATGTTACCCAAGTAATAGCTTTTATATACTTTTACTCTTGTACGAATTAATTGCTCTATCATATTGTATTACTTTTGTCACTACTACTACTACTACTACTACCACTAGTAAACATCGAAATGTTACCTCACTAGTATTGCACCTCACTCTGAGCCTTTAATACCCTCTGTGTCCATGTATTTGTTTGTAATGGCTTGATAAAGCTCCTGGAGAACGAAACGTTGCCACAATAAATGTCACATTAGTTGCACTTGTGTCCTTTTACTTTCTCTAACTTCTTGACGTGCTTGACCAGGTGTGGGTTCCAGACTGGTGCTGCATACTCCAGTATGGGCCTAACATACCCCAGTGTACAGTGACTTGAACGATTCCTTATTAAGGTATCGGAACGCTATTCTCAGGTTTGCCAGGCGCCCGTATGCTGCAGCGGTTATTTGGTTGATGTGTGCCTCCGGTGATGTGCTCGGTGTTATGGTCACCCCAAGGTCTTTCTCCCTGAGTGAGGTCTGTAGTCTTTGTCCACCTAGCCTAAACTCTGTCTGCAGTCTTCTTTGCCCCTCCCCAATCTTCATGACTTTGCATTTGGCTGGATTGAATTCGAGAAGCCAGTTGCTGGACCACATGTCCAGCCTGTCCAGGTCTCTTTGCAGTCCTGCCTCATCCTCGTCCGATTTAATTCTTCTCATCAACTTCACGTCATCTGTGTGTGTGTGTGTGTGCTTCTCTGCATGTACTGCTTACATGTACATTTTCTTCATATGTATACATGTGCATTAATGTGTATGCATACTGTTTATGAAGGTGCAAACATATGCCTGTGTGAATTTTTTTTCAGATACCAGATTAGTCCCACCAAGGTAGGGTGACGGAAAAAGAAGAAACACTTTAACCATCACTCTCCCTATCACTGTCTTGCGAGAGTCGTGTCCACATCACAGCTCAGATATCTCTACAAACTGCAGTATCATTATTCCCTCCTTTATAGTGCAGGAAATGTATGTTAATGTATTAAATTATATGTTATTATTAAAATCATGGGGATGCGCCAAACCCGTAGGAATATACAGCATCTGAGCGGGGAAAAGACATTCAGACTCTATTCACCAGCTTCAGGGGACCTCCCTTGATGGGATTAATGTATGTAAAGGTGTATTTCTGTGAGTGTGTATGTTTTGTACGTATTTTCGTATGTTCATTTTGGTTTATATATTCATATAAGTATGTACATTTATACATATGTACATGTGCATATGTATGCATGTACAAATGTATTTTTCATGCATTTCCTCAAATGTTTGTAATTACCTATTTGTTATTGTGTATTTGCTGCTACAGTACTAGCATTCCTGTACTTTTGTTATTGTGTATTTCTTGCTACAGTAGTAGCACTTCTGTACTTTTGTTATTGTGTATTTCTTCCTACAGTAGTAGCATTCCAGTACTTTTGTTATTGTGTATTTGCTGCTACAGTAGTAGCATTCCTGTACTTTTGTTATTGAGTATTTCTTCCTACAGTAGTAGCATTCCAGTACTTTTGTTATTGTGTATTTGCTGCAACAGTAGAAGCGTTTCTGTACTTTTGTTGTTTTGTATTTGCTGCTACAGTAGAAGCGTTTCTGTACTTTTGTTATTGTGTATTTGCTGCTACAGAAGTAGCTCTCCTGTACTTTTGTTCTTGTGTATTTGCTGCTACAGTAGTAGCACTCCTGTACTTTTGTTATTGTGTATTTGCTGCTACAGTACTAGCTCTTATGTACTTTTGTTATTGTGTATTTCCTGCTACAGTACTAGCTCTCCTGCACTTTTGTTATTGGGTATTTGCTGCTACAGTAGTAGCACTCCTGTACTTTTGTTATTGTGTAAATTTTCTGCTACAGTAGTAGCACTCCTGTACTTTTGTTATTGTGTATTTCCTGCTACAGTAGTAGCACTAATGTACTTTTGTTATTGTGTATTTTCTGCTACTGCAGTAGCCCTCCTGTACTTTTGTTATTTTGTATTTGCTGCTACAGTAGCAGAGCTCCTATACTTTTGTTATTGTGTATTTGCTGCTACAGTAGTAGCACTCCTGTACTTTTGTTATTGTGTATTTGCTGCTACAGTAGTAGCACCCCTGCACTTTTGTTGTTGAGTATTTGCTGCTACAATAGTAGCATTCCTGTACTTTTGTTATTGTGTATTTGCTGATGCAGTAGTACCACTCCTGTACTTTTGTTATTGTGTATTTGCTGGTACAGTAGTAGCACTCCTGTGCTTTTGTTATTGTGTATTGGCTGCAACAGTAGTAGCACTCATGCACTTTTGTTATTGTGTATTTACCGCTATAGTAGTGTATCTCCTGTGCTTTTGTTATTGTGTATTTGCTTCTACAATAGTATCATTCCTGTACTTTTGTTATTGTGCATTTTCAGAAACAGTAGTAGCACTCTTGTACGTTTGTTATTGTGCATTTGCTTCTAGAGTAGTAGCACTCCTGTGTTTTTGTTATTGTGTATTTGCTGTTACAGAAGTAGCACTCCTGTACTTTTGCTATTGTGCATTTGCTGCTACAATAGTAGCTCTCCTGTACTTTTGTCATTGTGTATTTGCTGCTACAGTAGTGTCACTCCTGTTCTTTTGTTATTGTGTATTTGCTGCTACAGTAGTGTCACTCCTGTACATTTGCTATTGTGTATTTGCTGCTACAGTAGTGTCACTCCTGTTCTTTTGTTATTGTGTATTTCCTGCTACAATAGTAGTATTCCTGTACTTTTGTTATTGTGTATTTGCTGCATCAGTAGCAGCACTCCTGTGCTTTTGTTATGGTGTATTTCCTGCTGCAATAGTAGCATTCCTTTACTTTTTTTATTGTGTATTTGATGCAACAGCAGCAGCACTCCTGTGCTTTTGTTATTATGTATTTGCTGCTATGGTAGTGCCACTGCTGTACTCTTGTTATTCTGTATTTGCTGCAACAATAGTAGCATTCCTGCACATTAGTTATTGTGTCTTTGGTTCTACAATAGTATCATTCCTGTAATTTTGTTATTGTGTATTTGCTGCTTTTGTAGTAGCTCTCCTGTACTTTTGTTATTGTGTATTTGCTGCTACAGTAGAAGGACTCCTGTACTTTTGTTATTGTGTATTTGCTGCTATAGGAGTAGCGCTCATGTAAGTTTGTTATTGTGTATTTGCTGCTACTGTAGTAGCACTCCTGTACTTTTGTTATTGTGTTTTTTCTACTACAGCAGTAGCTCTCCTGTACTTTTGTTATTGTGTAATTGCTGCTACAGTAGTAGCCGTACTGTACTCTTGTTATTGTGTATTTGCTGCTACAGAAGTAGCACTATTGTACTTTTGTTATTGAGTATTTGCTGCTACAGCAGTAGCACTCCTCTACTTTTGTTGTTGTGTATTTGCTGCTACAGTAGTAACACTCCTGTACTTTTGTTATTGTGTATTTTCTGCTACAGCAGTATCACTGCTGTACTTTTGTTATTGTGTATTTGCTGCTACAGCAGTAGCCCTCCAGTACTTTTGTTATTTTGTGTTTGCTGCTACAGTAGTAGCACTCCTGTACTTTCGTTATTGTGTATTTGCTGCTACAGTAATAGCACTCCTGTACTTTTGTTATTGTGTATTTGCTGCTACAGTAGTAGCACTCCTGTACTTTTGTTATTGTGTATTTGCTGCTTCAGTAGTAGCACTCCTGTGCTTTTGTTATTGTGTATTTACTGCTGCAGTAGTAGCACTCCTGTACTTTTGTTATTGTTTATTTGCTGCTACAGTAGTAGCACTCCTGTACTTTTGTTATTGTGTATTTGCTGCTACAGTAGTAGCACTCCTGCACTTTTGTTATTGTGTATTTGCTGCTACAGTAGTAGCACTCCCGTACATTTTTTATTGTGTATTTGCTGCTAGAGAACTAGCTCTCCTGTACATTTGTTATTTTGTATTTGCTGCTACTGTAGTAGCATTCCTGTACTTTTGTTATTGTGTATTTGCTGCTACTGTAGTAGCACTCCTGTACTTTTGTTATTGTGTATTTGCTGCTAGAGAACTAGCTCTCCTGTACATTTGTTATTGTGTATTTGCTGCTACTGTAGTAGCACTCCTGTACTTTTGTTATTGTGTATTTGCTGCTACAGTAGTAGCACTCCTGTACTTTTGTTATTGTGTATTTCCTGCTACAATAGTAGCATTTGTGTTCTTTTGTTATTGTGTATTTCTTGCTACAGTAGTAGCACTCCTGTACTTTTGTAATTGTGTATTTTCTGCTATAGTAGTGCCACTCCTGTACTTTTGTTATTGTCTATTTGCTGCTACAGTAGTAGCACTCCTGTGTTTTTGTTATTGTGTATTTGCAGCTACAGTAGTAGCACTCCTGTTATTTTGTTATTGTGTATTTGCAGCTACAGTAGTAGCACTCCTGTTCTTTTGTTATTGTGTATTTGCAGCTACAGTAGTAGCCCCTCCTGTTCTTTTTGTTATTGTGTATTTGCGCTACAGTTTGTAGCACTCCTGTTATTTTGTTATTGTGTATTTGCTGCTACAGTAGTAGCACTCCTGTTCTTTTGTTATTGTGTATTTGCAGCTACAGTAGTAGCGCTCCTGTAAGTTTGTTATTGTGTATGTGCTGCTACAGTAGTAGCACTCCTGTACTACTGTTATTGTGTATTTGCTGCTACAATAGTAGCACCCCTGCACTTTTGTTATTGTGTATTTGCTGCTACAGAAGCAGCACTCCTGTACTTTTGTTATTTTGTATTTGCTGCTACAGTAGTAGCACCCCTGCACTTTTGTTATTGTGTATTTGCTGCTACAGAAGCAGCACTCCTGTACTTTTGTTATTGTGTACTTGCTACTACAGTAGTAGCACTGCTGCACTTTTGTTATTGTGTGTTTGCTGCTACAATAGTAGCATTCCTGTACTTTTGTTACTGTGTATTTGCTGCTGCAGTAGTAGCACTCCTGTACTTTTGTTATTGTGTATTTGCTGCTGCAGTAGTAGCACTCCTGTACTTTTGTTATTATGTACTTGCTGCTACGGTGGTGTCACTCCTGTACTTTTGTTGTTGTGTATTTCCTGCTACAATAGTAGCATACCTGTACTTTTGTTATTGTGTATTTGCTATTACAGTAGTTGCACTGCTGCACTTTTGTTATTTTGTATTTGCTGCTATAGTAGTGTCTCTCCTGTACTTTTGTTATTGTGTATTTACTGCTACAATAGTAGCATTCCAGTACTTTTTTATTGTGTATTTGCTACTACAGTGGTAGCACTGCTGCACTTTTGTTATTGTGTATTTGCTTCTACAATAGTAGCACTCCTTTACTTTTCTTATTGTGTATTTGCTGCTACAGTAGTAACACTCCTGTACTTTTGTTATTGTGTATTGGCAGCTATTGCAGTAGCATTCCTGTACTTTTGTTATTGTGCATTTGCTTCTAGAGTAGTAGCACTCCTGTACGTGTGTTATTCTTTATTTGCTGCTAAAGTCGTAGCATTCCTGTACTTTTGTTATTGTGTATTTGCTGTTACAGCAGTAGCACTCCTGTACTTTTGTTATTTAGTATTTGCTGCTACAGTAGTAGCACTCCTGTGTTTTTGTTATTGTGTATTTGCTGTTACAGTAGTAGCACTCCTGTACTTCTGTTATTTTGTATTTGCTGCTACAGTAGTAGCACTCCTGTACTTTTGTTATTGTGTATTTGCTGCTATAGTAGTAGCTCTCCTGTACTTTTGTTATTATGTACTTGCTGCTACGGTGGTGTCACTCCTGTACTTTTGTTGTTGTGTATTTCCTGCTACAATAGTAGCATACCTGTACTTTTGTTATTGTGTATTTGCTATTACAGTAGTTGCACTGCTGCACTTTTGTTATTTTGTATTTGCTTTCTATTAGTGGGGTCTCTCCTGTACTTTTGTTATTGTGTATTTACTGCTACAATAGTAGCATTCCAGTACTTTTTTATTGTGTATTTGCTACTACAGTGGTAGCACTGCTGCACTTTTGTTATTGTGTATTTGCTTCTACAATAGTAGCACTCCTTTACTTTTCTTATTGTGTATTTGCTGCTACAGTAGTAACACTCCTGTACTTTTGTTATTGTGTATTGGCAGCTATTGCAGTAGCATTCCTGTACTTTTGTTATTGTGCATTTGCTTCTAGAGTAGTAGCACTCCTGTACGTGTGTTATTCTTTATTTGCTGCTAAAGTCGTAGCATTCCTGTACTTTTGTTATTGTGTATTTTCTGCTACAGTAGTAGCACTTCTGTACTTTTGTTATTGTGTATTTGCTGATACAGTAGTAGCACTCCTGTACTTTTGTTGTTGTGTATTTGCTGCTACAGTAGTAGCACTCCTGTACTTTTGTTATTGTGTATTTGATGCTACAGTAGTAGCACTCCTGTACTTTTGTTATTGTGTATTTGCTGCTTCAGTAGTAGCACTCCTGTGCTTTTGTTATTGTGTATTTACTGCTGCAGTAGTAGCACTCCTGTACTTTTGTTATTGTGTATTTGCTGCTACAGTAGTAGCACTCCTGTACTTTTGTTATTGTGTATTTGCTGCTACAGTAGTAGCACTCCTGCACTTTTGTTATTGTGTATTTGCTGCTACAGTAGTAGCACTCCCGTACTTTTGTTATTGTGTATTTGCTGCTAGAGATCTAGCTCTCCTGTACATTTGTTATTGTGTATTTGCTGCTACTGTAGTAGCATTCCTGTACTTTTGTTATTGTGTATTTCCTGCTACAATAGTAACATTCGTGTTCTTTTGTTATTGTGTATATCCTGCTACAGTAGTAGCACTCCTGTACTTTTGTTATTGTGTATTTTCTGCTATAGTAGTGCCACTCCTGTACTTTTGTTATTGTCTATTTGCTGCAACAATAGTAGCATTACTGTACTTTTGTTATTATGTATTTGCTGCTAAAATAGTACCATTCCTGTACTTTTCTTATTGTGTATTTGCTGCTACAGTAGTAGCACTCTTGTTATTTTGTTATTGTGTATTTTCTGCTACACGAGTAGCGCTCCTGTAAGTTTGTTATTGTGTATTTGCTGCTGCAGTAGTAGCATTTATGAACTTTTGTTATTGTGTATTTGTTGTTACAGTAGTAGCACTCCTGTGTTTTTGTTATTGAGTATTTGCTGTTACAGTAGTAGCACTCCTGTACTTTTGTTATTTTGTATTTGCTGCTACAGTAGTAGAACTCCTGTACTATTGTTATTGCGTATTTGCTGCTACAGTAGTAGCATTTATGAACTTTTGTTATTGTGTATTTGTTGTTACAGTAGTAGCACTCCTGTGTTTTTGTTATTGAGTATTTGCTGTTACAGTAGTAGCACTCCTGTACTTTTGTTATTTTGTATTTGCTGCTACAGTAGTAGAACTCCTGTACTTTTGTTATTGCGTATTTGCTGCTACAGTAGTAGCACGCCTGCACTTTTGTTATTGTGTATTTGCTGCTACAGTAGTAGCACTCCTGTACTTTTGTTATTGTGTACTTGCTACTACAGTAGTAGCACTGCTGCACTTTTGTTATTGTGTGTTTGCTGCTACAATAGCAGCATTCCTGTACTTTTGTTACTGTGTATTTGCAGGTACAGTATTGTCACTCCTGTACTTTTGTTATTTTGTATTTACTGCTAAAATAGTAGCATTCCTGTACTTTTGTTACTGAGTATTTGCTGCTCAGTAGTAGCACTCCTGTACTTTTGTTATTATGTACTTGCTGCTACAGTACTGTCACTCCTGCACTTTTGTTATTGTGTATTTCCTGCTACAATAGTAGCATACATGTACTTTTGTTATTGTGTATTTGCTACTACAGAAGTAGCACTGCTGCACTTTTGTTATTTTGTATTTGCTGCTATAGTTTTGTCGCTCCTGTACTTTTGTTATTGTGTATTTGTTGCTACAATAGTAGCATTCCAGTACATTTTTTATTGTGTATTTGCTACTACAGTGGTAGCACTGCTGCACTTTTGTTATTGTGTATTTGCTGCTAAAATAGTAGCATTCCTGTACCTTTGTTATAATGTATTTGCTGCTGCAGTAGTACCACTCCTGTACTTTTGTTATTGTGTATTTGCTGGAACAGTAGTACCACTCCTGTACTTTTGTTATTGTGTATTGGCTGGAACAGTAGTAGCACTCCTGTAATTTTGTTATTGTGTATTTGTTGCTATAGTAGTGTAACTCCTGTGCTTTTGTTATTTTGCATTTGCTGCTACAATAGTAGCATTCCTGTACTTTTTTTATTGTGTATTTGCTTCTACAATAGTAGCATTCCTGTACTTTTCTTATTGTGTATTTGCAGCTACAGTAGTAACACTCCTGTACTTTTGTTATTGTGTATTTGCTGCTGCAGTAGTCGCTCTCCTGTACTTTTGTTATTGTGTATTTGCTGCTGCACTAGTAGCACTCCTGTACTTTTGTTATTGTTTATTTGCTGCTACAGTAGTAGTTCTCCTTTTCTTTTGTTGTTGTGTATTTGCCTCTACAGTAGTAGCACTCCTGTACTTTTGTTATTGTGTATTTGCTGCTACAGTAGTAGCACTCCTGTACTTTTGTTATTGTGTATTTGCAGCTACAGTAGTAGCACTCCTGTACTTTTGTTATTGTGTATTTGCTGCTAGAGTAGTAGCACTCCTGTACTTTTGTTATTGTGTATTTGCTGCTACAGTAGTAGCACTCCTGTACTTTTGTTATTGTGTATTTGCAGCTACAGTAGTAGCACTCCTGTACTTTTGTTATTGTGTATTTGCTGCTACAGTAGTAGCACTCCTGTACTTTTGTTATTGTGTATTTGCTGCTACAGTAGTAGCACTCCTGTACTTTTGTTATTGTGTATTTGTTGCTGCAGTAGTAGCACTCCTGTACTTTTGTTATTGTGTATTTGCTGCTACAGTAGTAGCACTCCTGTACTTTTGTTATTGTGTATTTGCTGCTACAGTAGTAGCACTCCTGTACTTTTGTTATTGTGTATTTGTTGCTGCAGTAGTAGCACTCCTGTACTTTTGTTATTGTGTATTTGCTGCTACAGTAGTAGCACTCCTGTACTTTTGTTATTGTGTATTTGCTGCTACAGTAGTAGCACTCCTGTACTTTTGTTATTGTGTATTTGCTGCTACAGTAGTAGCACTCCTGTACTTTTGTTATTGTGTATTTGCTGCTACAGTAGTAGCACTCCTGTACTTTTGTTATTGTGTATTTGTTGCTGCAGTAGTAGCACTCCTGTACTTTTGTTATTGTGTATTTGCTGCTACAGTTGTAGCACTCCTGTACTTTTGTTATTGTGTATTTGCTGCTACAGTAGTAGCACTCCTGTACTTTTGTTATTGTGTATTTGCTGCTACCGTAGTAGCTCTCCTGTACTTTTGTTATTGTGTATTTGCTGCTACAGTAGTAGCACTCCTGTACTTTTTTTATTGTGTATTTGCTGCTACAGTAGTAGCACTCCTGTACTTTTGTTATTGTGTATTTGTTGCTGCAGTAGTAGCACTCCTGTACTTTTGTTATTGTGTATTTGCTGCTACAGTAGTAGCACTCCTGTACTTTTGTTATTGTGTATTTGCTGCTACAGTAGTAGCACTCCTGTACTTTTGTTATTGTGTATTTGTTGCTGCATTAGTCGCACTCCTGTACTTTTGTTATTGTGTATTTGCTGCTACAGTAGTAGCACTCCTGTACTTTTGTTATTGTGTATTTGCTGCTACAGTAGTAGCACTCCTGTACTTTTGTTATTGTGTATTTGCTGCTACAGTAGTAGCACTCCTGTACTTTTGTTATTGTGTATTTGCTGCTACAATAGTAGCACTCCTGTACTTTTGTTATTGTGTATTTGTTGCTGCAGTAGTAGCACTCCTGTACTTTTGTTATTGTGTATTTGCTGCTACAGTAGTAGCACTCCTGTACTTTTGTTATTGTGTATTTGTTGCTGCAGTAGTAGCACTCCTGTACTTTTGTTATTGTGTATTTGCTGCTACAGTAGTAGCACTCCTGTACTTTTGTTATTGTGTATTTGTTGCTGCAGTAGTAGCACTCCTGTACTTTTGTTATTGTGTATTTGCTGCTACAGTAGTAGCACTCCTGTACTTTTGTTATTGTGTATTTGTTGCTGCAGTAGTAGCACTCCTGTACTTTTGTTATTGTGTATTTGCTGCTACAGTAGTAGCACTCCTGTACTTTTGTTATTGTGTATTTGCTGCTACAGTAGTAGCACTCCTGTACTTTTGTTATTGTGTATTTGCTGCTACAGTAGTAGCTCTCCTGTACATTTGTTATTGTGTATTTGCTGCTACAGTAGTAGCACTCCTGTACTTTTGTTATTGTGTATTTGCTGCTACAGTAGTAGCACTCCTGTACTTTTGTTATTGTGTATTTGCTGCTACAGTAGTAGCTCTCCTGTACTTTTGTTATTGTGTATTTGCTGCTACAGTAGTAGCACTCCTGTACTTTTGTTATTGTGTATTTGCTGCTACAGTAGTAGCACTCCTGTACTTTTGTTATTGTGTATTTGTTGCTACAGTAGTAGCACTCCTGTACTTTTGTTATTGTGTATTTGCTGCTACAGTAGTAGCACTCCTGTACTTTTGTTATTGTGTATTTGCTGCTACAGTAGTAGCTCTCCTGTACTTTTGTTATTGTGTATTTGTTGCTACAGTAGTAGCACTCCTGTACTTTTGTTATTGTGTATTTGCTGCTACAGTAGTAGCACTCCTGTACTTTTGTTATTGTGTATTTGTTGCTACAGTAGTAGCACTCCTGTACTTTTGTTATTGTGTATTTGCTGCTACAGTAGTAGCACTCCTGTACTTTTGTTATTGTGTATTTGCTGCTACAGTAGTAGCACTCCTGTACTTTTGTTATTGTGTATTTGTTGCTACAGTAGTAGCACTCCTGTACTTTTGTTATTGTGTATTTGTTGCTACAGTAGTAGCACTCCTGTACTTTTGTTATTGTGTATTTGCTGCTACAGTAGTAGCTCTCCTGTACTTTTGTTATTGTGTATTTGCTGCTACAGTAGTAGCACTCCTGTACTTTTGTTATTGTGTATTTGTTGCTACAGTAGTAGCACTCCTGTACTTTTGTTATTGTGTATTTGCTGCTACAGTAGTAGCACTCCTGTACTTTTGTTATTGTGTATTTGTTGCTACAGTAGTAGCACTCCTGTACTTTTGTTATTGTGTATTTGCTGCTACAGTAGTAGCTCTCCTGTACATTTGTTATCATATGAGCTTTTATTTATTTAAATTCTTGTACTATTACTACTTTTTTTAATACTTTCCATTTTTGATGATTTGCAACAGTGTCGTGTTGTTATTCTTCTTGCAAGAATAACATGACATGAAACCCTTTTGTTATCATGTCTGTTCTTTTCCTCATGTCATCCAACATTAGAAACTTTCATGTTATTAACCTTTCATGTTATTAATTCTTCTTAAATATTAAAGTTTTTAGAAAATTTCCAGACATATTTGTTTCTTCAAGTTAAGTCGCCACTCAAGTTTCTTCAAGTTAAGTCGCCACTCAAGTTTCTTCAAGTTAAGTCGCCACTCAAGTTTCTTCAAGTTAAGTCGCCACTCAAGTTTTTTCAAGTTAAGTCGCCACTCAAGTTTCTTCAAGTTAAGTCGCCACTCAAGTTTCTTCAAGTTAAGTCGCCACTCAAGTTTCTTCAAGTTAAGTCGCCACTCAAGTTTCTTCAAGTTAAGTCACCACTTAAGTTTCTTCAGTTTAAGTCGCCACTCAAGTTTCTTCAAGTTAAGGCTCCACTCAAGTTTCTTCAAGTTAAGGGGCCACTCAAGTTTCTTCAAGTTAAGGCGCCACTCAAGTTTCTTCAAGTTAAGTCGCCACTCAAGTTTCTTCAAGTTAAGTCGCCACTCAAGTTTCTTCAAGTTAAGTCGCCACTCAAGTTTCTTCAAGTTAAGTCGCCACTCAAGTTTCTTCAAGTTAAGGCGCCACTCAAGTTTCTTCAAGTTAAGGCACCACTCAAGTTTCTTCAAGTTAAGTCGCCACTCAAGTTTCTTCAAGTTAAGTCGCCACTCAAGTTTCTTCAAGTTAAGGCGCCTCTCAAGTTTCTTCAAGTTAAGGCACCACTCAAGTTTCTTCAAGTTAAGGCGCCACTCAAGTTTCTTCAAGTTAAGGCACCACTCAAGTTTCTTCAAGTTAAGTCACCACTCAAGTTTCTTCAAGTTAAGGCGCCTCTCAAGTTTCTTCAAGTTAAGGCACCACTCAAGTTTCTTCAAGTTAAGGCGCCACTCAAGTTTCTTCAAGTTAAGGCACCACTCAAGTTTCTTCAAGTTAAGGCACCACTCAAGTTTCTTCAAGTTAAGGCGCCACTGAAGTTTCTTCAAGTTAAGTCACCACTCAAGTTTCTTCAAGTTAAGGCACCACTCAAGTTTCTTCAAGTTAAGGCACCACTCAAGTTTCTTCAAGTAAAGGCGCATCTCAAGATTCTTCAAGTTAAGGCACCACACAAGTTTCTTCAAGTTAAGGCACCACTCAAGTTTCTTCAAGTTAAGGCACCACACAAGTTTCTTCAAGTTAAGGCACATCTCAAGTTTCTTCAAGTTAAGGCACCACTCAAGTTTCTTCAAGTTAAGGCGCCACTCAAGTTTCTTCAAGTTAAGAACATAAGAACATAAGAATGTAGGAACACTGCAGAAGGCTTAGTGGCCTATACGAGGCAGGTCCTTATCAAAACGACCTCTACCTAAAGCTACCCAAGAAATAACTCCCGTACCCTGTGACACCAATCAAACCCAGCCCCTGCCACTCATATATTTGTCCAGTCTCTTCTTAAAGCTACCCAAGGTCCTAGCCTCTATCACCTCACTGGGAAGACTGTTCCACGCATCTACAACTCTGTTAGAAAACCAGTACTTACCTATGTCTTTTCTAAATCTAAATTTATCCAACTTATATCCATTATTTCTGGTTCTTACATGGTTCGAAACCCTCAGTACTTTATTAATATCTCCCTTGTTTATGCCAGTCATCCACTTATACACTTCAATGATATCTCCCCTCATTCTACGCCTCTCCAGAGAGTGGAGATTTAAGGCTTTAAGTCTATCTTCATACGGGAGGTTCCTTACACAGTAAATCATTTTAGTCATTCTTCTCTGTATGCTCTCTAATGAGTCTATGTCCATCCTGTAGTAAGGGGACCAAAACTGAGCAGCATAATCTAAATGAGGCCTCACTAGTGATGTATAGAGCTGTAAAATAACTTTTGGACTTCTGTTACTTATACTTCTTGAGATGTGATGAATGGTTTGAAAAACCGACAAGTTGAAGATTGAGACACTTATGCAGCATATGGGAATATACACAAATAACCCGCACATAAAAGACAGAAGCTTACGACGACGTTTCGGTCCGACTTGGACCATTGACAAAGTCACAGTGTGACTTTGTCAATGGTCCAAGTCGGACCGAAACGTCGTCGTAAGCTTCTGTCTTTTATGTGCGGGTTATTTGTGTATCGTTCCAGTCACGGTATTGTGCCTTTTTGTTATTTAAGCCTATGGGAATCTTTATTCAGGAAACGTTTCGCCACACAGTGGCTTCATCAGTCCAATACAAAGAATAAGGCGTAAGGAGAGGAGGAGTATGAGGTAATCAGTCCCTCAGCCTGGAGTCGATGTGTTCAGTCCATCAATCTTGTAGAATGTACAGCATAGGGCCGTAGACGTGGCTTATATACTGTAGTGAGGTGAGGTGAAGCAGGCGGAGGCGGGGTCATAGTGGTACCATCCACTAGTCGAAGTAGGTCTTCGTCCAAAGGTCGAACAAGTGTTGAAGAATTCTTTGTAATCATGGGATCTTGTTACAAAGAATTCTTCAACATTGTTCAACCTTTGGACGAAGACCTACTTCGACTAGTGGATGATACCACTATGACCCCGCCTCCGCCTGCTTCACGTCACCTCACTACAGTATATAAGCCACGTCTACGGCCCTATGCTGTACATTCTACAAGATTGATGGACTGAACACATCGACTCCAGGCTGAGGGACTGATTACCTCATACTCCTCCTCTCCTTACGCCTTATTCTTTGTATTGGACTGATGAAGCCACTGTGTGGCAAAACGTTTCCTGAATAAAGATTCCCATATGCTGCATAAGTGTCTCAATCTTCAACTTCTTGAGATAAATCCAAGTAATCTGTTGGCCTTTTTAAGCACACTAAGGCATTGCTGTCTTGGCTTTAGATTTCTGCTTACCATGACTCCCAAGTATTTTTCACATTCTGTATGACCAAGCTCTACTTCACCTAGATTATAGCTTCGAGGGTTATTTTCATTACCAAGGGCAAGTACCTTACTCTTATCCACATTGAACTTCAACTGATACAAACTCAAATTTTTGCTTAATGTAAGTTATAAACAACTCTAATATCACTTATTCGTAAATATATGTGAAAGTTTATTTTATTATTCGCTCGAGTAACATGTGATTTTCTCATTTTTTTATAATATTAAGCCGTAGGTGCTTCTCTCTCTCTCTCTCTCTCTCTCTCTCTCTCTCTCTCTCTCTTCTCTCTCTCTCTCTCTCTCTCTCTCTCTCTCTCTCTCTCTCTCTCTCTCTCTTTACACTGGGTTTGACAAGGTTAAGTTAAGGATCCCTAGCTTTATTGTCAAGCTATTTACAGGTTAAGGATTCCTAACCGTATTGACAAGATAAGAGCTGTTACCTACATCAGCTCATTTGAATGCATTTTTAATGTCATGAAACATACATGTAGGGAACAGGATGAAATTGGAGCCATCTGTGGGCCAGTATTTTCTTCTGAACAATTGACTTTATCTCGTTGACATCATAATGCTGAATGAATGCATTCCATACTCGAGCCATCCTGGGGATAAATGATCTCAGATGAAGTGATGTTCTGGAAAAGGGTACAGCCAGAGTAAAGTTGCTGCTTTCTGCCCGTCTTGTGGTATAAAACCTTGCTTCACGCTGCTCTCAAAGTGGATTCAAGTGTGGTACTTTGACAATATTGACCTTGTACATAACAGTAAGACCACCCACATTCCTCCTGTGTTATAGGCTCTGCTGAAATGACAGATCTATCCAGGATGGGTCCAGGCGAGAGATGAGACGTCTTGCTCTGTTCTCTACTCTGTCAAGCAGTCGCAGATGAGGTGGGGGGGGGGGCGGCAAACCAAGAAAGTGGAGCATAGTCAAGGTGTGAGCGTACTTGTGCCTCCTACAAAATCTTGCAACCCCCTACTATCAAGCAGTTGCGAGGTACGGCGAAGTGCTGTAAGCTTCCTGGCTGCCTTGTTTCTCTTTCTTTTTTTTTCTCTCTCTTATTTTTACACAGGGTTTGACAAGGTTAGGTTAAGGATCCCGAGCTTTATTGACATGCTATATACAGGCTTAGTAAGGATTCCTAATTTTATTGACAGGCTAAGAGCTGTTAACTACATCATCTCATTTGAAAGCATTTTTATTGTTATGAAACATACAAGTAGGGAACGGGATGAAGTTGGGGACATCTGTTTGCCAACATTTTCATTTGATCAACTGATTTTATCTGGTTGCCATCATAAAGCTGTACTAATGTGTTCCATACTCGAGTCATCCTGGGGATAAATGACCTCAGATGAAATGATGTTCTGGAGAAGGGTACGGCCAGTGTTAAGTTGCTACTTTCTGCCTTTCTTGTGGTATAGCAGCTTGCTTCACTCTGTCCTTGAAGTGGATCGAAGTGTGGTACTTTGACAATATTGGCCTTGTACATAACAGTAAGGCCACCCACATCCCTCCTGTGTTGAAGGCTCTGCTGAAATGACAGATCTATCCACGGTTGGTCCAGGCGATGCGAAATACGACGAAGTGCTGTAAGCTTCCTGGCTGCCTTATTTGCAAGATTTACAACGTGGTTTTTCATGGTCAGTTTGTGGTCAAGTTTCATCCCAAGGACATCAACTTCTTCCACAAGTGCCAACACCTTCCCATTAATCCTTCGTACTGTAACGGCATTACCATCATGGTGCATAGAGACCATCATCATTTGTGTTTTTGCAGGTGCAAATGTTACTTGCCATCTATTTCCCCAAGCTGATATAGCTCTTAGCTGGTAATTGATGTAGCTTAGAGCAGTTGGCATTTCTTCTCTTGGGTAAGTGAATGTCAGTGTACAGTCGTCTGCATATGCATAGGATTCTGGGATGAGATAAAGATCATTGAAGTAGACATTCCATAACAATGGTCTCAGCACGCTTCATTGTGAAACACCTGCCCAAATAGGATGTCTTGCTGATACCGTTCCATTGAGAACTACCCTTAGAGATCTACCATGAAGGTAATCACTGAGGAGACGTTGCCTAGAGTCTGCAATTCCCATAGCTCTCAGTTTTGCTAAAGGGCCCTGGTGCCAAACCAGGTCGAAAGCACCAGCAATGTCTAGTGCTACCACACAGCTGACTTTGGATTCATCCAGTGACTGGTGCCACTTAGTGGAGAGGTTTAACAACAGATCAGCAGCAGAGTAACCTTTACTGAAGCCATATTGACGGTCACAAAGTAGTGAGTGGTAGTCAAAAAACTGTCAATTGTCTTGATATTATTACCTCAAGGATCTTGCCAGTGATTGACAGCAGTGACACTGGGTTGTAGTTGCTGATTTCTGCTCTGCTCTTCTTTTTGTGAACAGGGACTACATTTGCCTCTTTCCACAGAGAATGTCATTTACACTGTACTAGGCAGTGCCGAAAGATGCGAGTTAGAAGTGCTGCTAGCTGGTCTGTACACCTTCTCAGCAATCTTGGGCTCAGCTTATCTGGGCCCACAGCCTTTTCTTGGTCAAGCGATTTAAGAAGGAAATGCACCTCCTGCCTTATTTTCACCACTGACAGTTTTGACACAGCTCTTGCAGCTAGTCAAGGAGGGTCCCTTGCTGGATCAGGAACTTGAATTTAGGGGGCAAAGTGTTCTGCAAAGAGGTCCGCTTTCTCTTGACTACTAGTAGAGGTGGTCCCATCCTGTCGATTTAGAGGTGGCATTAGTTCATCAGGCAGGTAACCTTGTCTGTCCTTGACCAGGGACCACCAAGGTTTTGGAGCCTACTCTACCTGATGCTATCTTGTTGTGTACGCCTCCCATTTAGCTATGGCCCACTTTTGAACGTCACCCATATGCCTACAGGCTTGCCTGTGCAAGTTTCTGTTGTAGGGGGTAGGATGTCTCTTATACCTTCGCCATGCCTTGTACTTAGCAGTAGCAGCCTCTCTACAACGAAAGCCAAACCAAGGCTGATCTGTAGGTTTCGTCACATATTGCCAGTGAGGAATGTGTTCTTGTTGTAGATTAAGAATGTATCAAGTGAAGGCTTTCACTTGGTTGTCAACATTCCCTTGGAGAAGAGCATTCCAATCGGTGGTGGCGAGCTCAGAGTAAAGGGCTGGCCAATTACCTCTTTCCCATAGCCAGGTTGTGTGTGTGGACTCCTCATCTCGTTCTGTTGGGATCTTAAGTGTCAGAAAAACAGCCGTGTGGTCAGATGATCCAACGTAGCCGAGGGATTGACAAGTGACTATACCTTCTGCCAGATCGCTAACTACTGAGTCAAGGGAGGAGCCAGAGATGTGAGTAGGGAAATCAACAAAGCTTCTTATGTCAAATACTGCAAAAAGGTCATCAAAGTCCCTCTGTATAAGGTGCTGGTTGAGGTCACCAACAGTTACGATATGTTGACAGTTGTGTTGAAGCAGAAGGGAGTCCACATTTTCCATTAGGAAGTTGATGGGGTCTGCATGTTGCACATGCTGGTACTGAGGTACTAGTGTTTATACATAACTTGAAGAACATCATTTCAAGATGAGTAGGGGTGGCAACATCAATGTGCTGGGCATGAACACTTTTAGAGAAGCACACAGCAACACCTCCTCCTTGCCCTTGCCTGTCTCTTCTCATCCATGAGGTGTAGCCAGCAATTCTTGCAAAATTTTCTGGAGTCCTGCCGTCCAAAAATGTTTCAACAACACCTATCTTGTCGGGACGTAAAGTGTTCACAAAACTATGTGTAAGCTCTCCAACATTAGTAATAAAACCTCTAATGTTGTCCGACAGGATGCTGATAGACTGGCTCCTCATGATGTGGTCAGCCTGAGGTGGTGGGTGTGTAAGGCATGTAAGGTGCCTACCCTTGAGAGCGGAAGGGCACTGAAGCAGCTGCAGGGATGTATGTCTGCGGTCTCTTTTTTTTTTTTTTTTTTTTTTTTTTTTTTTTTTTTTTTTTTTTTTTTTTTTACACAGGGTTTGACAAGGTTAAGGATCACTAGCTTTATTGACAAGCTATTTACAGGTTAAGGATTCCTAACTTTATTGGCAAGCTAAGAACTGTTACCTACATCAGCTCATTTGAAAGCATTTTTATTGTTATGAGACATACAAGTAGGGAACAGGATGAAGTTGGAGCCATCTGTGGGCCAGCATTTTCATTTGATCAACTGACTTTATCTCGTTGACATCATTATGCTGTATGAATGTGTTCCATACTCGAGTCATCCTGGGTATGTATGATCTCAGATGGAGTGATGTTCTGGAGAAGTGTACAGCCAGAGTGAAGTTGCTGCTTTCTGCCCGTCTTGTGGCATAAAAGCTTGTTTCATGCTGTCCTTGAAGTGGATCCAAGTGTGGTATTTTGACAATATTGGCCTTGTACATAACAGTAAGGCCACCCACATCCCTCCTATGTTGAAGGCTCTGCTGAAATGACAGATCTATCCAGGATGGGTCCAGGCGAGAGATGAGACGTCTTGCTCTGTTCCCTGCTCTGTCAAGCAGTCGCAGATGAGAAGGGGGACAGGCAAACCAAGAAAGTGGAGCATACTCAAGGTGTGAGCGTACTTGTGCCTCGTACAGTATCTTGCAACCCCTACTGTCAAGCAGATGCTAGATACGGCGAAGTGCTGTAAGCTTCCTGGCTGCCTTGTTTGCAAGATTTACAACATGGTTCTTCATGGTTAGTTTGGAGCCGTAAAAACAGCCTTGTGGTCAGGCGACCCAACATAGCCGAGGGGTTGACAAGTGACTATGCCTTTGCCAGATCACTCACTACTGGGTCAAGGGAGGTGCCAGAGATATGAGTAGGGAAATCAACAAAGTTTCTCATGTCAAACACTGCAAGAAGGTCATCAAAGTCCCTCTGTATAAGGTGCTGGTTGAGGTCACCAACAATTATAATATGTTGACAGTTGTGTTGTAGCAGAAGGGAGTCAATATTTTCCATTAGGAAGTTGATGGGGTCAGCATGTTGCCAGTATTGGGCCCCTACTTAAACAAGATGGGTCCTACACAGATGACAGCAAGGAAATGAGTGAGCTACTCAAGTCCCAATATGACTCAGTTTTTAGCAAGCCGCTAACCAGACTGAGAGTCGAAGATCGAAATGAATTTTTTATGAGAGAGCCACAAAATTTGATTAACACAAGCCTATCCGATGTTATCCTGACGCCAAATGACTTCGAACAGGCGATAAATGACATGCCCATGCACTCTGCCCCAGGGCCAGACTCATGGAACTCTGTGTTCATCAAGAACTGCAAGAAGCCCCTATCACGAGCCTTTTCCATCCTATGGAGAGGGAGCATGGACACGGGGTCGTCCCTCAGTTACTAAAAACAACAGACATAGCCCCACTCCACAAAGGGACAGTAAAGCAACAGCAAAGAACTACAGACCAATAGCACTAACATCCCATATCATAAAAATCTTTGAAAGGGTCCTAAGAAGCAAGATCACCACCCATCTAGAAACCCATCAGTTACACAACCCAGGGCAACATGGGTTTAGAACAGGTCGCTCCTGTCTGTCTCAACTACTGGATCACTACGACAAGGTCCTAAATGCACTAGAAGACAAAAAGAATGCAGATGTAATATATACAGACTTTGCAAAAGCCTTCGACAAGTGTGACCATGGTGTAATAGCGCACAAAATGCGCGCTAAAGGAATAACAGGAAAAGTCGGTCGATGGATCTATAATTTCCTCACTAACAGAACACAGAGAGTAGTCGTCAACAGAGTAAAGTCCGAGGCAGCTACGGTGAAAAGCTCTGTTCCACAAGGCACAGTACTAGCTCCCATCTTGTTCCTCATCCTCATATCCGACATAGACAAGGATGTCAGCCACAGCACCGTGTCTTCCTTTGCAGATGACACCCGAATCTGCATGACAGTGTCTTCCATTGCAGACACTGCAAGGCTCCAGGCGGACATCAACCAAATCTTTCAGTGGGCTGCAGAAAACAATTTGAAGTTCAACGATGAGAAATTTCAATTACTCAGATATGGTAAACATGAGGAAATTAAATCTTCATCAGAGTACAAAACAAATTCTGGCCACAAAATAGAGCGAAACACCAACGTCAAAGACCTGGGAGTGATTATGTCGGAGGATCTCAACTTCAAGGACCATAACATTGTATCAATTGCATCTGCTAGAAAAATGACAGGATGGATAATGAGAACCTTCAAAACTAGGGAGGCCAAGCCCATGATGACACTCTTCAGGTCACTTGTTCTATCAAGGCTGGAATATTGCTGCACTCTAACAGCACCTTTCAAGGCAGGTGAAATTGCCGACCTAGAAAATGTACAGAGAACTTTCACGGCGCGCATAACGGAGATAAAACACCTCAATTACTGGGAGCGCTTGAGGTTTCTAAACCTGTATTCCCTGGAACGCAGGAGGGAGAGATACATGATTATATACACCTGGAAAATCCTAGAGGGACTAGTACCGAACTGCACACGAAAATCACTCACTACGAAAGCAAAAGACTTGGCAGACGATGCACCATCCCCCCAATGAAAAGCAGGGGTGTCACTAGCACGTTAAGAGACCATACAATAAGTGTCAGGGGCCCGAGACTGTTCAACTGCCTCCCAGCACACATAAGGGGGATTACCAACAGACCCCTGGCAGTCTTCAAGCTGGCACTGGACAAGCACCTAAAGTCAGTTCCTGATCAGCCGGGCTGTGGCTCGTACGTTGGTTTGCGTGCAGCCAGCAGCAACAGCCTGGTTGATCAGGCGCTGATCCACCAGGAGGCCTGGTCACAGACCGGGCCGCGGGGGCGTTGACCCCCGAAACTCTCTCCAGGTAAACTCTCTCCTGGTAAACACAGCACACAGCAACACCTCCTCCTTGCCATTGCCTGTCTCTTTTCATCCATGAGGTGTAGCCAGCAATTCTTGCAAAATTTTCTGGAGTCCTGTCATCCAAAAATGTTTCAACAACAGCTATCATGTCGGGACGTCGAGTGTTCACAAAACTATGTGTGAGCTCTCCAACATTAGTAATGAAACCTCTAATGTTGGCCGACAGGATGCTGATAGACTGGCTCCTCATGATGAAGTGGTCAGCTTGAGGTGGTGGGTGTGTAGGGAATGTAAGGTGCCTGCCATTGAGAGAGGTAGGGCACTGAGGTAGCTGCAGGGATGTAGGTCTGTGGTCTTGTATAAGGCACAATACCACCTGCTGGGCTGGCATAGGAGTAGCTAAGTGGGTGACGTGTGAGAGTGTTCACCAATTCAGAGATCCTGCTGGTTTGTTCTGAGAACAGGTTTCTAAACAGGTGGCCCTGTCTGTCAAGTTCCTTTTTCTTCCGACGCTGGTCCTCCTGATGTCCTTTCTTGTAGCAGTAATTACAACTGATATCTCGCAGGCAGTTGTTGGCAGTGTGCCCCTTCCGGTGACTATAATTTGTTGCACCTCCTGTGTTTTGCAGATTTGTCCTCAGATTCTGCCACTGGAACTGTGTTAGTGGAGGGTGAGACGGCTGTTGATGTCTTCATCCTCCACGTCCTCTTCCACGTCCTCTGCCCCGTCCTCTACCAGTTCTGACAGATGTGTCCCTGCTGTTCGTACTTCGGCGCAGTAGGTGATCAGGTGCAGTGATAGTTCCCTGATCATTAACTGCACCAGTCTCTGGTGGAGAAACTCCTGGCTCAGAACTTGCTGATGAA
>NC_069438.1:2246473-2251473 GCF_026875155.1 Cherax quadricarinatus | reverse complement strand
ATGTAAGGTGCCTGCCCTTGAGAGAGGTAGGGTACTGAGGGAGCTGCAGGGATGTAGGTCTGTGGTCTTGTATAAGGCCCAATCCCACCTGCTGGGCTGGGATTAGGAGTAGCTAAGTGGGTGACGTGTGAGAGTGTTTACCAATTCAGAGATCCTGCTGGTTTGTTCTGAGAACAGGTCTCTAAACAGGTGGCCCTGTCTGTCAAGTTCCTTTTCTTCCGACACTGGTCCTCCTTATGTCCTTTCTTGTAGCAGTAGTTACACCTGGTATCTCGCAGGCAGTTGTTGGCAGAGTGCCCCTTCCGGTGACAGCGAGAGCACAGCCTAGGTGCCTGGGAGGGTGGACTAGGATTTGTTGCACCTCCTGTGTTTCGCAGATTTGTCCTCAGATTCTGCCGCTGGAACTGTGTTAGTGGAGGGTGAGACGGCTGTAGATGTCTTCCTCCACCACGTCCTCCTCCACGTCCTCTACCCCGCCCTCTACCAGTTCTGACAGATGTGTCCCTGCTGTTCGTACTTCGGCGCAGTAGGTGATCAGGTGCAGTGATAGTTCCCTGATCACTAACTCTCTCTCTCTCTCTCTCCTCTCTCTCTCTCTCTCTCTCTCTCTCTCTCTTCTCTCTCTCTCTCTCTCTCTCTCTCTCTCACTCTGAAACTTTCAGTATTGTCACACAATTTACATTCTTCGTGAGTAATTATTTTCCCTTCACTACCTTCCATTATTTGACGTTAAATTCCATCAACCATTTACCACACTATGTGTTAATTTATCCAGGATATTTCGTAATAATTTATAATAATTTTTTCCATCATTTATGTTATTATGGTAAGTAGGAAGTTCTCCTCTGCCAAACTTATTACTTCTCTCCACACACACAATTTTACTTTGATGATTTTTATTTTCTCTTTAGAACAAAGTTTCTCATCTTTTAATAATTTACACTTTATTTTTGCTATAGTTTGCAGTTTCCAAATTAGTCTTTAAGTGGGTAAATTCTCTCAAAGACTTTTGTTAAAGCTTCATTCTTAAACAGTTTTCGTAATTGTCATTATGTTGAGATGATTGTAGGATCATTGTCAGTACTGTAGAAATGACTAACTTAGCTGCTGATGTGTTACGTACCACAGCAAATAATAATAATATCTTTATTTACTACAATGATACACGAAAGGAGGCGCTGACCAGGGAAGTGGAAACTATCGAACTTAAGCTAAATGACTCTTACAGGAACCAGGAGAGGCAGGAGGAGCTTAAAGCTATTAGTGAAATTGAAAGAAATTCAAAATATTTCTTTTCATATGCCAAAAACAAGGCAAATACCACATCTAGTATCGGGCCGTTACTCAGACAGGATGGGACTTACACAGACGACAACAAGGAAATGAGTGAAATATTGAAATCCCAGTACGACTCTGTGTTTAGTGAACCACTAATCGGTCTGAGGATCAACGACCCAAATGATTTCTTCATGAATGAGCCTCAAAACTCCATAAATGTATGCCAGATTTCCGACATTACCCTAACTCCGATAGATTTCGAAAAAGCCATTGACAACATGCCTATGCACTCAGCCCCGGGCCCAGACTCGTGGAACTCTGTTTTCATTAAGAACTGCAAGAAACCCCTCTCGTGTGACCTAAGTACACTATGGAGGAGGAGCTTGGACATGGGTGAAATTCACTTAAAACAACGGATATAGCCCCACTCCATAAAGGTGGCAGCAAAGCATTAGCTAAGAACTATAGACCAATAGCTCTGACGTCCCACATCATAAAAATCTTTGAAAGAGTGCTAAGAAGCAGGATTGCAAATCACCTGGATTCCCAAAATCTGCACAATCCAGGGCAACATGGGTTCAGGGCAGGTCGCTCCTGCCTCTCACAACTACTGGATCACTATGATATGGCCTTGGATGCACTGGAAGAAAATCAGAATGCAGATGTAATATACACAGACTTTGCAAAAGCATTTGACAAATGCGATCATGGCGTAATAGCCCATAAAAATACGTGCTAAAGGAATAACTGGGAAAGTGGGGAGATGGATCTTCAACTTCCTAACAAATCGAACACAAAGAGTAGTGGTCAACAGAGTTAAATCGGAGGCTGCCATAGTGAAGAGCTCTGTTCCACAAGGCACAGTACTCGCCCCCATCTTATTCCTTATCCTCATATCAGACATAAACAGAGATATACACCACAGCACCGTATCATCCTTTGCGGATGATACTAGGATCTGCATGAGGCTGTCATCTGCTGAGGACGCGGTTAACCTCCAAGAAGATATAAACAAAGTTTTCCAGTGGGCAACGGTAAACAATATGATGTTCAATGAGGACAAATTCCAACTACTCCGTTATGGAAAACTGGAGGAGATAATAACTAGAATAGAGTATACTACTGACTCCGGCCATACAATAGAGCGGAAAAATAATGTAAGGGACCTGGGAGTAGTAATGTCTGAGGATCTCACTTTCAAGGATCACAACAGTGCCACGATCGCACGTGCAAAGAAAATGATAGGATGGATAATGAGAACTTTCAAAACGAGAGATGCCAAAGGGCCCATGATGATCCTTTTCAAATCACTTGTTCTCTCTAGGCTGGAATACTGCTATACATTAACATCTCCATTCAAAGCAGGTGAAATCGCAGATCTAGAGAGTGTACAGAGATCCTTTACTGCACGTATAAGTTCTGTCAAGCACCTTAACTACTGGGAACGCTTGGAAGCACTTGACTTGTACTCGTTGGAACGCAGGAGGGAGAGATATATCATAATCTACACTTGGAAAATCTTGGAAGGAATGGTCCCAAATCTGCACACAGAAATCACTCCCTACGAAAGTAAAAGACTGGGCAGGCGATGCAAAATGCCGCCAATAAAAAGTACGGGCGCCATTGGTACACTAAGAGAAAACACCATAAGTGTCCGGGGCCCAAAACTGTTCAACAGCCTCCCATCAAGCATTAGGGGAATTGCCAATAAACCCCTGGCTGCCTTCCAGAGAGAGCTGGACAGATACCTAAAGTCAGTGCCGGATCAGCCGGGCTGTGGCTCGTACGTTGGACTGCGTGCGGCCAGCAGTAACAGCCTAGTTGATCAGGCCCTGATCCATCGGGAGGCCTGGTCATGGACCGGGGCGCGGGGGCGTTGATCCCCGGAATAACCTCCAGGTAACCTCCAGGTACAAATACATGTACAAGGTATACACTCCTAGCTGACATCAATGACATACTATTATATAGAAAGCCGCTTGTTATGCTCAGCATTTCGGGAAAATTAGGTCAGTTTTGCCCCAGGATACGACCCACACCAGTCGACTAACTCCAAAGTACCCATTTTTAATGATGGGTGAACATAGACAACCGGTATAAAGAAATCCGCCAAGTGTTTCTACCCTCGCTGGGAATCGAACCCTGACGCTAGCCGTGTGAAGCGAGAGCTTCAGCCACCAGGCCACGGGGCACTGTGACACGCGTGACTACAATAGGTTTATTTGTTAAGAAGTAACACCAGGCAGAGCATGAAGAAACCGGAGTCAGATCTAGGTCAGCTGAGGAATGAGACCAGGCCAGGGGCGTGTGCTGAAGTGTGGCCAGCACTGGCTCATGAACCTAAACACATTGAAATCTTGTCTTATCTGGAGATACAAAATGCTTCTGGTAGTATACTTACATGACAATACTTATAGATTTACAACCATAAGAATATAAGAATTATAAAAACCTGCAGTAAGTCTACTCATACATGCTAGGCATGTTCAACTCCAACTACAACCACTCATACACACGCCCAGCCTGTATTTAAACCTACCCAAAGTACACCATCTAATGATGTGATCTACATGTGAGTCAGTGAGTCACAGCCGCATTATTTGTGTTTAGCACACTAACACTCTCCCACCGAGGTAGTGTGACACACTAACACTCCCCCACCCAGATAGTGTGACACCCTAGCACTCTCCCACCCAGGTAGTATGACACACTAACACTCTCCCACTGAGGTAGTGCGACACACTAACACTCTCCCACTCAGGTAGTGTGACACACTAACACTCTCCACCGAGGTAGTGTGACACACTAACACTCTCCCACCCAGGTAGTGTGACACACTAACACTCTCCCACTGAGGAAGTGCGACACACTAACACTCTCCCACTCAGGTAGTGTGACAAACTAACACTCTCCCACCGAGGTAGTGTGACACACTAACACTCTCCCACCGAGGTAGTGTGACACACTAACACTCTCGCACCCAGGTAGTGTGACACACTAACACTCTCACCACTCAGGTAGAGTGACATGCTAACACTCTCCCACCCAGGAAGAGTGACACACTAACACTATAACACCCAAGTAGTGTGGCACACTAACACTCTCCCACTCAGGTAGTGAGACACACTAACATTCTCCCACCCAGGTAGTATGACACACTAACACTCTCCCACCCAGGAAGTGTGACACAATAACACTCTCCCACCCAGGTAGTGTGACACACTAACACTCTCCCACCCAGGTAGAGTGACACACAAACACTCTCCACCAAGATAATGTGACACTAACACTCTCCCACCCGGGTAGTGTGACACACTAACACTCTACCACCGAGGGAGTGTGACACACTAACACTCTACCACCCAGGTAGTGTGACACACTAACACTCTCCACCGAGGTAGTGTGACACACTAACACTCTCCCACCCACCCAGGTAGTGTGACACACTAACACTCTCCCACCCAGGTAGTGTGACACAAACACTCTCCCACCTATGTAGTGTGACACACTAACACTCTCCCATCCAGGTAGTGTGACACACTAACACTCTCCCACCCAGGTAGCATTACACACTAACACTCTCCCACCCAGGTAGTGTGACACACTAACACTCTCCCAACGAGGTAGTGTGACACACTAACACTCTCCCACCCAAGTAGTGTGACAAACTAACACTCTTCCACCCATGTAGTGTGACACACTAACACTCCCCCTCCCAGGTA
>NC_069438.1:2208261-2245973 GCF_026875155.1 Cherax quadricarinatus | reverse complement strand
AAACCCAAAAAAACAAAAACAAAAACCCGCAAACCCATGGCCCATAACAGGGCAATTTAACCGCTTAAGCCAATGCACCCAACATGTCAGGTCAACATCAAAATGGTAACAATACACAGTTTAGGTAAGACATATGCAACAGTTAACAACTTATTCCCAAACGTTTCGCCTACACAAATAGGGTTTTCAGTCAATTCAGAAATAGGCAGGAAAGTTAAGATGTGAAGACGATGTAATCCCGTCCTTCACCCTTAAAACGTAGAATTTTAGTTGTCAGTTGCCTTCACACTACTACTACTTTCTACACTATATACCCTGCACCTTCCTTCCCACAGTTTAAGTTTCCCCACTGTCGCTTAATCTTCGATAGTTCCTGCTATGGAACTGAAAATTCTCCCGCCGAGGGACTGACCAACCTCAAATTCTACGACTTAAAAGGTGATGGACTGATTACCCTCGTCTTAAACTCAAATGTTCCTGCCTACTTCTTGTATTCACTGAAGAGCCTACTGTGTAGGCGAAACGTTTCGGAATAAAGTTGTCCCAAAAATGTGCATATGTCTTACCAACAACCTTCGTATGGTATACCTTTTGATGTTCCCTCTTGTCAACACTGCAACACGGGCATCTTGGTACAGAAAAACCTTGGAACAAGCTTTTCAAGTGGAAGGGTTATCTGAGAGACATGCCTCTCAGTTGCCTCTCACTACTACTATATACAAATAAACTACTACCCCACCCTCCTTTCCACAGTATTAAGTCTCCGCACTGTCGCTTAAACTTCAAATTTCCTGACTATGAACTGAAACTTCTCCAGGCCGAGGACTGAAACCTCAAATTCTACGACTTTAAGGGTGATGGACTGATTACAATCCTCTCACATCCTTACTTTTCCTGCCTACTTTCTGTATTCGACTGAAGAAGCCTACTGTGTAGGCGAAACGTTTGGGAATAAAGTTGTCTAACTGTTGCATATGTCTTACCTAACAACCTTCGGTATTGTATACCATTTGATGTTCATCTTGTCAGACACTGCAACACGTGGCATCTTGGTACAGAAAACACCTTGGACAAGCTTTTCAAGTGAGAAGGGTTGGATCTGAGAGGGACATGACCTCTCAGTTGCCTCTCACTACTACTACTACTACTACTACTACTACTACCCTGCACCTCTCCTTCCGACAGTATTTAAGTCTCCGCACTGTCGCTTAATCTTCAGATAGTTCCTGACTATGGAACTGAACTTCTCCAGGCCGAGGGACTGACAACCTCAAATTCTACGACTTTAAGGGTGATGGACTGATTACATCGTCTTCACATCTCTACTGTTCCTGCCTACTTTCTGTATTCGACTGAAGAAGCCTACTGTGTAGGCGAAACGTTTCGGAATAAAGTTGTCTAACTGTTGCATATGTGTCTTACCTAACAACTAGTCAGGTCAGGTCACATTGACTTAAGGGAGGAACACGGCAACCGACCTGGTAGCACAAGCTATCAGGTCCAACTCACACCCAGCCACATCCACTCATGTATTTATCCAACCTATTTTTAAAGCTACACAACGTTCTGGCCTCTATAACTGTACTTGGGAGTTTGTTCCACTCATCCACAACTCTATTACCAAGCCAGTACTTTCCTATATCCTTCCTGAATCTGAATTTTTCTAACTTAAAACCATTGCTGCGAGTCCTGTCTAGGCTAGATATTTTCAGCACACTATTTACATCCCCTTTATTTATTCCTGTCTTCCATTTATACACCTCAATCATAATCCCCCTAATTCTACTCTTTCTAGAGAGTGCAGATTCAGGGCCCTTAGTCTATCCTCATAGGGAAGGTTTCTGATACATGGGATCAACTTTGTCATCCTCCTTTGTACATTTTCCAGAGCATTTATATCCATTCTGTAATACGGTGACCAAAACTGTGCAGCATAATCTAAATGAGGCCTAACCAAGGATGTATAGAGTTGAAGAACAACCTGAGGACTCCTATTATTTATGCTTCTTGATATGAAGCCAAGGATTCTATTAGCTTTATTGCAAACACTTATGCACTGTTGTCTTGGTTTCAGATTACTGCTAACCAGAACTCCTAAATCATGTAATAACTGATGACTGTCATATAATAACTGAAGACTGTCATGTAATAACTGATGACTGTCATGTATTGTGATGAATAGTTTTGAAAACCGACAAGTTGAAGAATTGAGACACTTATGCAACATATGGGAATCTTTATTGAAGAAACGTTTCGCCACACAGTGGCTTCATCAGTCCAATACAAAGTAGAATTGGGTAAGGAAAGTAGAAGTTTGAGGTAATCAGTCCCTCAACCTGGAATCGATGTGTTCAGTCCATCTCTCTTGTAGGAAGTGCAGCACAGGGCCAGAGAGGTGGCTTATATACTGCGGTGAGATGAGTTGAAGCAGGAGGAGGCGGGATCACTCATCTCACCACAGTATATAAGCCACCTCTGTGGCCCTGTGCTGCACTTCCTACAAGAGAGATGGACTGAACACATCGATTCCAGGTTGAGGGACTGATTACCTCAAACTTCTACTCTCCTTACCCAATTTTACTTTGTATTGGACTGATGAAGCCACTGTGTGGCGAAACGTTTCTTCAATAAATATTCCCATATGTTGCATAAGTGTCTCAATTCTTCAACTGTCATGTAATAACTGAAAACTGTCATGTAATAACTGAAGACTGTCATGTAATAACTGATGACTGTCATGTAATAACTGATGACTGTCATGTAATAACTGATGACTGTCATGTAATAACTGATGACTGTCATGTAATAACTGAAGACTCTCATGTAATAACTGAAGACTGTCATGTAATAACTGAAGACAGCCATGCAATAACTGAAGACTGTCTTGTAATAACTAATGACTGTCATGTAATAACTGATGTCTGTCATGTAATAACTGATGACTGTAATGTAATAACTGATGACTGTCATGTAATTGCTGATGACTGTCATGTAATAACTGATGACTGCCATGTAATAACTGATGACTGTCATGTAATTACTTATGACTGTCATGTAATAACTGATGGCTGTCATGTAATAACTGATGACTGTCATATAATAACTGATGACTGTCATGTAATTGCTGATGACTGTCATGTAATAACTGATGACTGTCATGTAATAACTGATGACTGTCATGTAATAACTGATGACTGTCATGTAATAACTGATGACTGTCATGTAATAACTGATGACTGTCATGTAATAACTGATGACTGTCATGTAATAACTGATGACTGTCTTTAATGGTCTAATACAAACATTTAAGCGCTGGAATATATTAATTGGAAGTATTTTTATGTATAATTTGGACTTTTTCAATGCCAGTTTGCCACTTAATATATTTATTTACCAAAGTGGACAGTCTAATAAAATTTTCTACAATTCTTAGATGATTTTCATGAGTTTAATAAGTCCTTAAATATTATGTTTCAAGAGTCACATGTGTTGATACATAATTCTTATAATGTACCACTTAACATCTTCAAGGCTCTCCTTTATAACTGCAGAATGCCTTATCCGATCGGCTACAAACTTTCAGTCATGTTTAACTATTACTAAGTGATGGTTTGTGGAACAAATAACAAGTGTAGGTGACCTCAGATCACTTTAATATAGTTCATTACAGAAACTGGTTTTCATAAGATAATTTTTTAAAGCTTCTTTTGATAATTTTCTAAATTTCAACTCAGGTATCTCAAGAAAGTTATTGTTGCTAGTGAGTGTATAATGGCCATTTACCAAATATTATTTTGTATTTCCAACTATTATTTTACCATGATGGTGGCGAGCAGCTCATGACCCAGCTAGCTGAATTTATCTCCTCCTTTCTTGGTTACATTCTGAATGTTCCCATTACGTTTCACCTATAAAATCCCTAATGGTTTATTGCCTTCCTCTTATTAAGATAAAATTATTGTGAATGTCTTAAGTTTCTAATGGCTGAAGTATATAATGAAAATAACGAAACGTTTCTGGGATTTATGCTGTGAAGGTGAAAATATTGATAGATTCTGTACAATTACTGGAAAATATCTCTTTTGTTAAGCATTAAACTTGTAATGATGTATTTTCTTCAGAGGAAGCTTCACCTTGACTCTAGTTTGAAAAAGTTTTGTTATACTATTGTTAATTAATAGTCAAATTTTTTTTTTTTTTTACGAAATAACAGGAGAAAGTCTCTTCAGGTCATAAATGTGTTACAGTGTCTGTCATTATTGGGTTATAGTCCAGGATGGTCCAACTACGGGCCCATGAACCACAAGTGGCCTGCGTGTTGATGTTTTATGGCCAGCGAGCACTCATGTTAATATATTGATTTACTGAATTTTTTTCTGTAAAAAATTAAAATATCTCTGCGATGCTAAGGTTATATATGTGAAATAATACTATACCTGAAGTATACCTGGAGAGGGTTTAGGGGGTTAGCGCCCCCGAGGCCAGGTACTGGAATTAAAATATTACGGTAGAGTACACACACACAAATAACCCGCACATAAAAGAGAGAAGCTTACGACGACGTTTCGGTCCGACTTGGACCATTGACAAAGTCACACTGTGACTTTGTCAATGGTCCAAGTCGGACCGAAACGTCGTCGTTAGCTTCTCTCTTTTATGTGCGGGTTATTTGTGTATCGTTCCAGTCACGGTATTGTGCCTTTTTTGTTATTTATTACTGTAGAGTGATAGTGAAACACTGTAAGTTCTTTTCATTGGCTTTAGACCAGAGTACAGAAATCAGTGACATAAACCAGTTGCTGATATTCACAAGTACTGTAAATGAGGATGTCATGGTACATAAAGAACTAGTCTAGATACAACCCTGAGTGGTGATACTAGAGGTTTAGATATTCATGAAACTCTCGAGTCAGTTGCTAATAAATATGGGGGATTTGAGAAGCTTTCTTGCATTGTAACACATGGTGCAAGATTATGACCATCAGTAATATGAAGTTAGTTGGCTTGCTGAAGGAAGATGGAGTAGATTGTATCACGCTACACTGCGCTAGCCACCAAGAAACATAAAGTAACAAGGTATTACAGATGTAGTGTTGTCACCATAGTGAATTTCAGCAGAGGCTGTAATAAGTCACATATACGCAGAAAAGTCACATCTTTGTTTCAACAACTGAATGAAGAATTCTGTGATCTGTCACTGCACTCAAGTATCAGGTGGCTGAGTTATGGAAAAATGCTCCATCATTTCTTTGCTCTTCGGAAAGATATACTTTCATTTCTTCAAAAATGAATAACTGAGCAATACACAGGCGTTTCAAAGTCAGCTGCAAGATAAAAACTTTAATTGCACTCTAGTATTCCTAACAGACATGACAGCCACTTGAATGTGCTGAATCTGAGCTTACAAGGTAAACAACAAAATATTTATCGACTTGTTGGGCACATAAAAGCTATCCACAAGAAGCTGCAGCTATTCAGAGTGTGTTTAAGAAATAATGATCTTGCACACTCTACTTCTTGTTGTGAACTCATGGCAGTTGATATCGAGTCTGACTTTTCATGTTTGTAAGAAAAATTGCGGTTTGTTCTAGTGAGTTTGAGAAAAGATTTAAATGCTTTAAAAATCTGAATACTATTCTTCTTTTATTTAACAGTCCAATGGAAGTTAATGTGGAGACACAGTTACCAGAACTTGAGCTTGAACTGTTTGAACAGCAGTCTGATCCACTGTTGCTTGCAAAGATAAATGAAAATATGGAAAGTTTCTGTAAGTTGGTCTGCAAAGTCAGATTCCCAGATTGAGAGACTTTACAGTAAAAGTGCACTCAGTGGTCGGTAGTACATATATATGTTAATGTACATCTTTACCATGAAGCAAGTAAAAATCTAAAAACAGAAATCAAAGAGTAAACTTACATCTTGGCAGTCCCTGCCAAGAACCTTTGTATTAATAAAAGATCATAAAATATATTTTTTAATTCCAGTATAGGTTATAGATTTTAAATATATGAATCCTTACATAAATGTTTTTTTGCTCACACTCAGCAGCATGTCAAGTCACAAAAACCATAAACCACATACTCGCTCCTAAAATACTCAAGCACTTTTGCTGGAATGTAGGTCCCTTACTTACAAAACCTTCTTTACCCCATCACCCCAACATTTCCTAGGACATCCACTACCCCACCTTCCACTTCAAATTTATATGCCCACCAAGTCTTTGCATTTCGTTCAATATTTGTACTTTTAACTAATTACAATTGTGACCGGGTGTAGACGACACGTGGCTCATTACTTTGTAATTTGTTTATGAGTGTAGCCATGTATAGGAGTGTAGATGGTTCATTACCTTTGTAACTTGTCAAGATTGTGACCAGATCTACCTGGAGCTCATTGCCTATGTTACTAGTTAAGCTATCATAACTTTGGGATCCAGTCCCTGGACCCATTATGTACCTCTGTATGGGTATGGAGTGCATAATGAAGATATTAAACTAACTAATATTCACACCACATATAGAACTTATCACATCTCCAGACTGAGGGACTGACCACCTCAAAACTTCAAGGGTGATGGACTGATTACATCGTCTTCAAGTCTCTTCTGCTTCTATCAACTTTTCTGTACGCGACTGAAGAAGGCTACTGTGTAGGCGAAACGTTTCGAAATAAAGATACCTAACTGTTGCATATGTGTCTTTCCTAACAACCTCTCGGTATATTATACCATTTTAATATTCATGATAACATGAACGTAGATAAGTATATTTATGGAGCAACTTGTAATGTGAACAGACTGATTGATGTTGTAGTGGCCAGACTTAGGCTTCGTTACAAGTACTTCTGGCAGTTTGGCAGACACACAGATGATGATCAAACTAAATGCAAATTATGTGATCACGCCTATAGTCAAGTGTCTTAACTGTCCACTTGTTGAGTAATACAGAGACAGACAGTATAATAACCTATGTGATATGTCAAGATATCTTATTAATGAAAATAAGATACCAGATATACTAAATTCCTAAATTTGCTTGTAACAGATAAGTGAACTGTAGATGTATAGATAAATAAAAAGCCATATGCACACCTGTTAACCCTTCAGGGGCCTAGTTCCTAGGCCTTTTGTGTATCCATATGCTCTTCCGCCCCATATCCATCCACAGGATGGATATGGGGTGCACAATAAACTAGCCATTTCGGTGGCAAAATCTAAAATCTCTCTTATTATTCCCCACTTTTCATACCCAACGTTTATTTTAATTCTTATTATCCTTTAATTATACATTTACATTCCCTCTTCTGCCATAACTGATCCTTCAATACTATTGCTATCCCTTATGTGCGTGGGCTCCGTTTCCTTAAGTGTTAGCCAGGGGCGTAGTAAGGGGGAAGGGGGCCGCCCCGGGTGACACCATCTAGGGGGTGACACAATAGAGCCTCTAAAGAAGGTCACACTAATGCACAAAGCAGTGCTGCACCAACATAGGAGAAGAATCCTTCGTTTCTATAGGCCTGGTCACAGACCGGGCCGCGGGGGCGTTGACCCCCGGAACTCTCTCCAGTATTAACAAAGTACAAATAAGCCTATATAGGGGAAATCATTGATTTTGATGTCATAGATGATTTTGTATAATTGAATTCAAGGAAATATAAGATCATGCAGTAGTGACGTAACTGGAGTTACCCCCATCCCCCCGTCCTTGAATTTCATGGGGGTGACACCAGAGATTCCGCCCCAGGTGACACAAGAGATTCCGCCCAGCGTGACACAAGAGATTCCGCCCCGGGTGACACCAGAGATTCTGCCCCGGGTGACACCAGAGATTCCGCCCCGGGTGACGCCAAAGATTCCACCCCGTGTAACACCAGAGATTCTGCCCGGGGTTACACCAAAGATTCCGCCCCGGGTGACACCAGAGATTCCCCCGCGGGTGACACCAGAGATTCCGCCTCGAGTGGCACTAACTCTAGCGACGCCTCCGGGACGTTAGTTGCGGAAATTACAAGGGGAAAAACTGTTGAAAAGAAATATTGATGCCGTGAATGATTAAACTGTCGACGGTGAGCAGTACATACGTGATCCTTGCATTCTTTAAGTGGAAATTATACAAAATATTGAAAGTACTAAGTGCCCAGATTAAGCTGAGTGTCATTGAGACACCGGATGTGTTGCCATTCCAGGGAAACAGTAAATTTTAGTACTGTTGAGTGAAAATGGAAAATCCTGGACTTCTATTAAGGATAACCGTAGTGCATGAAGTAGCCTAGCTAGAATAAAACATTAAAAAAAATGCGCAGCACTGAGAATTCAACGTGAAATAAATTTAAGTGGAAGTGTATGGGAAATTTACCATAGTCCTAGCTGCCATGTGAGTGATTAAAAACAATGATCACAGTATAGTGCAGTGAAAGAAGTGTTTCTTAAATTATTATAGTGTATATCAATGTACAGGATAGTGATAAAACACCAGTGATAAAACACCAGAAATAAAAAAAATAATAGTAAAAACTAGTGAAGTGTATTAGGTTGCTCCTGGTCCTGGTGTTGACACATGTTTCAATGTACATAAAAAAGGTTTGATTTATCATATACAATGAAATGACTAGGATACTGATACATGTTGGGAAGACCTAGTGAATCTAAATTGTCAATGAAACGACTCAAGGAAAGTAATTCAACATAATGGAAGTGTTTTTAAACTAAAATAAGGCATCACATGCTAGAAGCATTAGATACATCCATGTAACTTGGAGTAGTTTTGTTATATCATATGCCTGGCAGCGCTACCCACCCAGAGACCTACCATATACCACAAAACACAATAAACTAATCTTAGCAAGAAATCATGTGTTTGTCACCCTTAAACACCACTGCCACGTCCTTGATGCTTAGTGCAGAGCAGAAAGGTAAAGTGGAATTCAGGTCATCCAGTGAGGACACGGTAAATCTCCAAGCATATATTAGCCAAGTTTTTCATTGGGCAGCGGAAAATAATACGATGTTCAAAGAGGACAAATTCCAACTAATCCGTTACGGAAAATTGGAGGGAAAAAAACCTAGAGCTGAGTATACTACAAACTCTAGTCATACAATTGAGCAAAAAAAATAGTTTGAATGTAATGTCAGAGGATCTCGCTTTCAATGATCACAACCGAGTCATTATCATATCTGCGAGGAAAATGATAGGATGGATAATGAGAACCTTCAAAACAAGATATGCCAAGCCAATGATGATCCTTTTTTAAAATCACATGTTCTCTTTAGGCTGGAAGACTGTTTCAAGGAGGGCGAAACAGCAGATCTAGAGAATGTACAGGGAACGTTTACTACACATATAAGTTCTGTCAAACTCCTTAAATACTGGGAACGCTTGGAAACACTTGACTTCACTCAGTGGAGTGTAGGCGAGAAAGATGCATCGTAATCTACACCTGGAAAATTCTAGTGGGACTGGTCCCAAATCTGCACACAGAAATCACTCCCTACGACAGCAAAAGACTGGACAGACGGTGCAACATACCCCCACTGAAAAGTTAGGGTACCAATTGTGCACAATGGCACCAAGACTATTCAATGTCCTCCTTCAGGCATAGGAGGAATTACCAATAGACCCTTAGCTGCCTTCAAGGGGGAGCCGGACATATTTCTAAATTCAGTACCTGACCAGCCGGGCTGTGGTTCATACATTGGATTAGTGTGGCCAGCAGTAACAGCCTGGTTGATAAGGCCCTGATCAACCAGTAAGCCTAGTAAAGGACTGTTCCTTGGGGGGGTTGATCCCGGAATACCGTCCTTATTGCCAAGACATCCAATTCCTTTTCATTTATAACTCTGGCACTTATCGTGTGCACTTCTTCCTCGCACATTCAAACATCCCAGCTTTATAATTTTTTCTAATTATTATTTTTAGTAATTTATACAGGAGAAGGGGTTACTAGTCAATTGCAACTAAAGAGAAATTTTTTTGTAGCAATGTTTCACTCTCCAGAGCTTTGGGTTACAGAGGATACTAACAGGTAACAATATGAGGCCAAAAAATCATAAGCACTGAAGTGCCCTCACTAGTAGGTTTTCGATGACCTCGGACATGAAAAAATTGTTGATTTCCCTACTCATAATCTCTGGCTTTTCTCTCGACCCTGTAGTGAGTAATGTCTGATGTCATAGTCACTTGGTATACACAGATACACACGAGATACACACACGGATTCTACAAGTGGCTGGCGCAGCGAGAGGACGTTGGCGATTCCACTCCGACACTATGACCCAAAGTTACATTTTTTTGGGTCATTCTGAGTTCTAATTTGATCAAGTTGATAGGAAAACTTGCTTGTTGTCACAACGAGCCCCATCCCTTCAAGAGGTTAATGCGGTGACTAGCTTGTTAGTTCCTCCCTCTCCACCCAACCACCATAATCCAACCCCATCCTACCCCCATAAAATCCCCAACACTTACACTTGCCTAACCACGCACACACGACTGACGATATAAAATAAGGCAAGAAACCATCCAGTAGCCCATGCTATATTTTAAACTCTGGTCGATCATTACCTTGGGCCCCGTCCCCCTCACTCCACGAGGTTGGCTATCCTAGGTGCTGCATTCATAAGTCAGCTGAAATAGGAATGTTTACCTGGAGTTTACGTGGAGAGAGTTCCGGGGCTCAACGCCCCCGCGGTCCGGTCTATGACCAGGCCTCCTGGTGGATCAGATCCTGATCAACCAGTCCTGTTACTGCTGGCTGCACGCAAACCAACGTACGAGCCACAGCCCGGCTGGTCAGGTACCGACTTAGGTGCTTTTTCCAGTGCCAGCTTGAAGACTGCCAGGGGTCTGTTGGTAATCCCCCTTATGTATGCTGGGAGGCAGTTGAGCAGTCTCGGGCCCCTGACACTTATTGTATGGTCTCTTAACGTGCTAGTGACACCCCTGCTTTTCATTGGGGGATGTTGCATCGTCTGCCAAGTCTTTTGCTTTCGTTAGTGAGTGATTCTCGTGTGCAAGTTCGGTACTATTCCCTCTAGGATTTTCCAGGTGTATATGATCGTGTATCTCTCCAGCCTGCGTTCCAGGGAATACAGGTTCAGGAACCTCAAGCGCTCCCAGTAAATGAGATGTTTTATCTCCATTATGCGCGCCATGAAGGTTCTCTGTACATTTTCTAGGTCAGCAATTTCACCTGCCTTGAAAGGTGCTGTTAGTGTGCAGCAATATTCCAGCTTAGATAGAACAAGTGACTTGAAGAGTGTCATCATGGGCTTGGCATCCCTAGTTTTGAAGGTTCTCATTATCCATCCTGTCATTTTTCTAGCAGATGCGATGATACAATGTTATGGTCCTTGAGGTGAGATCCTCCGACGTGATCCCTCCCAGGTCATTGACGTTGGGGTTTCGCTCTATTTTGTTGCCAGAATTTGTTTTGTACTCTGATGAAGATTTAATTTCCTCGTGTTTACCATATCGGAGTAATTGAAATTTCTCATCGTTGAACTTCATATTGTTTTTTCTGCAGCCCACTGAAAAATTTGGTTGATGTCCGCCTGGAGCCTTGCAGTGTCTGCAATGGAAGACACTGTCATGCAGATTCGGGTGTCATTTGCAAAGGAAGACACGGTGCTCTGGCTGACATCCTTGTCTATGTCAGATATGAGGATGAGGAACAAGATGGATCAAGTACTGTGCCTTGTGAAACAGAGCTTTTCACCGTAGCTGCCTCAGACTTTAATCTGTTGACTACTGCTCTTTGTGTTCTGTTTGTGAGGAAATTATAGATCCATCGACCAACTTTTCCTGTTATTCCTTTAGCACGCATTTTGTGCGTTATTACACCAAGGTCACACTTGTCGAAAGCTTTTACAAAGTCTGTATATATTACATCTGCATTCTTTTTGTCTTCTAGTGCATCTAGGACCTTGTCGTAGTGATCCAATAGTTGAGACAGACAGGAGCGACCTGTTCTAAACCCATGTTGCCCTGGGTTGTGTAACTGATGGGTTCTAGATTGGTGATGATCTTGCTTCTTAGACCCTTTCAAAGATTTTTATGATATGGGATGTTAGTGCTATCGGTCTGTAGTTCTTTGCTATTTCTTTACTGCCCCCTTTGTGGAGTGGGACTATGTCTGTTGTTTTTAGTAACTGTTGGACGACCCCCGTGTCCATGCTCCCTCTTCATAGGATGGTGAAAGCTCGTGATAGGGGCTGTCTGTAGTTCTTGATGAACACGGAGTTCCATGATCTGGCCCTGGGCAGAGTTTATGGGCATGTCATTTATCGCCTGTTCGAAGTCATTTGGCGTCAGGATAACATCAGATAGGCTTGTGTTAACCAAATTCTGTGGCTATCTCATAAAAAATTCATTTTGATCTTCGACTCTCAGTCTTGTTAGCGGCTTGCTAAAAACTGAGTCATATTGGGACTTGAGTAGCTCAATCATTTCCTAGCTGTCATCTGTGTAGGACCCATCTTGTTTAAGTAGGGCCCAATACTGGACGTTATTCTCGACTTTGATTTGGCATAGGAAGAAATACTTTGGGTTTCTTTCGATTTTATTTATGGCTTTTAGTTCTTCCCGCGATTCCTGACTCCTATAAGATTCCTTTAGCTTAAGTTCGATGCTTGCAATTTCTCTGACCAGTGACTCCCTACGCATTTCAGATATATTGACCTCTTTTAGCAGCTCTGTTATTCTTTTCCATCGCCTGTAAAGGGAGCGCCTGTCTCTTTCTATTTTACATCTACTCCTCCTTTTTCTTAGAGAAATAAACCTTGTGCTACATCGAGTGCCACCGAATTAAACTGTTCTAGGCATAAGTTGGGGTCTGTGTTGCTTAGTCTATCTTCCCAGCTTATATCGGTTAGGACTTGGTTTACTTGGTCCCACTTTATGTTTTTGTTATTGAAGTTGAATTTGGTGAATGCTCACTCGTGACTAATCTCATTATGTCGGTCTGGGGCTCCGCGCATACATGTCTGAACCTCAATTATGTTGTGATCTGAGTATATTGTTTTTGATATGGTGACATTTCGTATCAGATCATCATTGTTAGTGAAGATGAGGTCTAGTGTATTCTCCAGTCTAGTAGGCTCTATTATTTGCTGGTTTAAATTGAATTTTGTGCAGAGATTTAAAAGCTCGTGTGTGTGTGAGTTTTCATCAGAGCTGCCTCCTGGTGTTATTACTGCAATAACATTATTGCTATATTCCTCCATTTTAGGTGCCATAAGTTGAAATCCCCCAGGAGCAAGATGTTGGGGCAGGAGCTGGCAGATTTTCCAGACAGTGGTCAATTTTTAACAGCTGTTCCTGGAATTGCTGGGATGTTGCCTCCGGAGGCTTGTAGACTACCACAATGAAGAGGTTTTTGTTCTCGATGTTTTCTGCTGAAGCTCTAGCTATTTGTATTTCTATTTCTAACTGTACTTGTATATTAGGACAGCTTACTGGTGTACTTTCCTGTTTTTATATTTATTGTTTGAGTTGATAAGGGCGCCTACAACTCAGTCCGTTTACAGTCTGCTTTATTGTCCAACGAATCCGTTTGAAACCGGCCAAGGGTTCGGACCAGTCGAGGGTTCGGAACTAGTTGAGGGTTCGACCAGTCAAGGTTTGGAACCAGTCTGATCTGATCAGTGGGTCACTTATTTAAAACATACTGGTCGGTGATTTGGGCTAACACATGAAGGATCTACTGGAAATTATCTACCCGAGTAATAATGTGATTTGATTGATACAAAAGTATAAACTTGCATGTTGAAGAAACCGGTGATTGCTGGCAGCTCCTACAATGACGAACGTTCGAGCCTCAACCCTTGTTTATCGATCACTGTATCTAGCTTTTTTAGGTTTTTCCGTCTTCAACACAACAAATTGCTATATATCACTATAGTTGACTGGTGGAAATTTTTTGGAGGAAAGACGTTTTTTCTGTAGTAATATTTGCTTCTCGTTATGTATATTGCGACCGCTAGAACGACAGATAGGAAAGTTTTTCTTTTACAGCAAATCTTATGTGTCAGCTGTACCTTACTGAGCATCATACCGAAAATAAGAGTAAGAATTTTGTGTCACTGACAACAAGAAGTCCAAGAGGGAAATACTTGGTTGCATTTGTACTAATTCAACTGTTGCATCAGTGAATGTATTAAAACTCACTCTGGTGCAGTACTTCTCCTCCCCTCTGAAGAGGAGCTTCTCCAATTGCTCAAGAATGATTTCGTTGAAAAATTAAATAATCTGGGTATCATCCCCATTCCACCTGACAGCTGCCAGGCACAACGTACTGTATTTGTGGCAAGAATCAACAGTATCATGAGAGACTGCACTGCTGATGAATTTGTTGAACAAATTAATCATTGAAATAGTGAGTTCAAGGTTCTGAAGGCATATAAATTTGCCAAAAGTGCAAGAATTCAGTAAACATTAAAATTAATCCTCGAGACACCAGAAGAAGCCAAAATGATATGTCAAAATGGTATGAAATGCTCTGGAACCAGGTGAACACCAGTCCAAATCTCTATGGAAAGATATGTCAGTGTCACACAATGTATTAAGTGTTATGAGTTTGGTCATAACACAAAGAAATGCAGCAGCCAAAAATAATTTGCAATATAAGCTATGGTGAGCATGTTTTCAGGAATTGCCCTTACAGAAACAACCCCAAGTGTGTCATTTATACAGGGACACATCATTCTGTCTCCCCCACCTGCCCTGTTAGGAAATCTACAATCCAGCAAATTCTGGATACTAAGAAACAGACAAACACCAAGAAAACCCCTCCCCAAGCACCTCCAAAAATGTTCCAGCACTCGTTCCCTAATCTACCTGGATCAGGTGGGACTACTACTGCCACCCGGCGGGTGGAAACATTTCGACGCATTTCCTTACATCTGTTGTCGTGTTTACCTAGCAGCAAATAGGTACCTGGGTGTTAGTCGACTGGTGTGCGTCGCACCCTGGGGAACAAGATTGAGGACCACACTGGAAATAAGTTAGACATACCTCGATGATGCACTGACTTTCTTGGGTTATCCTGGGTGGCTAACCCTCCGGGGTTAAAAATCCGGACGAATTCTTATCTTATTTTTTCTTACCTCTACCAATTATAATGCTTGGAATTCTGCCCTACCTCCAGGTCCCACCCTAACACCATCAAACACCAAGCACAAGGACCATCATCAATCCCTATGTCTCCCTGGTCTGTAGAGGTAGATGTTATGAGAGGTACACTGATGTTCATGTTGGCCAAGGAGATAGCAGGTAGTAATGTTGAATTCTGATCCTCTATTTTAAATGATTTGTTATTAGCGGATGTGGTCAGACCCTTAGTCATCCCAAATAATTTGAACTCAGTAATAAACCAGTCCCCTCAAGACAGGAAGTATGTATCCTCCTCCACAACCACACACATACTTAAACTTCATCACACAACCAAGGTACAGCCGTAATGGAAGATCCAGTTGAAACAACAACTCAGACCAGTACGTTAATTTCTGCCCCCGAACTTGTATCAAACACTGATGCACAATCTACCGCTATCGAAGCTGACCCAAAAGTACAAGTAGTTTCCAGTGATACTCCAAGTAGACTTACACATTTCCACATGGAACCCCCACTGTCTTCTATAGTAAGTGTTGTGAATACTCCGCCTGAAACTGGGAATGACATGCCTCAGTTGTCAGATGATAAATCTGACCCATCAGTTAATATCACCAGCAACAGTGAAGACGATGAAATAGCTGGTACATAGAAAACCACTCAGAACTACAATCTTCCCCTTGATTAGTCGAGCAGGGAGAGCTTGCACACACCTTGCAGCTATAATCTCAGACACCAACTCTCTGTAAGCAGCAAAACCTCAAACTTCACGAAATAATAAGAATTACAACTTTATAAATTAATATTCAACATTTCTGTAACAACCGCTATTTCCTTGAAGTCGAACTACACCATCACAACCCTGACATCATCCTTTTGAATGAGACAGCTGCCATAGCAGACCAACATATAAAGTTACGTGGTCTTTACTGTCGAGAAGTCGAGAGGGCCCTTTATTGGAGTGGCCGTCCTAGTGAAACTAAGATATACGTATCTTAACATCCACAAAGACGAAGAAAACATTATAGCAATAAAAACTGACGACCTCATATGGTCAGTTAATAGTTGGAACTGGATATTTTCCTTCAAGACAGCCATATATAGAGTCCATTTCCCTATCCCTGATACTGAGTAAAAATGTTCCTACAATACTGGCAGAAGATTTTAATGCCCACACCCCGCACTCGTCAGCTGTGGCGCCGGACATCCGCTGGCTGACCTAAAGGGAAAATAAACTATTTAATATAATGACTGCAAGAAATCTATCATTCCAAGGACCATTCTTTAAGTCAAATGTAGGCCCTCACCAGGGACACCTGATATAATGTTGACCAACAGAGATTTTGACCTATACCATTGCAGAGTCTTCCTGGTGGAAACGTAAGATCAAACCACATCCTGTTATAATAACACTACAAGCATCGCCATTTATAATACCCACTCCTCCGAAACCGAACCCAAAAACTCTGGGATTTTACCTCTTCAAGGACTACACATGTATATGACCTTACTCTTTCGCTTGAGAACCAGCCTTCAACTGCAATTAACGAGGCAATCAGCTCCTTCCACGAAAGAATCATAGAGGCCACTCATGCAAATTGCCAATTAATACAACAAATATAAAGCAGCCAAGGAAATTAGGGACTGCATGAAAAATCATCAAGCAGAGTGTAGAAGGCACCATCAAACAAGACATTCCACAAGGGCTTTACTGCAGAGGTTGAGAAGAGACTTAATTACCATGATTACACAACACAAAAGAGAATTATGCAAATAACATGTAATAAAGTTGGTAGAATTACCGACAATATGTAAAGTAAAAGGACACAAGTGCAACTAATGTGACATTTATTGTGGCAACGTTTCGCTCTCCAGGAGCTTTATCAAGCCATTACAAACAATACATGGACACAGAGGGTATATAAAGGCTCAGAGTGAGGTGTAATACTAGTGAGGTACCATTTCGATGTTCACTAGTGGTAGTAGTAGTAGTAGTAGTAGTAATAGTAGTAGTAGTAGTAGTAGTAGTAGTAGTAGTAGTAGTAGTAGTAGTAGTAGTGACAAAAGTAATACAATGTGGTAGAGCAATTAATTCGTACATGAGTAAAAGGATATAAAAGCTATTACTTGGGTAACATAAAAATAGGTTGGACAAATATAGACTGAATAATAAAATGGTATAAAATACCGACAGGTTGTTAGGTAAGACACATATGCAACAGTTAGGTATCTTTATTTCGAAACGTTTCGCCTACACAGTAGGCTTCTTCAGTCGAGTACAGAAAAGTTGATAGAAGCAGAAGATACTTGAAGACGATGTAATCAGTCCATCACCCTTAAAGTTTTGAGGTGGTCAGTCCCTCAGTCTGGAGAAGAGCATTGTTCCATGGAATGAAACAATATGGAGATGAAGTGACAGGATGGCGCTATAAAAGGCTCCATCCTGTCACTTCATCTCCATATTGTTTCATTCCATGGAACAATGCTCTTCTCCAGACTGAGGGACTGACCACCTCAAAACTTAAGGTGATGGACTGATTACATCGTCTTCAAGTATCTTCTGCTTCTATCAACTTTTCTGTACTCGACTGAAGAAGCCTACTGTGTAGGCGAAACGTTTCGAAATAAAGATACCTAACTGTTGCATATGTGTCTTACCTAACAACCTGTCGGTATTTTATACCATTTTATTATTCAATCTGTCAGACACTGCAACACAAGGGTATCTTGGTACAGACCTACAATCAACTTCGACAACCTCTACTAGTGAGAACGGCTGGATTTGAGAGGGACCTGTCCTCCCAACATCTGAGTTCTTACCTCTCCTAGTGACCTACGTCTCACCTCCTGGCGCTATAAAAGGCTCCATCCTGTCACTTCATCTCCATATGTTTCATTCCATGGAACAATGCTCTTCTCCAGACTGAGGGACTGACCACCTCAAAACTTTAAGGGTGATGGACTGATTACATCGTCTTCAAGTATCTTCTGCTTCTATCAACTTTTCTGTACTCGACTGAAGAAGCCTACTGTGTAGGCGAAACGTTTCGAAATAAAGATACCTAACTGTTGCATATGTGTCTTACCTAACAAATATAGACTGGAAAGAGGCAGCTTGTTTCAGTGTTCACTCTCTGTGCTTTGTGTAGTATAACAGGAGAGACTATGTGATGGCAGGGTTTACTGTTTTCAGGAGGATTCTTGCTATGACTTCGGAGATGGTGAAGCTGCCGTTGTTTCGTTAATTGTATTCGAAACAGCGATCAGTGCTGATTCGAGGCACTTGCGTCTGCGGAAATTAGTTTCTTTGATCACTAATTGGGCGTCTCTGAATTTCATGAGATGATTGGTGGAATTTTTGGTGTTGTACACAGGCGTTGTTCAAGTTATCGTTCCTACATGCGTAAATGTGTTCATTGAGGCGTGTGTCGAGGTTTCTTGCTGTTTCACCTACGTAAATCTTGTCACAAGCCTCCACAGGGTATAGTGTAAACTCCTGCATTGACTGGTTCGTGGTGCTTGGATTTTGTCCTGTTATACCTTTATTGAAGTGCTAGAAGCGATGGCGACTCTGGTGTTAGCTTGTGAAAGTACTTTTGAGACGTTCAGTGCAACGTGGCTGTTGGGAAAATTATAACTTTGCTGGGAGTGGTGTTGATGCGTGAGAACACTGAAACAAGCTGCCTCTTTCCAGTCTATATTTGTCCAACCTATTTTATGTCACCCAAGTAATAGCTTTTATATCCTATTACTCATATACGAATTAATTGCTCTACCATATTGTATTACTTTTGTCACTACTACTACTACTACTAACTACTATTACTACTTTCTACTACTATACTACTACTACTACTACTACTACTACTACTACTACTACTACTACTACTACCACTAGTGAACATCGAAATGGTACCTCACTAGTATTACACCTCACTCTGAGCCTTTATATACCCTCTGTGTCCATGTATTGTTTGTAATGGCTTGATAAAGCTCCTGGAGAGCGAAACGTTGCCACAATAAATGTCACATTAGTTGCACTTGTGTCCTTTTACTTTACAAATAACATGTTCTCAAGCTAATTAGTACAAACGTCATCGAGAAAAGTTCTGGAACAAGATCCGCCAGCTTCTGGGGGCAAAGCACAAGGCTATCTATTATCTAATACATTCCTTCACCGATGACGATGAGAAGTTGATGACCCAAAAGAGCAAGCCAGTCTGATTGGTGATGTGTGGGAGAAAATTCTTTCACACACTGACAGCAGAAATTTTATTAATAACCATTACCAGTTAGATCAACGAATGAAGACATGACAACCAACCTGACCTCCATCTACTACCTTTAACTGATACATCTACTCTTGAAGATGAGCAACCCCTTACAAGACCAATCACACTCAGAGAGATGAGTCAATTTCTTACCCAGAAATTGCAAAATGTCTCTGGTAAATATTTTTAATGCCATGTTGGCCACGGGATACTTTCCAGTGGCTCGTAAGTCTGTAAGGATGATATTCATTGCAAAAACCCGACAAAGACAAACATAAACCAGAAAACTATAGATCTATCTAATTACTTGAAGTCACTGGTAAAGTCCTTAAGACAACCACTTCCAACAGATTAAACTACTACATGGAGTACAATTACCTCTTCACTGAAAAACAATTTGGATTTAGGACTCAGAGAGGAACCCAACATGCTATAAATATCATCTTCGATGCTGAGGACAGCCTGTAGAAACAGGGCAACTTTGCCTTAATGGTAACCAGGGATGTACACAAAGCTTTTGACAGCTTGTGGCACAATGGACTTATATTTAAACTTGTCGATCTACCTGAACCACAATTGACTTTTCTCAGATCATATGCAACTGCTTATCAAAAAGGAAAATCATCCTACCTTTAACGGCAAGTCGGCAGAGCCTTTCAGACCGACAGCTGGAATGCCAAAACACTCGTGCCTTAGCCCGATAATATTCAACATATATGTAAACGATCTCCCTCGACCTGAGTTCAATGATACTATCATCACCCAATTTGCTGATGATGTTATCCATGTAATATCATCCACCCCTATGACGGGAAAATAAAAGCATGCGACGGTAATAGGAAAAATGAATACTGAAACACGAAGAACAGTAAATTGGGAGAAAAAATGGAGACTTACGGCTCACCCAGACAAAGTTCCTTATCAGTAACATCGGAGTGTTTTGCAACAACTACAGAAGACATGAGGGGTATCTCCATCAGAGGTACACCTATTGCCATTAGAAACCCCAACAGGATCCAGGGATATGAGATAGATTACTCCACTCCACATCTTACATCACTAAAAAGATAAATCGATCCAAAGCCCGCCTAAGCAATCTATACAGGTTTAATCAAGCCCCTTCCCACATCAAGAAACACTTGTACAAGATGATGATAAGACCTGTTCTAGAATATCCTTATGTATCCATGTCACTGACAACTAAAAGCAACATGCTACAGCTACAAAGTGTACAAAATACAGCAATCCGCTTCATCACAGTCACCAGAGGAGAGACAGAATCAGGATGGAAGATCTACACATCCAACTGGACAGAGATGGAATAAATGTAAGGCTTGATAAACTAATTAAGAGACAACTATACTCCATGCAAAAACTCTATATGCCAGACAGAGAAAATCCTCCCCAACTTGCAAATACCACCGACTACATCATCAGGCCACCCACCAGTCCCGGTGGCCTGGTGGGTGGCCCGGTGGCCTGGTGGCTAAAGCTCCCGCTTCAACACACGGAGGGCCCGGGCTCGATTCCCGGCGGGTGGAAACATTTCGACACTTTTTCCTTACACCTGTTGTCCTGTTCACCTAGCAGCAAATAGGTACCTGGGTGTTAGTCGACTGGTGTGGGTCGCATCCTGGGGGACAAGATTAAGGACCCCAATGGAAATAAGTTAGACAGTCCTCGATGACGCACTGACTTTCTTGGTTATCCTGGTGGCTAACCCTCCGGGGTTAAAAATCCGAACGAAATCTTATCTTATCTTATCTTAACTCACCTCCCCACAGAACCCAAAGAATGACCCTCCAACAGAGAGTGGGACGATTCATCCACAAGAATTATTTCCAGAGACCAATGATCCTGACCGACCTCCCAGAAAATATAGATGAATGGGTAACTGAAACTCTTTTATGTCCAATAAGGATAACACTACCTAATTTATGAAGAATTTCCTTTTACCTTATCAACTATTACATCTAACCATGTAACATCTGCAAACCTACTATGGCAGGACACCTCTGAAGCAGCTGACCCGGCCAGTATCTCCAGGTAGCAATCGGCCTACATCGGTCGTCTTGCTATCGTCATTTCCAGCCCACGCCCTGCAAAACCAAAAAATGTAATTGCAAATAGTATTACCCCTTGCCAACTCAGCGTCATGCAGTAATACATTTGTTATAACTGTGTGAAGCTGTTGGGTAAGTGTTATATCCCAGTCATTGAAACTGATTTCATTAATGACACTACACACACACACACACACACACACACACACACACACACACATACATGTATTAAAATGAACCAAAGTGGTTAAGCCACTTATCTTTTCACATATTTCCATCTTAACCCCCCCTTCTTCCTTCCCCATCATACCAAAGCTCTGTCATACAAGTTCAAGTCACTTGGGAACCCCATGGTTATGCTGGATCACCTGACCACAAGGCTTTACAACACTGAAGATTCCAACAAAACGAGGTGAAGAATCCACAAGCAATAACTTGCCGACACTTTGCTCTGTGTTCACCACCTACGATTGGAATGTTGTTTTTCCAAGGTGATGTTCATAACCAAGTGAATGTCTTCATTGAACACATCTTTAATGCTATTGAAATTTCATCCTTTTTTATTGTTATTTCTTCTAGGAAGATAAATTTCTTTGGCTTGGCAGTGAGGCCATGTGAGCGTAACCTACGTAAAACTGATGTTAATGTTTGGATATGCTTGTCCCACGTTGATGTCATTAAGTAAATGTTATCAAAATAACTGAAACATTTGGCATATTACCCAAGACCTTTCTCATCAGTCTAACGTAGGTAGCACAGGCAGTTACCAAGCCGAAGGGCATAGTTCTATACTGCATCAGTCCTTGGTGTGTGGGAAAAAAGCGTGTACTGCTTAGAAGAAGGATCTAACATTACTTGATGATATGCCTGCGCAATATCAATCTGGGAAAAGAAGGAAGAGTCAAAAAAATTTTTGTAGAGTGCTATCTATTAAGGGCATAGGCTCAGCATCCCACCGAGTTATAGCATTAAGGCCTCTGAAGTCAATAGCAAGTCTATATAAAATTGTTTTTCCTTCTTAACCATGACTACTGGTTAGCAATATGCAGATACTGAAGGTTCAATGATCTTTAGTTTTAATAATTTGTCTACCTCTCCGTGAAATGCATCCCTAAGGTGAACTGGAACTGGGTATAATTTCCGTTTGATAGGGTTGTTCGTGACTAAGTCAGTTTTATGGACTACCGTGGAGGTGACCCCTGAAATATCAGTAAAAACATCTGAGAAGTTACTCACACATTGTAGTAGTTCATGTTTCTTATGGTCATCCAAAGACTCATTGATATTAATGTTTGTTGCATCCGAGTGATCAAGAGTCACCAAGTCATGTACTTCTCTGTCATAGTCTATGGTAGAGGTGTCAATTACGCACACCTTACACTCATCAAATGTCTTATCAAGTTTGTGTGGAAAAACTTAGTTCAAAGTCATTCAAACAGTTAACAGAATTTCTTCGGTCATATTTTTTAAGAATGTTGATATGATAAAGTTTAGGTTTCCCCTTGACTTCTATGAGGTAATCACCGTTCCCACAAATTTTCAGTACCTTATACAGACCTTTCCATGCTACTAATAATTTATTTGAGTTTATTGGCAAAAGTACCAGAACTTCATCCTCTACTTTAAAACTTCTCCTCTGACTTTTGGAATCAAAATAGGTTTTGCTCTGGTCCATGGATACGCTTAAGTTTTTTGAAACTATGTCAGAGGTCTCCTCAAGTTTGGATCTAAAGTCAAGGAGAAACTGATAAAAAAGACTGAACCTCAGCATTTACCTACTCATTAGTCCATAAATCATGAAGGATGGACAGTGGACCTCTGGCCTGTCTACCAGAGAGAAGTTCAAAAGGTGAGAACCCCAAAGAGTCAATTGGAACTTAACCTCATGGCAAACAAAGCACAGGGAAGGTAACGATGCATCTCCTTAGGTTTAAAGGGGAGCAAAGTTTCCTTAAAATGGACTTGAGAATTGAATGCTGGCGCTCAATCCTCCCATTACAGCTGGGATATGGTGTTGTGAATAAGAGGCTTCACTCCCAGAAGTTGGTAGAGATGTTGCATTAATTCAGATGTGAATTGTGTTCCACGATCCGACAAAATTTCTCTAGGGATCCAACTCTGGAGAAGATGGACAAAAGAGCTTCAGCCACCTTTGTAGTAGTTAGGTCTTTAAGGGGCCGGCTTCAGGAAAACTCGTAGCATAAACAACTAATGTTAAAATATATCTGTATCAACCGAGATGAAAGTGGTGATGAAGGACCAACGATGTCAATAGCTACTCTTTCAAACGGTACCGTAAGATTGGCATTTTGACCATAGGTACTCGCCTGGTACCTCGGGAGGATGCAGTTGGAAACTTTACACATCTGCAATATTAGTGATATCTGAGGACATTCGGGGCCCAAAAATTTTTTTTATTTAAATTTTATTAAAATTTTTTACGATGCGAGAAAAGCCCGGCCCTGCAGGTCAAGCCTTTTTAAAGAACGGCCCCCTGATTAATTTTGGAACAACTAAGATGGAATACTATCTCGTCTGAGTATAATTTGAATACCGATTTATTCAAATACCTCTTTATATTCAAATTTATATAAAAGTTTTTCCTTTGGATAACTTGATTTTTGTTAGTGCATTATGGAAAATTTCTAAAGAAAGGGCATTTCGTTGTAAAAGAAAAGGGGATCCTTAATTTTATAAAGGCTTAAAGTGGGGGGAAAAAAAAGGGAGGGAGAAGGAAAAGCCTGGGTTTTGGGTCTGGGCCCAAATCAAACTTTTTATAGTATCAGAGGCAATCCCATTTTCATCTAACAAGTGAACCGGTGATTCTACTCCCCGCTTTCGGGGTTAGTATAAAACTGGTTTCTAACCCCACATAAATACACGAGACATTCCCTGGTGGTCACTTGATGTGGCTGGACACCCTTAACCTATCCAATTAAAACATACCTACTGGCCAGTATCAGTCTTTACAACTGAAGGGGTTACTTAAGGGGGGTGATTGATGTCCTTATTTTCCTCCTTTCACCATCTCATTTCGATGTCCCCTAAAACCGACACGGTTTTTATTCCAGGGGACGAGGTACCCGTTTGGTTTGTCCCGGTTTAGAAGTCGGATTCCATAAAGCTTCACTATCCTGGGTACGAAAATCAGCGTTCACTCGGAGGGGGGCGATCTATTTCACATCCCACATTCTCTTAATTTAATTTATTATCATCATTACTTTACCATTCAAAAGCGATTTAACGTCTCATAATTATTAAAACCTTTTGAGGTCCTTCATTAAGACTGAGGCCGATAGTGGGGATTAACTCACGGTATTTCCCCGGACACACACCAGGCCGTGCACCAGTCACACCCGGTCGAACCATTATTCACTAATTTTACCACCTTTTTACGGGGTCCCGTAAATCACGTTCCCTCACTCTTCACCGGGAACAGTTACGACACTCCTATTTAAGTGAGGCATTTTTAAACCCTTTAGCCGCCGTGAACGCCAATTTCCGGGTCCCATGTTTCCCAGCCCCCTACCACCATTCAAAACACAGCCCCCCTCGTGCCCCATTCGACCTATACCCCCGCACATCTGCGCAGGCGAGGGGGAAACCCCAGTTGGTTCCATCAAAATACAAAACTTTTTGACCCAAAATCAACACTTTAAAAACACTTTTTAAAGGCCTATAGTTGGGAAATTAAATAATTTCCACACTCTTTTCACTTTCCTTAAATTTCCCCACTGCACTGGATTGAACATCATTTAATTCTAAGGGAATTAATTTATTAATGGTACGCAAATTCCTGCCCACGACAAACACTTTGACGTTTCTGCAAACCTTGTCATCGGGGTATAAGAAAACTCCTTGCCCGAGGCCAAATGTTCGAGTTGTTCATTAAATTAACACAATGTCACCTGGTTGAATGTTCTGTTGGTTTACTCCTTGGCCACCTAAAAGTTTTCACGTAGTGTAAGAAATATTCTTTAGCCACACATCGGACCAATGAGAATTCCTTTATTTAAATCTTAAACTTATCACCACACGGCCCAGTTTTTGTAATCCTCACACTTCCCTCGGATTACTCTAAGATAGTGCAGCTTTAACCTTCGCCCGGCATTTTAGGTAAAGGGGGAGCGGGATCCCCCGGTCAGGAGTGTCGCTCAGTATGACAGAGGGCGATTTTTTTTTTTTTTTACCCATTTTCCTGCCTCCCCCCAACACTGCACAAATTTCCTCCAAATTTAAATTTTCTCTTCCTGTGTAGAAACCTTCGAAGACATCTTTTCACTGACTATCTTTCTTTCGTACGTCCTCCCTCCCAAAGGGGGCTCTGGAGTAATAAATTTCCAACACACCCTCGCTGGGTCAAAAAAGACTGTACACATCACTCTTTTTTTAATTTCCCATCAATGTGAGCACCAGCTACAAAATTTGGGGTGCATTATTGAGATCACAATCTTGGACGGGATCTTCTGCTGCAAATTTCTGGAACAGCTGTATAATGTTCTGCAAAAAAACCCCCCTGGCCCTTCTAGATGAACACCTATAGCTGAAAAGTAAATAGAATACATACACCTTCGGGGAACACATCTGAAGTACCTTTTAAAATGTTTGGGCCCCACTATAGCCCACTCCGGTTACATCAAATGGTTTTACCAACGCACGCTTTCCCTTGGGCAATGTGGAGGACCGGGGTAACTAGGTTCTGCACCCACCCACGACATATTACACACGCTTAAAACCCCTTTTTACATTTTTGCCGTCCTTGGGAACCCAAGAATTTTCCCGAATACATTTTAAGGGTTTCCTGTACCCCACCGTGCATCCGTTATTATGGCATTAAAGAAAATAAAGGTTGTCGGGTGATGAGTTTTGGGCAGCAAGATAGGGTTTACATATTCCCCCATTTCAGCATTTTGTAACCGCCTCTGCACCAAAATTAAAACATCCCTAAATACAGCCCCGCTTTTTATTTTGAGCTTTCACAATTTTTCCGTCCATCATTAATTAATTTCATCCCTGTAGGTTTCTTCTTTACCCTCTGAACCAATATTTCGGGGGAGGGGGAAAATTTTATGAGATTTTCATTTTATTATAATTTAAACCAAACCCTTGTCCCCCTAATCAGTTTGGGTAAGGAAGAACCTTTTAAGCAATGGCTAAGGGGGGACTACTGATGGAGCGGGTCCCTTAATTTCGACGGGAAAGCAATATGTGCCTTTTGCACCGGGCCAGTTAATTTTGTCCACCAGCCAATTTGGCCCCTTAAAACCACGATAAAGCACCACCAATTTTTCATAAGTCAACCCTCGAGACAAGAAGTCACCGGATTCTCGCACCAGGAAGTGATTAAAGGTTAACATATGCTACCCAAATTTTAATTTCCCCTGCTTTTGATTGATTTCACGACTCTTTTTGTCATACACAATCTTACTGTTACCATCAATCCATTGTAAGGAAAAACCTCGTTATAAACCCAAAATTACGGGTCGCATATATTATTCGCATTTATTTCTTACAAATTGGCAAATTTTAAACCCCTACATAAATGGCTTTAATTCCAACTGAGGTAAGGTACGGTTTGATTGGAGCCACCTTACCCCTTAGACAAAAAAGAAAAAATGGCCATTACATTGAAGGTAACACTGCTCCAATGCTAATTTCGAAGCATCGAAAAAAATGTGGGTACATTTTCTCCATCTTACGGGCCACATTACGTGAACTCCAACATTTTTTTTTACTATTCACCTATTAGTTTTTCCACCTTTCAAAAAATTCCTCAGGTGGGGGTTTCATCCCAACACATTAAGCTTCCTGCTTCTTGTATCAAAAATTTTCCTTTTAGGGTAAGTGGGGCACTAAGCCTAGGGGTCAAAGCATTTGAAACTTCCGCAAGTAAGACTCTTTTGGGTTAATTTATTGGGCATCTGTAGTTATTAACTTTAACGAAAACAAGTCTCTCTCGTGCCCCAAACAGCCCCAGCCATTACTATTTTTAGACATTCAACTCCGGGTTTTGTCTTATTTTTTTCCCCTTAAACTGGACAAATTTACTGCTCCATTCCTTAGGGGATTTTTGCACCTTGCATTTTTTCTTACCCCCTTCATATATGCTCTTGTTCCTCTTCGGTAACCACCCCCGGGAAATTGTCCACAAAAAATTGTTTCCCCCATTACTCCACCCAGGGGACCCCCCACACTTAAGGTGTGCTTTTATCGTTGCCTGGAAGAACGGACTGGAGGTAGCCCCAAACAAACACTCCGAAGCGAAAAGTCTTCGGGGGGACTAATGGGTCTTGGGTTTTCCCGGGCCATAAAAACCTAGTGAATCCCGGTCACCCTCCGCGCCCCCACCTCAGGAAAGCTTTATTTATGTCTCCCGTAAAAGGATAATTTTAAACCCCCTAAAGTTTAATAATATGTCTCCCATTTTTCCGTAAACGCGGACCTGTCATAAAACAGCTTTCAAACTGGGACATTTTTTTTTACTCTTGGACACAATTAAACAAAAATCCTCAAGGATGGTCTTAAAATTCTTTTCACTCCGTATGTGGCAAATATGACCATAAATCTGGGCTTGCTCAGGGGTACCTCCTCTATGAATTTTTTTTATTTAACTGCCATAATTATATCTTTTAAGCGTCAACTTCTGGTGTCTTTCTCTTCGTGGAGCGAGCCTTTAATTGTCCATACCCACCAGTAATTAGTGGGAGGGCTGGTGGTTTAGCTTCCACGGAAGTCTCACCCAGTATTGGCCAGATTTAAATTTAACCCTTCTGGTATTTTTTTGGGAAAGGAATCATCGGCTTTTTTCATTACATTGATCCCCATGCTGTCCAATTCCATAATTTATACACAGGTTTAACTTTATCCTTATTGAAGTTATTTATATGGGGTGAAATTTTTATGATAAGACACCCTAACTGTATTTATGTCTTCCTCCAGTATTATTATCAGTAGAGGAAGCCGCCATACATCCGTACCTCCTGCGTCCTTAGAAGGGGACTCTGCATTTCTTTGTATTTTCCCTTTACAAAGGGGGCAAAGGTCAATACCTACAAAAAATCATTGGCCCCCACAAATCATTTATTTTTACCAGAAGGTCCAAATTTCCTTACTTGAAACCTTTCAGTAGTGTACCAACCCTATTGAGATATTTTCTCTGGAGCCCATCCACAATTACGGGATTTAAAACGTTTTCTCTCATTGCCCAGCTGACATTACATAAACGTGTCGTATGACTGGGCCCCTTATTCGAGAGAAAGCCAAAAGCTTGAGTATAGCAGGGTCTCCCATTTGTACCTTCATCCCCTTAAGGGAATTACGTTTTTTTTTAAGGGGACGTTGTGACCCTGATCCAGTAATGCTGTTACATTTTTGGGTTTACCCGTTTTTCATTTAATCACCACATCCAACACAGGGAAACTACCTCACTAGGGCCCTCATTACCGACATTAGCTGCAATTTTTTTACTTGGCTACTGTTTGTCCGGGGTTTTTATACTATCAGTACTATTGTTACCATCATTTTCATTGGATCCGCCTTACACATAGCTATGTGGGTCTTCCTTGTTTCACGTAACAATATGCAAGTTAGACGGCAATCCCCTTTCATTATATTTCCTAACACCTGAACACTACAACCTTTTTAATCTTTTCCCCTTTTAAAATCCCATAATTTTTGGCATTTCAGTTCTTAAGAAATGAAATACCGTTGCAGAAGATACAATCTCCCTTTCTTTGCTGACCTCTTATCAAAATGGGCTACCCTTATTGTGGGGCTTCCCCCTCTTTTTTGTGTGGAAACCCTATTTCTGGCCCCTGTCACTTGATTGTGCCTCAACCCCTTTTTTAGGGGACTATATTATTGAATTAGGATAAATTTCCTTTTGTGGAAATTTACAGTGCACTGGGGGCGTGCGTGGTATCCTAGAGGGAATTTGGTTTGGCTGGGCGCAGTTGGCAATTAGCTCCTGCGGGGCCCCTCTTATTTTCCAACCCGAAGAACCCTTGGATACTTTGATACCACTCTACTTCTTGTGGTTCAATTTTTTCTGAACAAGGGGCTAAACAACCACTCTGCTCCCCCCCAATCTATTTTTACTCAAGGGCTTAAGAAATGCTTTCTATTTGATCCTAAATTTCTGTAAGCCAGCGGGGTGATCGGGGTCTTTAAACTAGCCAAATTTGCTACTAGATCCAACCTACTTTGCTCCAAGTTAACCGTAAATGACCTCCAACAAGTAACTGCCTCACTATAGGGGTCATCTACATTTGGGAACGCTTTTAGAGAACAGGCATCTCCCCTTACTTGTCCCTTTTTTAAAAGCATAATTTGGGAACACTTGCAAATCACTCCATCTGACGACTCTTTTAAAAATAGACCAAAACTCCTCCCGTTTTCTCCCGATTAAACACAGGCTCATAATTCTGGGGGTTTTTGGGAGACACCTCTGATTTTCCTTTCAGGTTTTACCAACAAAATTGTTTACAAACCCTTTAAACCTTCTCCAAAGCCTTGTTTTGCAGGATACAATGTTTTTCCCCACTTCATAATATTGATCCAGCACCGCTCCCTTTCAGCACATTTCACAATTCCTAGCAGATCCTTTTCACAGTCTTTAAACCCCAATCATATACCCTATCTATTTTCTAAGGCATTAGGTGTCTTTAATCATCAGGTTTACCGTTCTTGTCTCATTAACTCCCAAAACTTGTTGTATGATTTAGTAACATACCTTTTGAGCTTGTATACGCTTTCTTTGCTTTTCACCAGGACTTTCCACCGACTAACTTCTCAGACCCCGCCTGGTTAGGGAATTAATAACACCAATTTTAAACTTAATAGGCGCCTTTTAAGAGTAAAATTTTTGCACTTTTCTCTTGTTAAATCCTGCCACACATGTGCTAATTAATTGGGGGTAATTATCATTTACCACACGATCGATTAAATTGTGTCCCATACCCCTTTCCCTTCAAACAGTCACTTAATTTTAATAATTAATTCAATTATTTTTTTTTTACTGATTGCTTTCCCGGGTTTAGAAGGGCCAACGTTTTTAATTGGAAAATTTTATAGGGTGCTTTCCTGTATGTTTCCTCAACATTATATACATACAATAATCTCTTGGGGACAACCAAGGGTTTTCCCTAGTCCCCCTTTTAGACATGTGAGAAAAATTAACCCCCCCGGCCGGCAAGTTGTTCCTTTGACCTCCAATCTTATCCATATCTACGAGACCTTTTGGATTTGGGTAGCACCCACAAATACGGTGCTACAATTAATGGGGCTGTATAGATATATTTGTGAACTGAATGAAGGGGGGGGGGGGGTAGGTTACACATGGATATATCCTCAAGGAAAAAAAACTTGTAATAAACCCCCCACTTACCAAATTCCCCTTTTGGGGTCATTGATGGGCTGGATCACCCTTAACCTATCCAATTTAAAAAATACCTAACTTGCCAGTACAGTCTGTTTCAACTAGAAGGGTTTTCTTTAAATGGGGGGGTTGATGCTCCTTATTTCCTCCATTCCCCACCAATTTTGATGTCACCTACACCGACACGGTCTTTTTTCCAGCAGGGCAGGGGATCCTTGGTTTTTCCCGTTTAGAAGTCGTGATTTCCCTAAAGCTTCACTATCCTCGGTACGAGAACCCCCCTTATCGGGGCAGGGCGATCTATTTCCATCCACTTCCTTAACAAAAGTTTTTATCCTCATTTTCATACCATTCACAAGACATTTAACTCTCATAATTATTATACCATTGGGTCACTTCATTAAGATCTAGGGCCCATGAGTGAGGGTTTAACTCCGGGGATTTTCCCCTGGGCACAGCCATGGCCCCCGCACCCGTCACACCGGTCGAACCATTTTTCACAATTTTTCCACCTTTTTTACGGGGTCCCCCTAAATCACGTTCCCCACTTCACCCGGAACAGTTACGACACTTCCTATTATAATGAGGCCTATATTAACCTTAGGGCCCCCGTGAACGCCCAAATTTTCCCGGTTCCATGCTTTCCCCCTCCTCACCACCATTCAAAACACAGCTCCCCCTCGGCCCCCTTCGACCAAAACCCCCCACATCCGCGCAGGGGCAGCGGGAACCCAGTTGGGTTTATTTAAAATACAAATACATTTTGACCCAAAATTTAAAACCCTTTAAAAACTTATAGGCACAAAAACTTCGGAATTAAATAATTTCCACAAAAGGAATTGTTTATAGTATGTTCCCCGCAGTTATCCCTAAACATACATGTTTCTCTAGGTTTTGGGGAACCATAGAGAACAAACATAATCTTATGGGTAAAAGATTTAGCACTGGGGCTCAACTATTTCCCTGAATATGCAGTTTTTTAATCTTTGGACTTTAGTTTGTGTTTCCCAAAAATTTAGTAGAATTGATAATATGCTACATAATTTTTGGGGACATGCGAAGACAACTAACTAAAAAATGGTCAAAAAGCAAAACAACAGCATTTATGTGGCCATGTGCGACAAGCATCTTTCTTATCATGTTATCTTCGTGGTGATTTCTGGCTTCTCCTTGGTCTGCCGCAGCTCCTCCCACTTTGTAACGAAGCTAAATGGCGATTTTAACATTGGGGGACAAAATATAAAAAAAAAAATCGGAAAAAACAGAAAATTCCGTTAATGCGCTGAGATATACTAACTGTGGTGTCATAACAAAAAATGTGATGGCACAATATTTCGTTGTAGAAATATCGTACCAAGGTAAGAGTTACACCAGATTGTTGAATTATGTTTTTTGTAAACTTAACTCGTTTTCCGATTTTTTTTTCGTTCTCCGCCCCCCTGCCCGCCTGTGTGGGGCGCGTGTGACAATCTCCAACAAAAACACATCGTTCACCGGCAGTGTGTGAGGAAACCTTCAGAACAGCCTTGGTTCAGCTGTCATTCTCGAGAGTCTGCTGCTGTTAAGTACAAGACTTGAAGAAGGTATGAGAGGGATCCCACTATCTATAACAAGAACCTGACAGGTAAGTATGTTGGTAAATGGAAGTTCAAAAGTGGGCCATATCTAGATGGCATTCATAAAAGGATTACCAATAGACCCCTGGTTGTCTTCAAGAAGGAACTGGACAGTCACCTAAAGTCAGTACCTGACCAGCTGGGCTGTGGTTCGTACATTGGGTTGTGTGCGGCCAGCAGTAATAGCCTGGTTGATCAGGCCCTGATCCACCATGAGGCCTGGTCACTGACTGGGGCGCGGGGGCGTTGACCCCCAGAACAGTCTCAAGGCAATAAAGAGGCTTTCAAATAAGGTGATGATTGTAACAGCTTTTAGCAATTCCCCAGTGAAAATTTGAGGTCATTATTATTAAAATCAAATAAAGCGCTAAACTGACAAGGGTCATGCAGCGCTGCGGGGCAGAAAATAGTGCCAGGGCTATAAGCAGCTAAGTGGAGAAGGGATCACAGGTGAGGGGAGAAAAGGGCTCGAAGTGATGCTAGGGGCTATGTGTCGAAGTTTGTACAGTAAAGCATTTGCTGACAAAAAGTTAAAAAGTGATCCTAAGTCAAAGGCAGACCGTCTACAAGAAGGACGGGAAAGTACGAGCAATAGGGAGGCGGCCATCAGTGGAGGTAAATCCTGTGAGCTTGCTGGTAAACCGGACAATCCACAAGAAAGTGACGAACCAAAATAGGGACTTGACAAACCTCACAGAGATGAATAGGGAGACGGGAGAGTGCAATTTTCTCGATATGGCAATAGTGGTAAGATGACCACAAATCCAAACAGTGGTTTAAGAGTGTAATTTGTTACGGTGAATGTCCGACCACCATTGTTGCCAATGGCCACGAAGACGGGAACAGATGAAGGTAAAATAATTCCTGAACAGAATACCTCAATAGGAAACCAGAAGATCACGCACTGCTGACCGAGCAGCAGCATCCGCCTGTTCATTACCCTGCACATCAACGTGTCCAGGGACCCAACAGAACACATATCTTTGTTTTGCTTACCACATGTTACAATCAGAGTTGAATACAGAGGACCAACGGATGAGGGAATCAAATTGTTTAATGGCAGAGGAAATCCAAAATCATCACAAACGCCGAAGGAGACATACGTGTAATATGGAGAAGTGCTATGGCGATGGCATACAACATAGTGGTAAAAATACTAGCGAGTCCAACAAATGACCCTGGACAACGTCGTCAGTGAACACCCACGCGAACCCAATACCATCAGAAGATGTAGACCATCTGGATTAACAGCCATAGCATGAACATGCCACCGGAAGTGATTCAAGAAAAAGAGAGCAAGAAGCAGCTGTAGGTAGAAGAGCTTCAGCGCACGGCAGTAGGGAGATCAGGCATGAAACTGTTGGAACCTCCCAAGGAGGAAGGGAAAAGGGAAACGCTACATGAACATACGTGGATGAAACTGGCGAGAAGACCAGAGTGAATGAAGACGAAGAGGAAATGGACGGAGGAAGCGGCACGCCGATCCAATAACAGCTTCTGCTATTGTCTGAGACCTACCTATACATCGAAGGAACACGAAGGTTATGAGTGCAGACAAAGTAATGAGGTAATGAGCATCACGACGATCTGTTAAGAAAGAACGTTCGCCTTAACATAGAGACTTTCAACATGGGATGAACGAATGGCACCAAGGCATAACTGTAGACCCTGACGATGAAGGGGATCTAATTTAGAAAGAGTTGCAGGAAAAGCCGCGGAATAGGCTTGGTCGCCATAATCCAGCTCTGATAAGACTAGGGTGGAATGCAAACGGAGGAGAGTCCAACGATCTTCTCCCCATAAACGATGCTCAAGAATTTTAAGGAGGTTCCGCTGACCATGGCAAGCTGCCTTCAAGAGGAAATGTGAGGTTCCCATGTCAACCGGCGATCGAATATAAGGTCAAGAAACTTGACTGTATCACATTATGGAATATGTGAGCCTTACAGATACAGTGGAATATCTGGCACAAGAGGATGTCTAGTGAAGGTAATGAAATGGGTTTTTGCAATAGAAAATTTAAATCCATGAGCAGTGGCTCAATGGGAAACACAGTCAATCGCATCCTCAAGGGAGGCCACTGCTAGGCGACAGTGAGCGCCTGCATAACCTATTGCAAAGTCATCCACATAAAACGACGACGAAATATAGCGATGGAAGAATGAAAGGCAGAACATTTATAGCCAAGAGAAAACGGGTAGTGCTAAGGACACAACCTTGTGGGACTCACTCGGTCTGAACAAAGTCTGAAGAAAAGTAAGGCCCAACATGGACACAAAAATGTCTTTCAGATCAGATAGCAGAAAGGAAGGTCGATAGATTACCATGGACGCCTAAGGACTGGGCCTGGACTAAGATGTCATATGCCTTCTCGAGATCAAAAAAGACTGCAAAGTTGGAATGATTATTAGCAAAGGAATTACGCACATACGTATCTAAGTGGAGCAAGGGGTTCAAAATAAAGCAACCCTTGCGAAAGCCATATTGGCGAGGAGGAAAGGCTATCGTGAGTCTCTAAATACCGTATCAGACGTCTATTCGCCGATCATTCCATCACCCTGCAAACTACACTGGACAGAGCAGCAGGACGATAGTGAGAGGTATCAAGCCTGAAGTGCCTGGCTTGCAAAACGGTAGTGCAATAACAAATTTCCATTGTTGAGGGAGAACCCCTAGCACCCAGATAAGACTGAAAAATGCACAAGGACTGTCAGTGCTGTAGAATACAGATGCTGTAGCATACGGATATGAATATCATTAAGCCCAGCTGCCGATGACCGGCAAGTAGAAAGCATGGACTCTAGCTCTAAGAGAGTAAAACGTATGTTATACGGCTCCATCCTCATTAGAAGAGAAATCCAAGGGCAATTGCTCCCTGGCAGGCGTAGAAGCGAGAAACGAGGAAAAGAAGTGAAACCCTTAGGAGACACAGGCAAGACAGTTTCCGATTTCCATGCAACTTCATGAGGTTCAGCATCACTAACACTGGCAACCCGCAAAACGGGAGCTAAGTCTGGAGTGTACTTGCCTTACCGCTTCTAAACCTTCTTCCAAACTGCATACATAGGGAAAGTTGAGGTAACGGTAGAAATCCTATCTGCAAAGAATTGTGTTTTGCATTGTGTATACGCGGTAGAGACTGCCCTTCCCCGCTTATAATCCAAAATGTGATCTGCTGTCCGATTATATCGATAATGACTCCACGCAAACGTTTCAAACACACTGCACAGCACGTGCAGGAGACCAACAAGCACGCATGTTTGAGAATGCCTACCTAAGGTTTGAGGAATAGAACGTGATCCTTCAGTCAAAACTAAGCTCGAAAACTAGTGCACCAGCTCATCAATAGAGGATGAAGAAGGACCCTGCAAAAAGAGTAAGATGAGTGTATAAGTCCCTATTCACTGGGCCAAATTGCCAGCAAGGAGTTATAAGGAGGTTGGGAATGCATAGTAGAAGTAAGAATAATGGGAAAGTGATTACTGTCATACAAATCTGGGAGAACAAACTAAGCGTAATCAAGTGCAATTGACGAGGAGCAGATAGAAAGATCACGGGTTGGAGCAACCGTGTTTTAAACTTGAAGAGGATGAGAAGTGAAAACAGTCCTCCAACTGATCACCACGAGAGTCACAGTGGAACCCTCCACAAAGATGATGATTAGTGTCGAAAGCACCTAACAACAAGATAGGCGGCGGCAGAGAAGAGATTAAGAACGCAACATCCGAGATACAGAATGCATGGGAATGGGAAAGATATAGAGAGCAAACTGTATACCACCTGTGCAAATAAATATGGGATGCGATATAATGCAGCAGAGAATTATCAAAGACCTTTTGAAACGGTATACCAACTCACACAAGAAGCAAACTAGGAATTCCTCCAGGAAAATTCTAGAGGGATTGGTACCAAACTTACACACGAAAATCACTCCTTATGAAAGCAAAAGATTAGGCAGGAGATGCAACATTCCCCCAATGAAAAGCAGGTTCGCCAGGAGTACACTAAGAACAACAATAAGTGTCAGGGGCCAAAAACTGTTCAACTGCCTCCCAGCATACATAAGAGGATTATCAACAAAACCCTTGGCTGTCTTCAAGAAGACACTGAACAGGCACCTAAAGTCCAACCGGGCTGTGGTTCGTACGTCAGTTTGCGTGCAGCCAGCATTAATAGCCTGGTTGATCAGATACTGATCCACCATGAGGCTTGGTCTCAGACCGAGCCGCGGGGGTGCTGACCCCCAAAACCGTTTCGGATGTATACTCCAGACATAGGCATGCAAGACCTTGCAGACTTAGAAACTAGCGGGAAAGAAGATGAAGAAGTAGAGGTAGGAAGAGGTAAGGAGGTGAGAGTTTCAGAGGATTACACCACAAAAGAATTAGAGACGGGCGTAACCCTAGCAACTAGTGAATAAAGAACACGAGGAAAATTTCCTTGAAGGTAGAGCCGAGAGACAGCCATAACGTAAGTAAGGCCTTCGCTCTCCTTAATACAATGGATTTCACGTTCATTAAGATAGAGCAGACATCAGCAGGAAAAAGAAGGGTGAGTTTCATTGAAATTAAGACATGTAGGGAAAGACTGCAAGATGTATCCCATTATCCCCGCCCCCACAGATCAGCAATTTTGACACTGTTGGAACGCAGGAACAATTTACGGACCCCTAGCAATGTGCCGCAATATAAATGGAGGACTGGAGTTCAAGACTGTGAGAGGTCAAGCTGGAGATGTTCTGGGAAAGTGCCTTCACCCACGAGCAGTCAGGACATATGTATCTGCTTTGAGAATCGGAAGGTCTTGAAGGGCTAATTGCTCTAAAATATCGTCACTGCAAGACAGAAAATCACACTGTACAATGGAAAGTGGTAAAACCACCGTACCACTGTAAGAACTGAAAGTAGCACTCCTGTGAACTATTATAGGAACGTTATAAACTGAAGTAAGATGGAAAGATCATGACTCTGGCCCGCCTTCTGAACTAACGATGCTCTCACGCACTGAGGAGAGTGAAAAGATATATTTTGGCCAACATGTCGTAAAAGAGCTCAACCGATACTGTGGTCTGAAAGAAAATCAGTTGCAGGCATCATTTTCCAAGGAAAAGAATTTGATCCACTGTGTACTTGTGAACATGGTGTGTAAAGGATTAAGTGTCGTATAGGGCCTTTCTGGGTGAATGAACAGAAATTGAAGGACCATCGTCAGCAAATGGTCTGGAACATTTAGGCATAGGACCGTGGGCGGCCTGACCTGAGGCAGATGGGCGATCTAAAATCGTC
>NC_069438.1:2163004-2207761 GCF_026875155.1 Cherax quadricarinatus | reverse complement strand
CAAAAAAATTTTATCCCACTATGAAAAGGGGCCTAGTTTGGGTGTCCTTGGAACATTTTGACGTGTATTTGGGCACTTCCCCATTTAAAATTAACGTTTTTTCAGACCACAATCCACTCACTTATATTAATACCATGAAAAGTAAAAATGCTAGGATCATGAGGTGGGCTCTCAGAATCCAACCTTATTCTATTAGTATAAAACACATAAGTGGTCATTGTAATGTAATTGCCGACGCTCTGTCTCGTCCTTAATAATTATCAGTTACATTAAATTAACGTAATTTTATGCCCAAATACCTTTTGTTACTTGCTATGTCAAATTCAGTAAAGTAACTTAATCCCTCCAGCCCATATTAATTATATATACTCATGTCATGTCTAATTATTATATTTATGTATTCACAGTATTGTGTGTGAGGAGGAGACATAAGCTGAGTGTTGAGTGGGTAGTGTTGAGTGGGAGAGGTACTGCGTGACGCAACACTGTCCTGCCGCAGACCCCCCCCCCCCTTCACTACACACCTTAAGCTGTTTCATACTCAGATGTTCATACTGCCTAGCATTCCACAACCACTACTTAAGAGTGGAATGCAGTCTTCTCTACTATGATCGAGCCTCAACGTGCCCTCCTTGTCAGCGCTATCCAGTCTCTACACTGATGTACATAACCACGAGTATGAAGAGATACGATACTGTGTACTGCCCTAGTACTAGGGGCATATCCTAGTGACGGACGCTGTGAAATTGTAGAGGTGCTTGGCACAAGAGAGACTCGTTAATATTTATTTTGATAATAATATTGATATGAGTAATCAGAAATAATGTGAAAGACATTCATGCAACTCCTAGTGCGACCCTCTGTCGTGTTGGGGGGGTGTTGCAACCCCTGAATGGGTTACAATGATTATTATGTATATATAATGTATATTACCTTTTCATTTAATTTTATATTGCTTATATTTGCGATAATAGCTAAATCGTAAATGTATGACTTTATATTATTATTTGACTGTTATATTGTTATTTAGCTTATGTTGTTAGGATGTATATAAAATGTGCTCAGTTAGGCTTGATTGTCAAACTACTGTAATTATCGCTTGTCGCTCGTTATACTGCCGGCTTCTGAGCTGCAGTTGTCCACGTAGCTATCACGTGATCGAGGGGGAGTGTCCTCACCTCTCGTGAAGTAGTCAGTCTGCTGGAGACTCGCTTGCTGGTTGGACAGATTGTCTGTCTCATTATTCTTGTTAGTTCTGTAGAACTCTGTTCACAGAACATTGTATAGACTTAGTGATTTTCGACGTTGTACTGAGGTTGTGTGTCACTTAGACACTCTGAACATCTCAGGTCCTTAGCTATAGCTTCTGACCTAATTTTGTACTGGTTCCTGTGTATTGTCACAGTCTGAGTATTTCCTATGCTGAACCTAGATTCAGTAATATGGGAGTTTTGTAACTTTTGTGGAGGATCTGCAGATGGTCCCTACTTAGTGTCGTTATATTATTTCCCAGTTCCTGATTCTGTGTCGCAGTCGCTTGATATTGCATTGCTATTGGGCTTAGCATTCTTTGTTGTTCAAGCAGACTGTTCGGGTGGCCAGTCGGTCAAGAAGTTTCTTTGTTTGAGGACTTTGTCAGTCACTTGTTTAAGTCTTATTCGAGTCTTGAGACATAGCTAACTACTTAAGAGCACTTACACGCATACACACACTTGTACATATTTGTAATATCTTATTAAATGTTAATGTACCTGACGGTACTTAAGAATTAAGAATTGTGCTTTCAGCACAATAATATTGAACTCGAGAGATTGATTTTATTTTGATTGCTGTGACCATAAGATTGCTGTGACCATAAGAGTCATGAACTACTTCAATGTGCGAGTAACTTTTCAGACGTCTTTACTGATATTCCAGGTGTTACCTCCACGGTAGTCCATAAGAATGACTTAGTGACAGACAATCCTATCAAACGAAAATTATACCCAGTTCCAGTTCACCTTAGGGATGCATTTGACCGAGAGGTAGACAAATTATTAAAACTAAAGATCATTGAACCTTCAGTATCTTCATATTGTTCACCAGAAGTCATGGTTAAGAAGGAGGATAATTCATATAGTCTTGCTATTGACTTCAGAGGCCTTAATGCTATAACTCGGTGGAATGCTGAGCCTATGCCCTTAATAGATAGCGATCTACACAAATTTTATGACTCTTCCTTCTTTTCAGAGATTGATATTGCGCAGGCATATCATCAAGTAATGTTAGATCCTTCTTCTAAGCAGTACACCGCTTTTCCAACACACCAAGGACTGATGCAATATAGAACTATGCCCTTCGGTTTGGTAACTGCCTGTGCTACCTACGTGAGACTGATGAGAAAGGTCTTGGGTAATATGCCAAATGTTTCAGTTTATTTCGATAACATTTACGTAATGACATCCACATGGGGCGAACATATCCAAACATTAACATCAGTTTTGCGTAGGTTATGCCCACATGGCCTCACTGCCAAGCCAAAGAAATGCTTCCTTGGGTAAAACAAGATTAGATATCTTAGACTGATACTTTCTAATAACTCTCTGCAGCCTCTCCCCAGTAAGATCAAAGCTTTATTAGAATTTAAATTCCCCAAAACCAAGAAGCTCATGCGTAGCTTTCTTGGTTCTGTAAATTTTTATGCACAGTTTATCCCAAGCCTTACTGATCTTACAGGCATCTTATCCGACTTCCTAAAATAGTCTGTGAAGGAACCTCCTGAACTTTCCGAAGTAGCTCGGGAAAAGTTTAATGAGATTAAAAGTATTATTTTTTTTATTATCACACTGGCCGATTCCCACCAAGGCAGGGTGGCCCGAAAAAGAAAAACTTTCACCATCATTCACTCCATCACTGTCTTGCCAGAAGGGTGCTTTACACTACAGTTTTTAAACTGCAACATTAACACCCCTCCTTCAGAGTGCAGGCACTGTACTTCCCATCTCCAGGACTCAAGTCCGGCCTGCCGGTTTCCCTGAGTCCCTTCATAAATGTTACATTGCTCACACTCCAACAGGACATCAAGTATTAAAAACCATTTGTCTCCATTCACTCCTATCAAACATGCTCACGCATGCCTGCTGGAAGTCCAAGCCCCTTGCACACAAAACCTCCTTTACCCCCTCCCTCCAACCTTTCCTAGGCCGACCCCTACCCCGCCTTCCTTCCACTACAGACTGATACACTCTTGAAGTCATTCTGTTTCGCCCCATTCTCTCTACATGTCCGAACCACCTCAACAAACCCTTCCCCAGCCCCCTGGACAACAGTTTTGGTAATCCCGCACCTCCTCCTAACTTCCAAACTACGAATTCTCTGCATTATATTCACACCACACATTGCCCTCAGACATGACATCTCCACTGCCTCCAGCCTTCTCCTCGCTGCAACATTCATCACCCACGCTTCACACCCATATAAGAGTGTTGGTAAAACTATACTCTCATACATTCCCCTCTTTGCCTCCAACGACAAAGTTCTTTGTCTCCACAGACTCCTAAGTGCACCACTCACTCTTTTTCCCTCATCAATTCTATGATTCACCTCATCTTTCATAGACCCATCTGCTGACACGTCCACTCCCAAATATCTGAATATGTTCACCTCCTCCATACTCTCTCCCTCCAATCTGATATTCAATCTTTCATCACCTAATCTTTTTGTTATCCTCATAACCTTACTCTTTCCTGTATTCACTTTTAATTTTCTTCTTTTCCACACCCTACCAAATTCATCCACCAATCTCTGCAACTTCTCTTCAGAATCTCCCAAGAGCACAGTGTCATCAGCAAAGAGCAGCTGTGACAACTCCCACTTTGTGTGTGATTCTTTATCTTTTAACTCCACGCCTCTTGCCAAGACCCTCGCTTTTTACTTCTCTTACAACCCCATCTATAAATATATTAAACAACCACGGTGACATCACACATCCCTGTCTAAGGCCTACTTTTACTGGGAAAAAATTTCCCTCTTTCCTACATACTCTAACTTGAGCCTCACTATCCTCGTAAAAACTCTCACTGCTTTCAGTAACCTACCTCCTACACCATACACTTGCAACATCTGCCATATTGCCCCCCCTATCCACCGTGTCATACGCCTTTTCCAAATCCATAAGTGCCACAAAGACCTCTTTAGCCTTATCTAAATACTGTTCACTTTTTATGTTTCACTGTAAACACCTGTCCACACACCCCTACCTTTCCTAAAGCCTCCTTGTTCATCTGCTATCCTATTCTCCGTCTTTTCTCTTAATTCTTTCAATTATAACTCTACCATACACTTTACCAGGTATACTCAACAGACTTATGCCCTATAATTTTTGCACTCTCTTTTATCCCCTTTGCCTTTGTACAAAGGAACTATGCATGCTCTCTGCCAATCCCTAGGTACCTTACCCTTTTCCATACATTTATTAAATAATTGCACCAACCACTCCAAAACTATATCCCCACCTGCTTTTAACATTTCTATCTTTATCCCATCAATCCCGGCTGCCTTACCCCCTTTCATTTTACCTACTGCCTCACGAACTTCCCCCACACTCACAACTGGCTCTTCCTCACTCCTACAAGATGTTATTCCTCCTTGCCCTATACACGAAATCACAGCTTCCCTATCTTCATCAACATTTAACAATTCCTCAAAATATTCCCTCCATCTTCCCAATACCTCTAACTCTCCATTTAATAACTCTCCTCTCCTATTTTTAACTGACAAATCCATTTGTTCTCTAGGCTTTCTTAACTTGTTAATCTCACTCCAAAACTTTTTCTTATTTTCTTAAGATTCCAGATATTAATAAAACATTTTGTTTAAGAACTGATGCCTCCAATACTGGCTTAGGTGCGGTGTTACTACAATACCATGATGGTACTCCCTTCCGTGTATGCTTCCTATGCCGGAAACTCCTTCCCGCAGAAGCGAGATACTCCACAATAGAAAAGAAATGTTTAGCCCTTGTGTGGGGTATCTCCAAACTTAAATTTTATTTTCTGGGAAAAGAATTCATTTTAGAAACGGACCACAAACCTTTGATATACCTAAAAACTTTTAAGGGAACCAACAGTCGCCTCTTGAGGTGGACATTTTCACTCCAGGCTTTTAAGTTCCATATTGTGTATATCAATGGTTCATCCAATTATTTCTCTGACTGGTTAAGTCTTGACAGTCAGTAGAAGATTTCTTGCCTTATGCGACTTCCATATGTTAGAACTTTTTCATCGCCTATTCTTCTTATACTCCTTGACTATAAGTCTTGGTATAGGGGAGTGTGAGGGAAAAGTTCAGTAGATAGGAGTAGCGAGGGAGTATATAGTAACAATAGTTTCATTGCCGGCTACTTGTTAAGGTAGGGTAAGTCAAGCTCCCGCTATTGCCGCCTTTTTTCCCCCTCCCCGAAAGTGATAGTTTGCTTGCCGGCTACTTGTTAAGGTAAGGCAAATCTTGCTCCCACTATTCCCGCCTTTTTCCCCCCACCCCGAAAGTGATAGTTTGATTGCCGGCTGCTTGTTAAGGAAGGGTCAGTCTAGCTCCCGCAATCCCTTCCCCTCCTTCTTCCCCCCCGAAAGGTGATCGTGTGGGGCTCCTGTCAATCAGTAGATCACTTAGACTCACAGTCCAGCCCCCCCCCCAACTACTTGCTAAGTACAGTGCCTGCCCTTCTTGTATTTCTAGATGGATTTATTGGTTGTGAAAGCGCTTCACTTTTGATCCATAATAAACTTATCCTTGTCAGTCATTGCCTCTGAGTGTGTGACTGTTGTAAATAATAGAACCACGCATCTTTTTGGTTTTGTATCTTTCATTGGAGAGTGATTATTAAGCAGTGGGTAACCTGTTTCTTTCCAGCTTGGATGACAGTGATAGAGAGGGTCACGATGCTCCTGTGTCAACGCGTAGAATTGATGGAGATGGACTAACGTCCATGAGACTTCCCCTTTTTGGATTTAATTACCTGTGCACAGTATGAAATTGCAGGACGTAACCCCTCATCATTGCAGTGAGTAAAGACCTGCTTTCCTGTCATTCAGGATTCGAATACTCATGGCTTATTACTGTGAAGAACGAAACGATTGGGTTGTAACCAACACCTGCGACCCCCCCTCATCATGAACTGTTACGCGATTTTCAAGACAATACTCAGTGTGCATCCGGAACACCAGGACTCCCTATATATATTATTGCGTTTGTGAGTTCAATGTTATTTTATTCATTTCGATTTTTTAATTTTCTTTCCAAATAGGATATACCTTTCATGGTTTTAGTGGGTTTTATGTTGCTTTAATAAATAGATAAAGTGTTCAATCTCTTTGTGAGATTCATTATTTATTTTTCTTCATTAATTTTCCTAGGGAGGAGCCTCCCCCAGGCGTTGCGTAATACTGTTTGAAGTTGTTACGGGCTATGAATAAGCTTGCACACTAACAGCCGGAGAAGAATTAAATTCATTATGGGTTCAAGGTACACACATAGCAGTGGGTTAATGTTATTACCAGTAATAACATGCATCTTATCATGAGGAATCCTTCGGAGACACCCACAGTCAGTATTCCAAGTGATATATATTTGCACTGTTCATAAATTTTATACAAGAGAAGAGACAGAATATATAGCCGCCTCCAGTAATGCTTCAATCATAAACGGATGGAATTTATGGAGGATGATTCTGTGAAAGGTGGTTAATATTCCCTCTCTATAAATATGAGGTGAGGCATATGCTCCTGTATTGGCTCCTAAGGTTTTGACTTTAGTTGTTTTGGGTTTTCCTGAAGGGGAAATAAGACTCTGACAGTATTAAGGGGCCATCCGATTTTAGTTATTTCTTTCAGTGACATGTTACTAATGGGATATTGAGAGATTTTCCAATTGGCTGGGGTTTTTGGTGTAGTTTGGGACGGATGTGAACCTACTTACTTGTTGACGAGACGTAGCAGACGCAGGCTTTGCCTTTACTCCCTGTTGGTACGTTGTGCATGACGATAATGTCGTCTCTGGCTGGTGTCATCTCTGGTTACTGTTGTCGAGTTGCACCATGATGAGGGATTTGTCTCTCCTAAGGTGGGACCAATTAAGTATGAGAAATCGAGGCTACACCTAGGGACCTAGTTGTCTGGACGTAGACGTTCTCCTTCACTTCATCCGTCCAAGGCCTGACGATCTCTGCTCATGCCTGGTGTAGAAAAAGAAGAAGACAGGACAGCTCTAGGACAAGGAGGCGGTTTGTTTCAAAGGTATTCAAGCCAACCTGGCTGACCCTCAATGCAGGGTTAGTACACGATCCTTCGCAAATAGACTTGAACCTCTGGCCCACAGAATTACTGCAGGTTTGTCAACCAGAATTAAGCTGCACACAATTCATCGAAGTCAGCAACACCACTTAACTTTATACCACGATGGGTTAAAGGCTTTTTTCTGCTGTCGCACAAATCAACGCTGGGATGATACCAAGCTGTCGTCTGCCTAGGCTTAAAGATCTTTTTATATTTTAGCTGGGAGACATGTATATGCTACCAAAAAACTGTGGTCGTTCACTACTTTATAATCGGTAAATTCAGTGTCTTTAACTCTGACGTTAAATTCCTGTGCGCCTTAGCCAACAATGCGTGTTGAACCAACGATGCCCAATGCTGTTCGTCCCACCTCAAGGCTCGAGCCTGATTTTCGGAAGCTTTCGAAAAAAAAAATTTCTGGTTCTCGGCCTCATTGAAAAGCGGGGAACAAGTTGTACTGACTTATTTGTAAACTAAAAGTTATTTACATGAAGCGAAAAGTTGCACATCTTTCTTTTTCCTAGGTGCAAATTCTTCTTTTGCAAAAATGCTTTGTTCCCTTGTCGCTCAAGATTGAATTTTTTGCAAGCTCAAGGGCAACGCCGCTGATTCACCTTGAGGTCATACCCTGCTGCACGAGACTGACGAATTTTGCTCGTTGGTGTATCATCTTTCCTCCTGACGGAGAACATAGGAGTTTTATTCCTAGCTCCGTAGAGGGAGGAGTCATGATGTGCCATTCTCTCTTCTCGAAGTTTGTCGTTGCATTCCTTGTGAACACAGTTGCACAACTGTGAGAGTGCGCGTTCGTAATGTCAATGGCCGATCGAACGAAGCAATTTGCCAAACATCGCTTGTGATAGGGATGCAATTTAGCAGGTTTTAAACTAAAGTATATGTCGAACAGACGTCTGACTGTCTTAGATGGCATTCCCAGTGTATCTAGTTAATTGCTATGCACAGGTAAGTGATTGGCAGAATACCCCACGTAACACTTTAATTGCAGAACACGCTTATAGCTATGCACAGTGGAACGATTGCTGTATACGCTGGTAAGGATGGATAAGCAATAGCTAAGCTGGACTGCAATTATCTTCACACCGAACAAGGTAGTAGTCGAGCTGTTTAGACGATCAACAATAACAAGGCTGACTAATAGTCAAAGCAACTGACATGCAATGTTTGTAATAGCATTGGCAAGGCTAATGCAATGCCAGTCAGCAAGCTACACAATGTTCCTGGCTACCTGCTTCACCATAGGCCTTCATACCACTTTCATGTTAAAGTCGAGCTCCAGCTCATGGACAGAGCCCCCTTATTAAACCCAATGGATTTGAGTCCGCAAATGGCTGTTATCCTGGGTGTTTTGATGTAGAAAAGGGGCTTGATAAAACCATGTATAGATTGATTGAGTGGAAGGCTTGGAGTAAATATTTTTCTTTTTAGTGATGTAAGATGTTTGAGTGGAGTAAAATCTGTCTATCTCTATCCCAGGATCTGTTGGGAGTTTCTAATGGCAATAGGATGTTACCTCTGATCGAGATACCCATCTTGTCTTCTATTGCTGTTGCAAAAACATCCGATTGTTACTGATAAGGGATTTGTCTGGGTTGGGTCGTGATTCTCCATTTCATCGTCTCCAGTTTGCGGTTCTTGATATTTCAGTATTCATTTTTCACTGATACTGTAGCATGTTATATTTTCCCAGATTTATGGGGAGGATGATATTACATGGAATAATCATCATCAGCAATTGGGTGATGATAGTATATTGAACTCGGGTGAGGGAGAGTTCGATTTACCATATTGTGTTGGATTTTATTGGGTAGGGCACGAGCCTGTTGTCGTCACTCTGCAGGCTGTCGGTTCTGAAAGCTCTGCCGAACTATGCCGATATAGGGTAGGGATGATTTTTCTTTGATAAGAAGTTGTATATGAATCTGAGAAAAGTCCAATTGTGTTAAGAAATGTCTGACAAGTTTAATTATAAGTACACATTGTGCCACAAGCTAGGTCAAAAGCTTTGTGTTTACATGCCCTGGTTGCGCAATTAAGGCAACGTTGCCTGTTTCTCAGGTCTGTCTAGACAGCAGTCGAAGATGAGATTTATAGCGTGTTTTGGGTTCCTCTTCAAGTCCTAAATCCAAAACTGTTTTTCTAGTTGTAGATGGTGATAATTGTTATCCAATATAGTAGCTTAATCTGTTGGAAATGATTGTTTCTTAAGGATAGGGTCTATAGTTTTCTGGTTTATGTTTGTTGTTGGGTTTTGCAATGAAATATCTTCCTTGCAGCCTTAAGAGCCATGGAATGGTATCCCCTGCCAAGATGGCATTAAAAAAATATTTACTAAGGGACATTTTGTCGCAATTTCTGAGACCGTAGCGTAGAGAACCTTAGTTGTTTCACTGTTATGCTGAGAGGCACAGGGGCTTCGTATTACTCATTTCTGACCTTTAACTTGACTCATTCTCTCTGAGTTAGTGATTGTCTTGATAGGCGTTGTTTGTCATCTTCTAGAGTAGATTGTAAACAGTTAAAGGTAGTGGATGGGAGGTCAGGACTGGTTGTCAGGCTTGGATTCGTTGACTAACTGGTAATGGTTATTAATAAAGTTTCTAATGTCATGTGTTGTGATACATGAATTGTCTCCAACACATCATCATCTGACTGGCTTGGTCTTTGTGGGTCATCAATCTTCCTCATCATCGTCATCGTGGAAGGAAATGTATTAGATAATACATAGCCTTGTGCTTTGTCCCCAGAATGCTGCGGTTCTTGTTCCAGTGACTTTTCTGGTGACATTTTGTTACTAATTAGCTGAATGAACATGTTATTTGCATTATTCACTTTTGTGTTGTGTAATCATGGTAATTTAAGTCCGCTTCTCAACCTCTTGCAGTATAGCCCTTGTGGATGTCTTTGTTGATGGTGCCTTCTACACTCTGCTTGATTTGTAATTTTTGACATGCAGTCCCTAATTGCCGCTTGGCTGCTTTATATTTGTTGTATTAAATCTGGCAATTTGCATGTGTGGCCTCTACGATTCTTTCGTGGAAGAGAGTTGCCTCGTTAATTGCAGTTGATGGCCTTGGTGTTCTCAAGCGAAAACAGTAAAGGTATCATTACATATGTAGTGCCTTGAAGTGTTAAAATAATCGATAGTTTTTGGTTTGGGTTTCGGAGGAAGGGGGGTATTATAAATGGCGTGCTTGCGCGAGTGTTATTATAAACAGGGTATGTGGTCTGATTCTTACGTTTCTACCAGGGAAGATCTCTGCAAAGGTATAGGTCACCAGTCTCTGTTGGTCATCAACATTATATCAGGTGTTCCTGGGTGAGGGCTACATTTGACTTAAAGAATGGGTCCTAGGGAATGTATAGATTTTCTTGCTGTGATCATTATTTTAAATAGTTTGCTTTCCCTTTAGGGGCAGCTCCATGCGGATGACCTGGGACGCCACAGCTGAAGTAGTGCGGGTGTGATCAAGCATTATAAATCTCCTGTGCCAGGATTGTAGGAACAACGTTTCTATTCAGTATCAAGTATAGGATATGGACTCTATTTATGGCTGTCTTGAAGGAAAAATATCCAGTTTCCAACTATTAACTGACCATATGAAGATTCGCAAAAACCACTTCTATTGCTATAAAGTTTTGTCTTCGTATCTTATGTGGATGTTACGATATGTATTTCCTAGTTTCATAGGTATGGCCACCCCACTAATGGGAGACCCTCTCGTGCTTCTCGACAGTAGAGACATCGTAACTTTATTTGTTGGTACTGGCTCTGGCAGCTGTCTCATTTCTAGAAGGATGATGTAAGGGCTGTGATTGTAGTAGTGTTCGACTTCAAGGTGAGATAGCGGTTGTTACAGGAAATGTTAGAATAATAATTTTTAAAGTTTGTAATCTCTTATCATTTCGTGAGAGCTATGAGGTTTTGCTGGCGTACAGAGAGTTGGTTATTACGGTAGTGTGTCTGAGATTATAGGACTGCATAGGTTGATTTGGCTGTCGCAAGCTCATCCTACTCGACTCCGTCAAGGGGGAGGATTGTAGTTCTGACGTGGTTTTCTATGTTATCAGCTATATTCAACGTCTCACTGTTGCTGTGCGATATTAGCTCGTTGGGTCAGATTTATCATCTGACTCAACTGGGCATGTCATTCCAGTTTTCATGGCGGAGTCTCGCTACACATAACACTTACTATAGAAGACCAGTGGGGGGGCATCCATTGTGGTGAAATTGTTAAGTCCAATTGGAGTGATCACTGGAAACTAATTGTAATTTTGGGTTTGCTTCGATGCGGTTGTAAGATTGGTGAGCAGCAGTGTTTGATACAGTTCGGGGGGCAGGTTTGAAGGCACTTTGATCTGAGTTATTGTTTTTTCTTTCAAACTGGGATCTTCCATTACGGTGCCTGCACCTTTGGTTGAGTGATGAAAGTTTGTGTATGTGTGGTTGTTGGAGGAGGACTACATACATTCCTGTCTTGTTGGGGGACTGTTCAATACCTCGAGTTCAAATTTATTTAGGGATGATGAAGGGATTACTAAGATCTGACCATTCCACTACTAAGTCAAATCATTTAAAATAGTGGATTAGAGTTTAACATTAGACTACCAGCTATACTTCGTGGCAACATTGATCACATCAGTTGATACCTCTCATAACATCTACCTCTACAGCCAGATGGTAGACATAGGGAGTGATGATGGGTCCTATGGTGCTTGGTGTTTGGATGGTGTTAGGGTGGGACACTAGAGGACGAGGCTGAATTCCTAAGCTATTTAATGGTTTAGGGGGTAAGAAAAGTTAAGATAAGATATTCGTTCGGATTTTTAAACCCCTGAGGGTTACGCCACCCAGGGAATAATCCCTAGAATAATCAGTGCCATCATCGAGGACTGTCTAACTTATTTCCTGTGTGGGGTCGTCTATCTTGTTCCCCTTGGATGAGACCCACACCAGTCAGACTAACCACCCAAGTACCAATTTGCTGATAGGTAAACACGACAACAGGTGTAAGGGAAACGCGTCGAAATGTTTATACCACCCGACCGGGTTGATGGCAGTAGGAGTCCCACCAGATCCAAGGTAGATGTAGGGAAGAGTGCTGGATCATTTTTGGAGGTGCGTGGGGAGGGGATTTTCTTGGTATGTCTGTCTGCATTCTTAGTAATGTCAGAGTTTGCTGGATTGTAGATTTCCTAATAGGGGCAGGTAGGGGACGATCAGAATGATGTTTTCCCTGTCAAATGTGCACACCTTGGGTGGTTTCTTTAAGGGCAATCCCTGAGAACGTGAGCTTACACCATAGCTATTATACATGCAAAATTATTTTTTAGGCAGCTGCATTTGTTGATGTTATGACCAATACTCATATAAGATAACTAACATATGTGTGACACTGACATATCCTTTCTATAGGATTTCGAGTTTGGTGTTCACCTGTTCCAGGCATTTTCAAACGATATCGACTATGATTTGGCTTCTACTGGTTGTACTCGAGGGTTTTGAATTTTAATGTTTACTGAATGCTTGCACTTTTGGATAAATTGATATCCCGTGCAGAATCTTGGAACTCACTATTTCAGATTATTAATTTGTTCAACAAGTTTTAGCAGTGCAGTCTCTCATGAACTGTTGGTTCTTGCCACAAATACAGTCGTTGTTGTCTGGCAGCTTGTCAGTGGATGGGGATGATACGCGATTATTTAAATTTTTCAAGAAAATCATTCTTGAGCAATTGGAGCAGACTCCTCTTCCAGAGGGGAGGAGAAAGTAATGCACCAGAGTTGTAGGTTTAATACTTCATGATGCAATAGTGGTATTGTTGTTAGCAAGTAACAACCAGAGTATTTACTCTTGAGGATCCTCTGAGTTTGTTCTTAGTGACACAAATTTTTACTCTTATTTTCGGTTGATGCTCAGTAAGGTACAGCTGACACATAAGAGATTGCTCATGTAAAAAGAAAAAAAAAAATTTCCTATATGTTGTTAGATTCCTTAAACATTCTTATTTCAACTGACTTATGATGCAGCAACTACGATAGCCAACCCTCTCGTTGGAGTGAGGGGGACGGGGGCCAATGGTAATGATCGGACCAATTGTAATATATATACGAACGGAGCTTACTGGATGGTTTCTTGCCGCTTATTTTAATGTCGCTCAGTCGTGTTGATTTTTCGATGGCATGGTTAGGCCTTTAAGTGTTGGGGATTATGGGGTTAGATGGGGTAGGATGAGGCGGTTGGGTTGGAGAGGGAGGGGGACTAACAAGCTTAGTCACGGACTGTAGACTGTCTTGAGGGATGGGGCTACTCCGTAGTGAAATCAAGCAGAGTTTTCCTATCAACTTCTGATCAAATTAGAACTCAGAATAAAAAGTTGATAAAAAATGTAATCTTTTGTGGTCATACGTGCTCGAGTGGGATCTCACCAACGTTCCTCTCGCTGCAAATCAGCCAATTTAGATTCAGTGGTGTGTTGTATTTCGTGTGTTTCTGTGTGTATACCATAGTGACTGTTGGACATCGAGACATTACTCATTTACAGGGTCGAGAGAAAAGCCAGTAGATATGAGTAGAAAAGATCAAATAAAATTTTCATGCGTGAAGAGGTTCATCAAAATAACCTACTTGGTTAGGGTACTTCAGTGCTTTATGATTTTCGGGCTCATAGTATGTTAGCCTATTGTATCCTCTGTGACCCAAAGCTCATGGAGTGTGGAAACAATTTGCTACAATATAGTAAGATTTCTCTTTAGTTGCAATGAACCAGGTAACCCCTCTGTATAATTTGCTAAGAAATAAATAATTGAAAAAAATTTAAGTGGGGATGTTTTGAATGTGCGAGGATGAGTGCACATGATAAGTGCCCAAAGTGTATTCCGAGTGTTATGAATGAAAAGGAAATTGGATGTCCTAGGCAATATAAGCTCACAAACAAAGCTTTGAAGGAGTATTTACCTACCAGGACGTTATTCCGGGGGTCAACGCCCCACGGACCCGTCTTTACTAGCCTATCCGGTTGATCAGGCGTGCATTCAACCAGGCTGGTACTGCTGTGGGCCAACTATCTAATGTTGAAACCACAGCCCGGCTGGTCGGGTACTGAATTATGAAAGTATGTCCAGTTCCCGCTCGGATGAAGCTAGTAATGGTTATTGGCAATTTCCCCCTATGACCTGAGGGAAGGGAGTTTTTGAAGATGTCTTATGGTGCCCATTGTACACATTGGTACCACTAACTTGTTCGTGGGAGTATGTTTGCACACCGTCTGTGCCAGTCTTTTGCTGTCGTAGGGATATTGGTGATTTCTGTGTGCTGATTTGGGACCTAGTCCCTCTAGGATTTTTCAAGGTGTAGATTTGATGGGCCCCAAATTGTTTTTCCTTTCTCGCCTGCGCTCCACAGAGTAAACTCAAGTGTTTCCAAGCGTTCCCAGTAGTTTAAGGAGCTTTGACGGAACATTATATGTGTAGTAAACGATTCCCTGTACAGTTTTCTCTAGATCTGCGTTTCGCCCTCACTTGTAACAGTTTTCCAGCACTAAAAGAGAACATGTGTTTTTAAAATAGGATCATCATTGGCTTGGCATTTCTTGTTTTGGAGGTTTCATTATACATCCTATCATTTTCCTCGCAATTATGTTAATGACTGCGGTTTGTGATCCATGATGAAAGTGAGATCCTCTTGGACATTTACGTCAAAAATATTTGTTTATTTTTTGCCTCTCAATTGTAATGACTAGTAGTTTGTAGTTTACTCAGCTCTTATAGGTTTTTTTTCCTCCACAATTTTTCCAGTAACGGAAATGTAGTTGAATTATGTCATCTTGGAACATGCGTGATTATTTTCCGTTGCCCATGTAAAACTTGGCTAATATATGCGTGGAGATTTACCGTGTCCTCACTGGATAGACGGGAATTCCCTCTTTACCTTTCTGCTCTGCATAAGTATCAAAGGGATCGTTGGCGCAGTGGCGTTTATAGGGTGACAAACACACATGATTTCTTGCTAGATTAGTTTTATTGGTGTTTTGTGGTATAGGTTGGTCTGCTGGGTGGGTGCGCTGCCTGGCATAATGATTTAACAAAAACTACTCCATGTTTACATGGATGTATCTAATGCTTCTAGAATGTGTGGCCTTATTTTTAGATTTAAAAAACACTTCCATTTTGTTGATATTACTTTCCTTGAGTAGTTCATTGACAATATTAGATTTCACTTGGTCTTCCCACCATGTATCTGTATCCTAGTCATTTCATTGTATATGATAAATCAACCTTTGTGTATGTACATTGTTGAAACATGGTAGTCTAACACACCAGGTCTGTATTTAAAGTGGTAATATGTCATTTAAATTAATTTCAGGACCAAGAGCCAACCTAATACACTTTTCCACTAGTTTTTTACTATTATTTTATTTATTTTGGTGTTTTATCTCTAGAGTGTTTTATCACTGGTGTTTTATTCACTGGTGTTTGATCATCTATGCTGTACATTGAGTATACACTTTTAATTTATTTAAGAAACACTTCTTTCACTGCACTATACTGTGGGATCATTGTTTTTAATTCACTCACTGGCAGACTAGGGGACTATGGTAAAAGATTTTTCATACACTTCCACTTAAATTTATTTTAATGTTGAATTCTAAGAGCAGAGCTTATTTTTTTAATGTTTTTGATTCCAGTAGGCTATCTTTCATTGAACTACGGTATATCACTTAATACAAGTCCAGGCGTTTTTCATTTATCACTCTCAACTAGTACGCTAAAATGTACATGCCTTCCTGGAATGGGATTATCATCCTCGGTGTCTAAAGACAATCAGCTTCAAAATCGAGTACTTTTACTTTCAATATTTTGTATAGATTTCTCTTAAGCAATGCAGGGATCACGTTCGTACTTGGCTCCACCGTCTACAGTCAGTTTAATCCATTGATGGCATCAATATTTATTTTCCACAGTTGTTTCCCCTTGTAATTTTCCGCAGGCATAACGGCCCCCTGAGGCCGTCGCTATGAGTTAGTGTCACCCGGTGGATCCGGAATCTCTGATGTAACCCGCGTGCGGAATCTCCTGGTGGTCAATCCCGGGAGCGGGTTTGGTATATCTTAGGTGTCTTTATAGATATCCTTCTGCAGGCGGAGGGAATCTCCTCTGGTGTCACTGGTGTATGGGTTGAATGTGTGGAGAATCATCCTATGGAGGATGTCCCGGGTTGTTGGAAACCCCTAACACCGGTCCTCATCCTCTCAAGATATATAGATAGCCCGGCCCAGAATCTCTCCCCCCCCGCCCGCCCCCCCCCAGACCTCTGATCACCCAGCAGGGAGATAGTGCTCGCGTGAGTGTTCTCCCGCGCCGCGCCTCATATCGAGCACGGCAGTGCCGGCATCTCGCCTCACTCCCCCCCCCGCGTTGTCACCCGAGGCGTTGCTGTGTGTCATCTCTCAGTGTGTCTACTGCCGTGTCGTGGAAATCTCTAGGTTTGTCTCCTGGGGCGGAATCTCTGATGTCACCACGCGGGCGGAATCTCTGGTGTCTCATCCCAGGGAGTGTGGAATTCTCTAGGTGTCACATGGTGGCCTTGTGATGGGTTAACGCTATTCGCTTCACACGGTGAAGGGCCTGGGTTCGATTTCCCTGCCACAGAGTAGAAACATTGGACGTGTTTCTTTCCACCTTGTTGTCTATGTTCCCCATCAGTAAAATGGGTTGTCTGTGTGTGTGTAGAGTAATCGACTGGTGCTGTGGTCGATCCCTCCCTGGGGACATGACCTAAGGACAGGGACTTGGTCACAGGACTCCTAGCGGGGGGAACTGTTTGACCCCGGAACTATCTCCAGATAGCTTCACCCGGGGCGGAAATTCTCTCTGGTGTCACCCGGCGGCGGAATCTCTGGTGTCACCGGGTGGATGTCTTTGGTGTCACCCGGGGCGGAAATTTTGGTTTGGTAACCCGGGGGCGGATCTCTGGGTCGTCACCGGGGGTGGAATCTTTGGTGTCTCACCCGGGCGAGGTGGTAAATCTTTGGTGTCACACGGGGCGGAATCTCTGGTGTCTACCTGGGGGCGGTGGAAATCTTTGGTGTCACCCCATGAAATTCAGGACGGGGGATGGGGGTAACTCCAGTTACGTCACTACTGCATGATCTTATATTTCCTTGAATTCAATTATACAAAATCATCTATGACATCAAAATCAATGATTTCCCCTATATAGGCTTATTTGTACTTTGTTAATACTGGAGAGAGTTCCGGGGGTCAACGCCCCCGCGGCCCGGCCCTGTGACCAGGCCTATAGAAACGAAGGATTCTTCCCCTTGTTGGGGGCAGCACTGCTTGTGCATTAGTGTGACCTTCTTAGAGGCTCTATTGTGTCACCCCCTAAATGGTGTCACCTGGGGCGGCCCCCTTCCCCCTGGCTAACACTTAAGGAAATTGAGCCCACGCACATAAGGGATAGCAATAATATTGAAGGATCAGTTATGGCAGAAGAGGGAATGTAAATGTATAATTAAAGGATAATAAGAATTAAAATAAACGTTGGGTATGAAAAGTGGGGAATAATAAGAGAGATTTTAGATTTTGCCACCGAAATGGCTAGTTTATTGTGCACCCCATATCCATCCTGTGGATGGATATGGGGTGCAAGAGCATATGGATACACAAAAGGCCTAGGAACTAGGCCCCTAAAGGGTTAACAGGTGTACATATGGATTTTTATTTATCTATATATCTACAGTTCACTTATCTGTTACAAGCATATTTAGGAATTTAGTATATCTGGTATCTTATTTTCATTAATAAGATATCTTGACATGTCACATAGGTTATTATACTGTCTGTCTCTGTGTTACTCAACAAGTGGACAATTAAGACACTTGACTATAGGCCTGATCACATAATTTGCATTTAGTTTGATCATCATCTGTGTGTCTGCCAAACTGCCAGAAGTACTTGTAACGAAGCCTAAGTCTGGCCACTACAACATCAATCAGTCTGTTCACATTACAAGTTGCTCCATAAATATACTTATCTACGTTCATGTTATCATGAATTTTAAAAAAGGTTTATAAAATACCGACAGGTTGTTAGGTAAGACACATATGCAACAGTTAGGTATCTTTATTTCGAAACGTTTCGCCTTCACAGTAGGCTTCTTCAGTCGAGTACAGAAAAGTTGATAGAAGCAGAAGAGACTTGAAGACGTTGTAATCAGTCCATCACCTTGAAGTTTTGAGGTGGTCAGTCCCTCAGACTGGAGAAGAGTATTGTTCCATAGTCTGAAACAATATGGAGTTGAAGTGACAGGATGGAGCCTTATATACCGCCAGGAGGTGAGATGTAGGCCACTTGTATAGGTAATAATGTAGTCGTTGGGAGGTCACGTTTCTCTCGAATCCAGCCATTTTAACTACTAGAAGTTGTCCAGGTTGTTTTGTTCACGTCTCTTCTGCTTCTGTCAATTTTTTCTGTACTCGACTGAAGAAGCCTACTGTGTAGGCGAAACGTTTCGAAGTAAAGATACCTAACTGTTGCATATGTGTCTTACCTAACAACTTCATGTTATCATAGTGGGTTATAGATCTATTCGGGATTCAAAACTGCATTCCTATTAAATCTTTTTCATTTTTTACTTCTCTCCTAATATTATTCCTAGTGCTAGACATAGATATACCAAAGTTATATTCTACGCTCTCCTTCTGGGTACTCTTCTTGGCTAACATATCAATTTTATCATGACTGAGTAATCCAATGTGAGATGGGATCCATTGCAATTGTACATTAATTCCTTTGTCCCTGATTTTTTATATTTATACCTGGCTTTCCCAATGATAAAATGTTGTTGGAGTCATTATATGAGTCAAAAGCCTTCAATGATGACATATAATCAGTAATGATGATAGAGTCAAGCTCAGTGTCATAGAGCCTTTAGGATTGCAAACAATTCAGTTTGCAGTTAGGAGAATAAGTGTTTATTCACCTGGAGAAGAGAGGAATGTAGAGAAGAGAGAGATTTTGGGATATGTTGAGTATTTATGGAATTTTGAAACAAGTGAGAGAGTAATTATAGTAGGGGACCTAAATACCAAAGTGGGAGAAATGGTTATATAAGGCGAGGTAGATATGTTAGGGGTCCCAGAGGTAAATGTTAATTCGGGGCCTTTGAACTTTGTACAGAAAGAGGTCGGGTAATAGATAATACATATTTTAAGTAATAAAACATAAATAAGTATACGAGATATGATATGATTAGTAAACTTCAGGATGTGCATGTTGAAAGATGGGCCACAGATATATCAAATCTTTTTAAGTTGCAGCTACAGTGGGAGTAATAGGTAGATGGTGCACAAGGAGAATGGTATCAAAAAGTAAAAGAGAAAGAAGAAGGTTTATAATCTAAAGGAGGCAGTTAGGGTAAAATATAAGCAACTATTTGTTGAAAGATGTGCTAGTGAAACTATAGGCAATGAAGCTGAAGAGGTATGAGAATTATTTAAAAGTGCAGTGTTAAAGTCTTCAGCAGAAATTTGTGGATATTTGGACGGTGGGTGCAGGAGGGAAGAGGAGCGACTGGGGGAATGATGTGGTAAAGAAAGAAATAGTTAGCATATGAGAGATTTTCACAAAATAGAAATTATATAAGGGGGGGAGGAGTATGTAGTGAGAAAAAAGAGATGTTAAGAAAGTGGTGAAATAATGTAAAAGTGTATCAAATGAGAAGTTGGGGGAGATGCCTCAACAAATTTTCTGAGAAAAGAAAAAAAAAGTGGAGAGAGATTAATAAAATTTTGAAAGTCTGTGAAGAAAAAGGCTCTAAAAATTTTAAAAATAGGAGAGGAGAGTTATTAGATGGAAAGTTGGAGGTAGCAGGAAGATACAGGGAAAATTTTGAGGATCTTTTAATGTTGATGAAGATAGGTTTCCTGTGATTTCTTTCATTGGCCAAGGAAATATAAAAATCCTGTAGGAGTGAGGAAGAGCCCCCATGATGGTGTAGAGAAGGTGTTGTCAGGCAATGTGCAGAATGAAAGGGGGTACAGCAGAAATATTAGTAATAGGTGGGGGGTATAGTTTTGGAATGGTTTGGTACCTTTACATAAATGTATAAAAGAATGGAAGGTACCTAGGAATGGAAAGAACATGCATAGTGTTTTATTATTATCAAGGCAAAGGGGACAAAAAAAGACCCGTAAAAATTATACTGGAATAATCTGTTGAGTATATCTGCTAAGGTGTATGGTATAGTTACTATTGAATGAATTAAGATTAAGACGAATTACAGATGAACAAGGAGGCTTTAGGAAGAGTAGGGTATGTTTTAAGTAAAGCAATAAGCAAACAGTATTTAGGTAAAAGAAAAATTTTCGTTGCATTTATGGAATTGAAAGACATGTGATATGGTGGATAGGGAAGCAATGTGGCAGATTTTGCAAGTGTATGGAATGGGTGGTGGGTTACTGAAAGTAGTTAAGAGTTTTTACGAGCGTAGTGAGGCTCAAGTTAGAGTATATAGGAGAGATGGAGATTATTTCCCAGTAACAGCAGGCCTTAGACAGGGATGTGTGATGTTACCATGGTTGTTCAACATATATATTTTGGGTTTTGAAGAAAATGAAATGTTTTCGAATTGGAACAGGTCTGGGATTAAAATATAAAGAATCAAATGCAAAATTGAAGGCAAAGTTGTCTTTTGGTTTCGACATTCTGAAAAAGAAGTTACAGAAATTGGGGGACAGTTTTTTGGGGGGTAAATAGAAAGGGAAAAAAAAAAGTGAACATAAAAAAAAAGCAATGTGATGTGGATGATTAAAAAAAATTAGATAATTTAAAGACTGGATATTGAAATGGTGGGAAGGAAAATGGAGGGAATTAATATAATCATACATCTGGAGGTGGGGCCTGTCAGCAGATGGGTCTATGAAGACGAGGTTGAATCAAAGAACTGATGAGGAAAAAAAGGTAAGTGGTGAACCAAGGAGTCTATGTAACAGAACATTATCCAGAACAACAAAGAAGAGGGCAATGTATGAAGTAAAATGGTACCTACTCTCTTACATGTCCAACAAGGAAGGGCGGAGGAAGTGATGTCGTATCTAAGTCTAAAGTGGTGTTGAATATTAGTTAGTTTTAATATCTCATTATGCACTCCAAACCCCTATAGAGGAACATAATGGTCCCAGGGACTGATCCCAAAGTTATGATAGTTTTAACTAGTACAAAGGCAATTGAACTCCAGTAGATCTGGTACACAATCTTGACAAGATACAAAGGAAATGAACCATCTTATCTCCTATACATGGCTACATCTCATTACAAAATAGCAAAGTCAATGAGCCCGTTCGACTACACCCGGTCACAATTGGTAATGAGTTAAAAGTACAAATATTGAACGAAATGCAAAGACTTGGTACAAAAATTTGTAAGTGGAAGGCATGTGGGGAAGTGTATGTCCGAGAAATGTGGGTGGGATGGGTATAGAGGTTTTGTAGTAAGGGCTCCTACAATCCAGCAAAAGTGCTTTGAGTATTTAGAGCGATAATGTGTATTTATGGTTTTTTGTGACTTGACATGCTGCAGAGTGTGAGCAAAAAAAACTTTATGTAAGGATTCAATAATATTTAAAATTCTATAACCTATACTGGAATTAAAAATATAATTTATGAACTTTTATTAATACAAAGGTTCTTGGCAGGGACTGCAGGTAAAGAAATAAAACAAAGAATTCTTTATAGGATGTAAGTTAACTCTTTGATTTCCTGGTTTCGATTTTTACTTGCTTCATGGTAAAGATGTACATTAACATATAGAAGTACTACTAACCGACGCAACAGAGTGCAACCTTTATTGTAAAGTTCTCTCAATCCTGGGAATCTGTCTTTGCAGACTCAACTTACAGAAACTATCCCATATTTTCATATATCTTTGCAACACAATGGATCAACTGACTGTTCACCACACACAGTTCAAGCTCAAGTTTCTGGTAACTGTGTCTCCACATTAAACTTCCATTGGACTCTTTAAATAAAAAAGAATAGTATTCCGATTTTAAAAGCCTTTAAATCTTTTCTCTCAAACACACAGAACAAAACCCCCAATTTATCTTACAAACATGAAAAGTCAGACTCGATATCAGACTGCCAGAGTTCACAACAAGAAAGTAAAATGTGCAAGATCATTATTTCTTAAACCACCACTTAATAGCTGAAGCTTTCCTTGTGGATAATCTTTATAAATGTGGTCCAACCAAGTCGACAAATATGTTGTTGTTTACCTTGTAAGCTCAGAATCAGCACATTCAAGTGGCTGTCATGTCTGTTTAGGAATACTAGGTGCAATAAAGTTGGCTGGTGCGGCAGGCTGACTATTGGGAACACCTGTGATTGCTCAGTTATTGCATTTGAATAAATGAAAGTATATCTTTTCCGAAGAGCAAATAAATGATAGAGCATTTTTCCATAACTCAGCCCACCTGATACTTGAGTGCAGTGATAGGTCACTGAATTCTTCATTCAGTTGTTGAAACAAAGATATGACTCTTCTGCTATACTGACTTATTACAGCCTCTGCTGAAATTCACTATGGGACAACACTACATCAGTAATAACTATTTACTTATGTTTCTTGGTGGCTAGTGCAGTTTAGTGTGATACAACCAATCCTCCATTTTCCCTTCACAAGCCAACTAACAACCTCATATTACTGCTGGTCATAATCTTGCACCATCTGTTACAAATACAAGAACGCTTCTCAAATCCCCATATTTATAAGCAACTGTCTCGAGAGTTTCATGAATATCTAAACCTCCAGTATCACTACTCAGGGTTTGTATCTAGATTTAGTTCTTTATGTACCATGACATCCTCATTTACAGTACTTGTTAATATCAGCAACTGGCTTATGTCACTGATTTCTGTTACTCTGGTCTAAAGCCAATGAAAAGAACTTACAGTGTTTCCACTACCACTCTACTGTAATATTTTAATTCCAGTACCTGGCCTCGGGGCGCTAACCGCTCCGAACCCTTCTCCAGGTATAATTCAGGTATAGTATTATTTCACTATATAACCTTAAGCATCGCAGAGATATTTTAATTTTTATACAGAAAAAATTTCAGTAAATCAATATATTATATGAGGCGCTAGCAGCCATGAAAACATCAACACAAATACACGCAGGCCCACTTGTGGTTCATGGGCCCATAGTTGGACACACCATGGACTATAACCCAATAATGACAGACCTGTAACACAATTATGACCTGAAGAGACTTCCTCCTGTTATTTCGTAAAAAAAACAATTTGACTATTAATTAACATTAATATAATAAAACTTTTTCAAACAAGAGTCAGGTGAAAGCTTCTATGAAGAAAATACATCGATTAACAAGTTTAATTCTTATCAAGAAGAGATAGTTTCCAGTAATTGTACAGAATTAGACAATATTTTTCACCTCACAGCATAAATCCCAGAAAGGGGACGTTTCGTTAATTTCATTATATACTTCAGCCATTAGAAAACTTAAGACGTTCACAATAATTTTATCCTAATAAGAGGAAGCAATAAACCATTAGGGATTTTATATGTGAAATAAAATGGGAACATTCAGAATGTAACCAGAAAGGAGAGATAAATCAGCTAGCTGGGTCATGAGCTTGCACGCCACCTCATGGTAAAATAATAGTTGGAAATACAAAAATAATATTGGTAAATAGTGGCCCATTAAACACTCACAAGCTAACAATAACTTTCTTGAGATACCTGAGATGAAATTTGAGAAAATTACAAAAGAAGCTTTAAAAAATTATCTGTATATGAAAAACCAGTTTCCTGTAATGAACTATATTAAAGAGATCTGAGAGTCACCTACACCTTGTTATTTGTCAACAAACCATCACTAAGTAATAGTTAAACATGAATTGAAAGTTTGTAGCCCGATCGGATAAGACCCAATGCGATCTGCAGTTATAAAGGAGAGCCTTGAAGATGTTAAGTGTGTACATATAAGAATTATGTATCTACACATTGACTCTTGAAACATAATATTTAAGGACTTTATTAAAACTCATTAAAATCATCTAAGGATGTAGAAAATTTCTTAGACTTCCCATTTTGGTAAATAAATATATATTAAGTGGCAAACTGGCATTGAATAAGTCCAAATTATATATAAAAAATACTTCCAATAATATATTCCAGCGCATAAAGTTTGTATTAGACCAATTATAGACAGTCATCATTTATTACCTGACAGTCATCAGTTATTACATACATCATCATTTAGCTACATGAACAGTCATCAGTTATACAGGACAGTCATCAGTTACTACATGACAGTCATCAGTTATTACAGACATCATCAATTATTACATGACATTCATCAGTTTATTACATGACAGGTCATCAGTTATTACATGACCATTCGTCAGTATTACATGACAGACTCATCAGTTATTACATGACAGTCATCAGTTACTACATGACAGCCATCAGTTATTACATGACAGTCATCATTATTACATGACCAGTCCATCGTTACTACATGACAGTCATCATTTATAACATGACAGACATCAGTTATTACATGACAGTCATCAGTTATTACATGAGAGACATCAGTTTATTACATGACAGGTCATCAGTTATTACATGACATTCCATCAGTTATTACATGTCAGACCATCAGTTAATTACATGACTGTCACAGTTTTATTACAATGACAGTTCATCAGTTATTACATTACAGTCATCAGTTATTACATACATTCATCAGATTTATTACCTGACAGATCCATCAGTTTAATTACATGACATCATCAGTTTATAACATGACAGTCATCAGTTTATTACATGACAATCATCAGTTACTACATGACAGTCCATCAGTTATTACATGACAGTCACAGTATTACATGACCAGTCATCCAGTTATTACATGACAGACATCAGAAATTACATGACAGTCATCAGTAATTAACATAGACATTCATCAGTTATTACATGACTGTACATCATTATTACATGACAGTCATCAGTTATACATGACAGTCCATCAAGTTACTACATGACAGTCATCAGTTATACATAACAGTCATCAGTTAATTACATGACAGTCATCAGTTATTACAGTGACAGTCATCAGTTACTACATGACATCATCATTATTATTACATGACATCATCAGTTATTACAAGACAGTCATCAGTTATTACATGACAGTCCATCAGTTTAACTACATGACAGTCATCATTTATTACATGACAGTCAACAGTTAATACATGACAAGTCATCAGTTAATACATGACAGTCCATCAGTAACTACAATACAGTCATCAGTATTACATTACAGTCATCAGTTTTACATGACAGTCATCAGTTATTACATGACAGTCAATCAGTTTGATTACATGACAGTCATCAGTGACTACATGACAGTCATCATTTACACATGACAGTCATCATTTATTACATGACAGTCATCAGTTATTACATGACATCATCATTAATACATGACAGTCCATCAGTTACTACATGACAGTTCATCAGTTACTCACATGACAATCATCAGTTTATTAACAACGACAGCATCAGTTAATACTTGACAGTCATCAGTTAACTACATGACAGTCATCATTATTACATGACAGTCAACAGTTATTACATGGACATCATCAGTATTACATGACACCATTCATTATTTACATGACAGTCATCAGTTATTACATGACGCCCATCAGTTAATACATGACAGTCATACAGTAATTACATGACAGTCCATCAGTAATGTACATGACAGTCCAATCAGTATTACATGACATTCATCATATTACATGACAGTCCATCAGTTATACATGAACATCAATCATTATTACATGACAGTCATCAGTTATTACATGCAGTCAACAGTTATTACATGACATTCATCAGTAATTACATGACAGTCTTCAGTAATTACATGACTGTCATCAGTTATTAACATGACAGTCATCATAAATTACTGACAGTCATCAGTTATTACAATGAACAGTCATCATTTATTACGTGACAGTCATCATTTATTACAGGACAGACATCAGTTAATACATGACAGCATCAGTTATAAACCATGACAGTCATCATAATTAACATGACAGACATCAGATTAAATTTTTACATGACAAACATCAGTATTACATGACGCATCAGTTATACATGACAGTCATCGGTAATTACATGACAATCATCATTTATAACATGACAGTCATCCAGTTTATTACATGACAGTCATCAGTAATTAACATGACAGTCATCAGTTTTATTAACATGACAGTCATCGTTAGTTACATGACAGTCATCAGCAATTACAGACAGTCATCAGTTAATACATTACAGTCATCCAGTTATTACAACAGACATCAGTTTATTACATGACAGTATCAGTTATACATGACAGTCATAATACAGTTATTCCATGACAGTCATCAGTTATTACATTGACAGTCATCAGTTATTACATGACAACACAGTAATTACATGACAGTCATCAGTTATTGACATGACAGTTCATCAGTTATTACATGACAGTCATCAGTTATTAACATGACAGGCTTCAGTTATTACAATGACAGTCATCATTATTACTTGACAGTCTTCAGTATTACATGACAGTCCTTCAGTTATTACATGTCAGACAATCAGTTATTACGTAAAGTCATCAGTTTATTACATGACAGTCTTCAGCTATTACATGACAGTCATCAGTTATTACATGCAGTCTTCAGTTATATACACGACAGTCTTCAGTTATTACATGACTGTCTTCAGTTATTCCATGAAAACCAATATAATTAATGAAATAAACAATGTACAATTTACAAAGTTCAACGTGAGACACAGAGACACGTGAGACACATTGTATTCCTTGTACTTCTCTGTTTCATGTTCAAATAAATAAATAAATAAATAAAAAGAAAACATTGTATAATAATTGCTGTGAATCCACAGATTCCAGTCTGCCTTAATATCTTAGTTACTGAACGGAATCCAACAAACTGAGACTTATGGAGCACAATAACAAGGTAAACTTTCCTTTCTGGTAAACTCACCAACGCTAGAAAATATGAAGACATCAGAAGAAACATTGTCCAGTATAACTGGACAATGTATAACATCCAGAATAACATTCCAACTGTTCCAATTTTCAGAAATAATTTTTGTGCAGTGACAAATTGCCATTACACAAACTAAACTTAATTGTTACTAACTATCCTTGTCCTATGATGCGGCAAACAAGTGTGATAAACTGAAATATATTTAGTCGTGGCTTTGTCCGTGTACATGCCTACCTTTCCCATTACATTGTTAAATGTTCCAAACTTCAGAACATCCGTGACTTGGTTTAGAAAGACACGTAAGCAAACACTATAACATATTTATTAGAAAACGTTTCGGTCCTGGGACCTTGATCACTTCTAACATACAGAAGTAGAAAGACATTATATATAGGCGGAGAGTGAGATGTGACGCACGTGACCTGAGGAATGTCATAAGAACATAAGAATGGAGGAACACTGTAGAAGGCCTACTGGCCCTGCGAGGCATGTCCTTATCAAACAACCTCTGCCTATGATGAGGACCATAGACGATGAAAATCATGTGACTCCTGTGTTGTTGGGTTGGTGCTGCTTAATTATCATTATGCCAATGTTTTTGAAATTTTGTAGTTCAGTGTTTTGCTGCGCGTTCTCTATAGTGTCGGTGACGGTGATTATGAGGCTTCTAGGCACCGTCGGCAGTTGAGGTCTGGTTTCTGTGAGAACGAGTTTGCCTCGTTCCAGTTCATCAAATGCCCCGGGAGTCTCTGTGGAGGACAACAGGCGTACCTACATCGTGTCTCTGTTAGAGGCATTTCGATGCTCATTCCGCAGGCGGACTGCAAGATTCTGCCTGTCTCCCTACATATTTTCTTGGGACAGAACCACAGGGATAGTGTAGACGCCTGCTGAGAGTTTAGAGGTGTTGGGCTGCGTTAGTAAGAGGTCTTTGATAGAAGGATGTGTTAATGGTGGAAACGTTTGATGTTACGACATAGCAAGTGCCCAGGCGAGTGATACTGGCAACATCGCCACATGGGAGTACTAGAACTGTTTAGGGGGCTGGTCCATGGGCGGTTTGTTGAGGATAGCTTGTGCCTTGAGTCTGCAATCACCGGATGAAGAAAAGATGGAACTGAAGACGTGTAAAGGCTTGTGTTATGTAAGTGCTTCTTCTCTAGAAAACAAGGGCTGGAGATGCGAAGAGCCTCTCAAGAAGAAAGCCAATGAGGACTCCTCCCTTAGTGCGGGTATCTTGGTGTGAATAAAAGTGTATAAGATTCGTCCTGTTGGTAGTTTTTCTAACACTTTGAAGAGAAGTTTTTGTCACTGTCGGGAGATCTTGCACAGTAGAACGTCGAGGAAAGGAAGTTTTGCCATCATTTTCGAGTTCAATGGAAACTTAATTGAATTGTTCAAACGCATTGTGATCTTGTTGAGAAGGCCCTGGATATTGAGACGTCTTGGATAGAAAACCAATATATCATCAACGTATCTTAGCCATGTAACGGTGTTGGGAAGAGGGTGATGAATTTCTCTGTCTCCAGTTTCCATGAAGAGGTTGGCAAGCACACACTGAGCGGGCTGCCCATTGCCATCCCCAAAGCATTGTTTGTAACAGTTGTCCCTGATACTTGAAGAAGTTTGAAATTAACACACAAGTTCCACTAGGATCGATGAAATCTAGAATAGGTAAAGGGAGGTCGTGGTTTCAGTGAGCCTCTGTCTCAGAATGTTGATTGCAGCGTCAGTAGAACGTGGTAAAGAGGGCTGTGACATCGAAGGAAGCCATGCTTTTGTTTTTGACATTCAGGTTTAAATTTTCGGGAGAGAAGGTTCACCTGAATGTTTGAGGTGGGCATGACTGATAGTGCCCAGAAGCGCTGAAGAGGTATTTTTGGCAAGGTGGCCGGCTAGTCTGTGTGGTTGCACCATCGCCCTATGCCCGAAAGTTATAGGCGAAGTGGGATGCCAGGTTTGTGTGTCTTAGGAAGGGCCAAACAGGCGTGCTGTTTTCGTGACCTGGTAAAAAGTTTAAGTAGTTTTTTTGCCTGTTCTGATTTTTCGTAAGATTCTACGAGCCTTTTGAAGGAAAGTCTGGGTACTTTGAAGTATCCCTTCCTAATACACACAACCTTGCATCCCACTGTCGGACCTAAACACTTCGGGCATAGGGAGTGCAAACCACACAGACTAGCCGCCACCTTGCCCAAAACCTTACAGCGTTCTGGGCACTATCAAGTCAAGCCCACCTCAAACATTCTGGTGACCTTTCTCTCCCGAAATTCCAAACCTGAATGTCAAAAACAAAAGCATGGCTTCCTTCATGTCACAGCCTCTTTACCATCGTTCCTACTGAGCTGCCAAATCAACATTCTGAGACAGAGGCTCACTGAAAACCACGACCTCCATTTTTTATTTTTTTTTTTTTATTTTTTTTTTATATTATTTTTTTTTTTAATTTTTATTTTTTTTTTTACCTCTTCTAGATTTCTCGATCTAGTGGAACAGTGTGTTAATTTCAACTTCTCAAGTATCGGACAACGTTTATACAAACAATGCTTGGGATGCAATGGCAGCCTCGCTCAGTGCTGTGCTTGCCAACCTCTTCATGGAAACTTGGAGACAAGAAATTCAGCACCCTCATTCCCAACACCGTTACCTGGCTAAGATACTTGATATATATTGGTTTTCTATCCAAGACGTCCTCAATATCCAGGCCTTCTCAACAAGAATCAATCAGTAGAACCATCAATAAATTACACTTGAACTCAAAATGATGGCAAACTTCCTTTCCTCGACGTCTACTGTCAGATCTCCTACAGTGACAAACTTCTCTTCAAAGGTATAGAAAACCTACCAACAAGGACGAGCTTATACACTTTTTTTCACACCAAGATACCGCACTAAGAGAGGAGTCCTCATTGGCTTCTTCTTGAGAGCTCTTCGCATCTCCAGCCCTTGTTTTCTAGAAGAAGAATGCACTTACATAACACAAGCCTTTACACGTTTTTCAGTTCCATCTTTCTTCATCCGAGATGCAGACTCAAGGCACAACTATCCTCAACAAACCGCCCATGGAACAGCCCCCTAAACAGTTCATAGTACTCCCATGTGGCGATGTTCCCACGAATACTCGCCGGCACTTGCTATGATAACATCAACGTTTCCACCATAAACACATCCTCTATAAAAGACCTCACTACTAAACGCAGCCCCACACCTCTAACTTCTACAGCAGGCGCCCTACACTATCCCCTTTTGGGTTCTGCCCCAAGAAATATGTAGGCGAGACAGGCAGAGATCTTGCAGTCCGCCTGAATGAGCACCCGAAATGCCTCTAACAAGACGATGTAAGGTACGCCTGTGTCCTCCACAGAGACTCCACGGGGCATTTGATGAACTGGAACGAGGCACAACTCGTTCTCACCGAACCAGACCTCAACGCCGACGGGGGCCTAGAAGCCTCACTAATCACCGTCACCGCACTAAGAACGCAACACTGGAAACTACAAAATTTCAAAAACATTGGCATACATGATACTTAAGCACACCAACCCAACAACACAGGAGTCACATGATTTCATCGTCTACGGGTCCTCATCATAGGCAGAGGTTGTTTTGATAAGGACCTGCCTCGCATGGGCCATAGGCCTTCTACAGTTTTCCCTCCATTCTTATGTTTCTTATGACATTCCTCAGGTCACGTGCGTCACATCTCACTCTCCGCCTATATATAATGTCTTTCTACCTCTGTATGTTAGAAGTGATTAAGGTCCCAGGACCGAAACGTTTTCTAATAAATATGTTATAGTGTTTGCTTACGTGTCTTTCTAAACCAACTTGTCCGTATTTATTACCAAGGTTTTTTACCATCCGTGACTTAACCTAATTCTCTTTTTTGCTCCCCTCTCCCTCTTCCCCTTTCCCTTTTCCTCTTTCTTCTATGGGTTTTCTTTCTTCCGCCTTCAGTGTTTGGTTCTTCCCTTCATCCTGCTCTTAGCTCTCCTGCAGTGCTCCTCTTTCTAGGTCTTTGACTGACTCCACTATTACTACGACTACTACTACTACTACTACCACTACCTCTCTACTTCCTTTTCTACTACCTCTCTTGTCCCGTCTCTGTCTGCTGGCCTATATATACTGCCTCCTTCTCTCCTCTCTGAACTTCATGAGATATTGGTGGAATTCGGTGTTGTACACAGGTGTTGTTCCCAAATTATCGTTCATATATGCATAAATGTGTTCATTTAAGCGAGTGTCGAGGTTTCTTGCTGTTTCACCTACATAAATCTTGTCGCAGCCTCCACAGGGTATAATGTGAACCCCTGTGTTGACTGGTTCGTGGTGCTTGGAGTTTGTTCTGGTTAGATCCTGTATCGAAATGCTGGAAGCGATGGCGACTCTGGTGTTAGCTTGTGAAAGTACTTTAGAAAAAGCTCAGTGGCAACCTGGCTGTTGGAAGAAGTTATAATTCTTCAAGCACCACAAAAAAGTCAACGCAGGGGTTTAACTATACCCTGTGGAGGCTGCGACAAGATTTATGTGGGTGAAACAGCAAGAAACCTCGACACCCGCCTCAATGAACACATTGATGCATGTAGGAACGATAACTTGAACAACGCCTGTGTACAACACCGAAATTCCACCAATCATCTCATGAAGTTCAGGGACGCCCAACTAGTGATCAATGAAACTAATTTCCGCACACACAAGTGCCTAGAATCTTCACTAATAGCTGTTTCTAATACAATTAAACAAAACAAAGGCAGCTTCACCATCTCTGAAGTCTTAGCAACAATCCTCTTGAAAACAGTAAACCATGCCATCACATAGTCTCTCCTGTTAATACTACACAAGCACATTACAGAGAATGAACATTGAAACAGGCATTCTCTATTCACCCTCCAATAGAAATATTTGTCTAACCAATTTTTATGTTTCCCAAGTAATAGCTTTTATATCCTTTACTCATGTGCAAGTTAATTGTTTTAACATATTGTATTACTACTACTACTACCCCTACTACTACTACTACTACTACCACTAGTATTGCACCTCACTCTGAGCCTATATATACCCTCTGTGTCCATGTACTGTTTGTAACGGCTTGACAAAGCTCCTGGATAGTGAAACATTGCCGCAATAAAATGTCACATTAGTTGCACTTGTGTCCTTTTACTTTACACGAATTATATCATCCTCTTCAAATTTGATTCCCAAATTTAGGACAACCTGCTTCTTGTCATTCATAACATTAGAAAACAATTGCTATGTCTTATATTCTACACCAAAACACGTGCAAGCAGTCCATCTTTAAAATGTAATTCTTCGTCTTTTTAAAAAGTAACTGATACAGAAGAATAAGAATTAACGAGGTCTTTTCTTCCCAGCGTTTTAGTCGTCTTACGGAAGAATAATTTTAACCCACTTCAACCTGGAATTAAGAGGCAACACTACAAGACCAAAACTATTAAGTAACTGGAATAAAACTGTGTTGAATGTGTTAACAATTACATAAACATTCACATAATCATTTGTGTATTGTATACAAGATGTAATAGTAACAAAATTTTCCTGCCATCTAACGTGTTTATGACATAACCAGTAAACCAGGTGCCCCCTTCCCAGAGATACCTAACGTGGCCTCGATTAATCATTAATTTTACAACTAAACCATTGCTTCTGCCTTGATATATTTCACCAAAGTCTCAGCAGCGAAACATAATCATGGAACTACGTCAGTGATACACTGTTTATAGCGAGAAAGAAATTATTTGTGAAGAGCGTCAGGGATTACATTGGTTGTTATTACTAGTATTATAAATATTTTAATTATTATTATTATTATTATTATGGTTGGTTAATGGGGTTTAAGGTCCGTCTCCTGCACTAGTATCATTAAGGCTTCACTAACCTTTTCTTCATCAGAGAAGAATAAAATAATCACTGAAAGAGGATTACAATAAACTGTTAACTAATATACGGTGAGAGAAATATACATCTCAGTGAGTAAATCCTGCTTTCTTATTATTAATTATTATTACTATTTTTAATTAAGTTATTATTATTATTATTATTATTTTATTGTCGAAAAAAATCTTGGTTTAGTTCGTGTGTCACACAATGCTGAATTTGTAACCTTAAATCAGCGATTCCTGAACTGTTTTGTGTCTCGCTCATAATCACAGTTGGTCTTCGTCTCCACGACTCTCTCCTTCCTTTGTTTAAAATTATAAGTGGAAAACAAAATACTCTTTATTAAAAGAGGGAAATTGAGAACCTAGTTTTAATTCTTAACTTTGTTATTTTTAATTATTCAGAAGTCTTTCTAAAGAGAAAATCACAAATAAACAGCACATTCCATATTTTTGCTCTGGACATTATTCCCCCGCCTCGCTGCCACGGAGACAAACATCCCGTTAATTAATTAACCTTTACCGGGCAGGACCGAGTGTAGTCGGTCCTCATAACGTGGTTTTTTGCGCACGTCCTACAACTCCCCCCGCGCATCTAGGTTCCCATTCTCTATTTCTGACCAATCACAGACCTTCCCTGAGTCGCCCAGGCTGAGCGGTGATGGCGGCTGCTCGCTTCCCATTGGTCGAGACAGCAGAATGTAAACACTTCTACCTTGCCGGCGCCAAAACTCGTGTTTCTCGGTATAGTGCTCCTTATATACTGAAGCATTTCACCCAATACAATGTCGGTAAGTACTGATTTGTGTGTCTAGTGTGTAAATGAATAGTTTAGCCATATTTTGATTTTATATATGAAGGCGTTGTGAAGCATATTACGAGTGCACCATGCAAATGAAAAAAGTGCAACAAAAATAGGACCAAGCACAGTCGTTCCTGCCCTTTTGGGTGCAGTTTTCAAGTTTCGGTATATAAATATTTCCAAAAAATTTTTGGTTTTAGTTTATATGAATTCAGAAATTGGTTGGGTGTGTACAAAATGTTTTTTTTGTCCTTCCAGATCAATAAGAAATTGTTCTACGGTGAGTCCTCCAAGGCTAACCTCGAAATTTGTCTGTGTTTGGGATGATACTGACTCAGATCAAGACTCAGATGCCCTGGTTTTCCCTGGATAGTGAGGATAAATTCTTGCCACCAGATGCAGAGGTGTCAAACAGATGGGGAGGAGGAAGCTGGGCCACCACCAAAAAAAAAAATTGAAAAAGAGGAAAAAACGTATTACTATGGAGGAATACCTGATGAAGAAGTGCTTCAAGATGATCTTGCTTCTCAAGTAGACACCAAATGGAAGAATGAGGACACCCACAATGACCCTTTGCCTAAATATAAACATAAAACCCTGTTGAAGTTAGGTGTGCATATGATTATTTTACGACTTTTTTACTCAAGCATGATATAGACAACATTACATTTCAAACTAATTTGTATGCCAGGCAAAAAGACATACATACTACTTTTCAAACAGATTCTGGGGAAATGACTAGGTTTATAGGTATTCTGTTGTATATGGGTTACACTGTACAGCCATCCATTGAGGACTATTGGAGAAGTGCAAGTAGGACAATTCAAGTTGCAGAAGTCATGGGATCAAAGAGGTTTAGGTTGCTGAGGCGTCCATTCTTTCAATGATAACACACAAAGAAGGATAATGACAGATTCTACAAAATAAGGCCTCTTTACAATGGACTAACTAAAGCTTGCTTGAAAGTTCCAGTACACCCAAGCAGTTCTGTTGATGAAGTTATGGTTGCTTTCAAGGGTAAAACAGCTAGAAACCAAAGGCAATACATCAAAAACAAACCAGACAAGTGGGGTTTCAAACTCTTCTGTCGTAGCAGTGAGATGGAATCATACATGATATACTGATGTATCAAGGAAAACCCAACTTTTGAAAACCCATCACATAAAGTTTGTCAAATGAAAAAAATTAAAACTCCCAATGAGTTCCAGGATTGTCTTGTACTTGCAGCATCTCTTGACCAAAGAAAAACATCAGCGTCTATGCTGATAATTTCTTTTCAAGTCTACCTTTGGTAAAAGGTACTGAGAGACAAGTATAACTGCAGGTACACTGGAAACAATACGTGATAATAGATGTGGTAAGCCACAACTGATGCCTGTGAAAGAAATGCAAAAGAATAATGTGGCCCAGGGGCTATTTTGATTTCCAAAGCAATGATTTTATCCTTCTTGTAAGATGGAAGGACAACAAAGTTGTGACTCTAGTCAAAAATGATGTCGGAGTTTTTTCCTTTGGGTCTTATTGAAAGATAGACAAGGCATCAAAGAAAAAAAGACCACTTTTGAGTGCCCAGGCATCATAAAGAAACTACAACGCAAACATGGGAGGTATCGACAAAAGTAACAGTTGGTCCATCTTTACAAAAAGCCAATGAAATCAAAGCGTTGGTACATGCGGCTTTTGCTTATGTTTTGGTGTTGCTGTTGTGAATGCTTGGCTTCTTTACTGTTCGTGATTGTAGGTCACTAAACATGCCATGCACACCACTGAAGCTATTCAGGCTTGACATCTCTGTCACTGCAAGATCCAAAGGACAAAAGGTCAACCGCACCAGCATGAGACGAAGTCGAGATTCACCCAGTACTTCTTTGGTTGACAGTAATGACGCTTTGTCAAACGTGGAATACCCATCTGCATTTCAGTACCAACGTGCAGAAAGGCCAGATGACAGGGGTTGAGGCTGGATTTAAAAAGCTAGGTCACTGGCCAGTGCTAGGTAAGCTGCTTTCATGCAAGTTTTGCAGCAAAAAGAATAATCATGTCACTCCTCATTTGCTTTTGCCATTGTAAAGTAATCTGTGCATAAAGAAGGATAGAAATTGTTCATCAAGTTTCATTTGCAAAATTGTGATGTGAAATGTTGTTCTTTCTCAGGGAACTCAGGAATATTTCTTTGTAAGTTGCATCCCATTGCAATGTGTTTATTGTTGATAAGTAGTTCCTATTTCTATTTTTTTAATGGTTACAAATTGTTCCAGAAACAAGTTCCATTTATTTTTTTATATTGTCTACTTGTATAATAAATTTTAAAAAAATACTTATTTCGTTTTTTTACAACCAATGCAACATTGCAACATTCAAAAATGGTATACCCCAAACGGGCAGGACCGAATACACTCGGTCTTCGAATATCTGCAATTGCGCGAGATGTTACTTTCACAACTCTGTTTGGATGGTCTCAGTGACCTTTTCATTGAGTGGCCTATCCCTCATAGGAAATTTACTTTCAAATTCACACTTTAGACTGCCTTGCCCTCTGAAGGGTATAAGATCGATGCTCCGCTGCCATATATGGTAATGTGCGCTTGACATTGTTATCACTGACGTAACATCCCGTGTTCAGACGAGAGTTGTTATCTACTTCACAATTATCCTGGTCGATGCTGTATGTGCTATTTTTGACTTAGCTAAACGGATAGTCATTAGAGTTTTTCCTAGAATGTTTATATGTTCTTTCTTATACATGATATAGATTTCTCTAACTTATATTCTATACTCAGCTTGTCCTCAGCGTCATGTTTTAGTTACTCTTATTATTAGGAATTTTAATATTTCCAGAAGAATTTTCCTGGTACTGGTCATAAAACATTCTCTTACTCATTATGGTTCAGTAGAGACGGGTGCTGAAAATTTGTGCATATTCTAATACATTCCAAAATTAAAGGATATTTGTACATATTAAAATAAAAAAGTAAAATTAAAAGTGTTAAACAAAAATCGTTAATGGGGTTTATTTGCCCCATTAAAAAAATTTTTTTTTTATGGTGTAAATGCACATTTTGTTGGATTCTATGCTGGAGAATACCTCTTCTGTTTACTATAAACTTTAAAACGACTCGTGAGTTTCCTCGCTGGAAATTGACTTGATTAGAGGTGGAGTAATTTAACTTGCTGATCTTGTTAATTAATAATAACAGGAGATCCTCCTCCCAAGGGTAAGTGGAAAAAATTCTTCCTGTAAGCCGGGAAACACGGTGCTAGTAACACCTCCTCAATACATTACTAATATTAAAAGAGAAACTTTCGATTTTTCTGTTTGTCACTCTGCCTCGGTGGAATATGGCCGGTTTTGTTGAAAAAAAATAACGGTAGACTGTCTAACCAACGATACCAACCACGGAACGTGGATAGAACCCGCGTTAGCCCACGGCTAGCGGGCCAGCTGGCCAGTGGCTAAACAAGACGTCCATTGAGCTTTGATACTCAGATCGCGGGTTCTAACCCCATCCGTGTATTGTTTGTTTTGCAATCAGATCATTACGATTTCGTGAGTCAAATAGACCTGTCTCTTGTGTTCACCAACATATCACTAGGATTTTATTTTCATTAATTAGCAAAATTTAAATCATACATAATGTAAATTAATGAAAGTTAATTTCATATAGTATTTTTACTTACCATTCAAAAGCTGTGTTTCTTAGTATAAAAATAAATTACTTAAAGTACCGGGATCTAATATCACAGTCAAAACTTGTGAATTCAAATCCGATTTGATTTTCAAATATTCAGCGTGTGTATGTCGCGTGCATGCGTTCATGCTTGCGTTGTGTGTGTGTGTGTGTGTGTGTGTGTGTTGGTGTTGTGTGTTGTGTTGTGTGTGTGTGTGAGTGTGTGAATGAGGTGTGTGGTGTGTTGTGGTGTGTGTGTGTGTGTGTGTGTGTGTGGTTGTGTTGTTATACGTGTGTGTGTGGTGAGTGTGTGGTATCTGTGTGTGTGTTGTGTGAATGAGTGTGTGGTGGTGTGTGTTGTGTGTGTGTGTGTGTGTGTGTGTGATGTGTGTGTGTGTGTACTCACCTAGTTGTACTCACCTAGTGAGGTGCAGGGGTCGAGTTCCAAGCTCCTGGCCGCCGCCTCTTCTCTGGTCGCTACTAGGTCCTCTCCCAGAACCGTCAGCTTTAATCATACCTCTCCTTAAAGCTATGTATGGATCCTGCCTCCACTACATCGCTCCTTCCCAAAATATTCCACTTCCTGACTATTCTGTGACTGAAAAATACTTCCTAACATCCCTGTGGATTCATCTGAGTCGTCAACTTCCAACTGTGTCTCCGTGTTACGAGTCCAATTCTCTGGAATATCCTGTCCTTGTCCTCCTTGTCAATTCCTCTCAGTGATTTTGTATGTCGTTGATGGTCCCCCTATCTCTTCAGTCCTCAGTGTCGTCAGGTTGATTTCCCTAAAACCTCTCCTCGTAGGACATACCTCTTAGCTCTGGACTATCTTGTTGAAAACCTTTGCACTTTCTCTAGTTTCATCGTGCTCGGCTAGGTGTGGGTTCCAAACTGGTGGCCGCATACTCCAAATAGCCTAACGTAACACGTTTACAGGGTCCTGAACCGATTCATTATTAAGATGTCGGATGCTGTTCCGAGGTTGTGCTAGGGCACACCTCATGCTGCATCAGTTATTTGGTGATGTGCACTTCAGGGATGTGCATGGTGTTATACACACCCCAAGATCTTTTCCTTGATTAGGTTTGTTGTCTCTGGCCCCTAGTCCTGTATCCATCTACGGTCGTCTTGGCCCCCCTCAAACTTCCTGACTTTCGCCACTTGGTGGGATGAACACCAGACCAATAGCCTGGGACCAGGTCTGCAGCCTGTTCTGATTCCCTTTGTAGTTACTGCCTGGTCTTCGATCGAATGAATTCTTCTCATCAACTTTCACGTCATCAGCAAATTAGGACACCTCGAAGTCCTACTGCTTCCGTTATGGTCCGCTGGTCCCAAGGTGCCCAGTCTGACACCTCGCCATGTTCAATGGAACTCGCTGCTTCTTCCTGACAAGTCATTCCCTGATCCATTGTATGCCTTCCCCTGTTATCCTGCTTGGTCCTCCCAGTTTTTGCACTAAATCTCCTGTGTGAACTGTGGCAAATGCCTCTAACAGTCCAAGAAAATGCAATCCACCCACCCCTCTCTCTTGTCTTACTGCTGTCACCATGTCATAGAACTCCAGTAGGTTTGTGACACAGGATTTCCCGTCCCTGAAACCATGTTGGCTGCTGTTGATGAGATCATTCCTTTCTAGGTGTTCCACCACTCTTCTCCTGATAATCTTCTCCATGACTTTGCATAGTATACATGTAAGTGACACTGGTCTGCAGTTTAGTGCTTCATGTCTGTCTCCTTTTTTTAAATACTGGGACTACATTTGCTGTCTTCACTGCCTAAGGCAATCTCCCTGTTTCAATAGATGTATTGAAAATTGTTGTTAAGGGTACACATAGCGCCTCTGCTCCCTCTCTCAGGCCCATGTGGAGATGTTATCTCTCCACATTGCCTTTGAGGCATCTAGTTCACTCAGAAGCCTCTTCACTTCTTTCTCGGTTGTGTGTACTGTGTCCAGCACTTGGTGGTGTGCCCCACCTCTCCGTCTTTCTGGAGCCCCTTCTGTCTCCTCTGTGAACACTTCTTTGAATCTCTTGTTGATTTCCCTCACATACTTCATGGTCATTTCTTTTTGTCTTTCCTCCTTCCTTCCTTAACCTGATTACCTGGTCCTGACTGTTATTTTCCTCCTGATGTGGCTGTATAACAGTTTCGGGGTTCAGATTTGGCTTTTCGCTGCTATGTTGTTTTCATATTGTCGTTGGGCCTCCCCTTTTTATCTGTGCATTTTCGTTTCTGGCTCTACGACTGCTCTCCTTATTCTCCTGGGTCCTTTGCCTTCTATATTTCTTCCATTCCCTAGTACACTTGGTTTTTGCCTCCCTGCACATTTATGTGAACCATCGGCTCATCCTGACTTTTTCATTATTCCTGTTACCCTTGGGTACAAACCTCTCCTCAGCCTCCTTGCACATTGTTGCTACATATTCCATCATCTCATTAACTGGCTTCCCTGCCAGTTCTCTGTCCCACTGAACCCCGATCAGGAAGTTCCTCATTCCTGTGTAGTCCTCTTTCTTGTAGTTTGGCTTCATTCGTCCTGGCCTTCCTGCTTCCCCATCCACTTGTAGCTCTACTGTGTATTCGAAGCTTAAAACCACATGATCGCTGGCCCCAAGGGGTCTTTCATATATGATGTCCTCAATATCTGCACTACTCAAGGTGAATAATAAGTATAGTCTTGCCGGTTCATCCTCTCTTGTAGTGTCCCTTACGTGCTGGTACATGAAGTTTTCCAGTACCACCTCCATCATCTTAGCTCTCCATGTATCTTGGCCCCCATGAGCTCCAAGTTCTCCCAATCGATCTCTTTGTGGTTAAAGTCACCCATGATCAGGAGCTTTGCCATGCATGCATGAGCTCTTCTGGCCACTGCAGCCAGTATGTCAACCATCGCTCTTTTGCTCTCGTCATACTCTTGTCTTGGCCTCCTGCTGTTCTGTGGTGGGTTATACATCACTGCAATTACCACCTTGGGACCTCCAGAGTGAAGCGTTCCCGCTATGTAATCACTGTCTTCTCCGCTGTCTCCTCTCTCCAGCTCATCAAAATTCCATCAGTTTTTGATCAGCAGTGCCACTCCTCCACCCCCCATGTTCCCTCTGTCTTTCCTCAGGATCTTGTATCCCGTTGGAAAGATGGCATCTGTTATCACACCTGTAAGCTTGGTTTCTGTGAGAGCTATGATGTCCGGTGATGCCTCTTTGACTCTTTCTTGCCACTCCTCCAACTTATTTGTTATTCCATCAGCGTTGGTGTACCATACCTTCAGTTTCCTTTCCAACACTGTGGTTTGGGGGGGCCTGTGAGGGTGGGAGACCTGGTAGCATACTGTGCGATTCTATAGCTGGGTGTTGGGTGGAACCTGTGGGTATTTATTGTTGTTTGTGTTGGGATTGTGTGATAGGCTGTGGGGTTCTGAGGATAGTTGTGTGTATGCTTCCCTGTGCTGCTCTGTTTTGCTCTGACTGACCTCTGCTGGTTCCATCCTTGTCTCCTTTCCTAGCTCCTTTCACTTTTTGTCCTCTTCCTCAGTTGCTGTCATTCTGTTTGTGTTCTGTCTCTGTCTAGGAATGCCCTCTTGTACTCTTCCGAGTATTTCAACCATGGTTTCTCTTGGAGGATCCTGTTCCACACAGTTTCTGTCCTGAGAATCAGCTTGATCAGTCGATTTCTCCCTTCAAGTACCCCCCTATTCTCTGAAAGTACAATCTCGTCCATGTCTTCTTCACCTATTTCCGTGATTATTTTCTCAATCTCCTTTCTTTCCTCCTGCCGTCTTTCAGTGTGTGTCCTTTCCTCTCTCTCCTGAAGCCCATGGATAAACATTGATTTTGCCCTTTCTTCCTCCCATTGCCTCTCCCTCTCTGACTCTGGATCCTGTCTGTATGTGGTTATTCTCTCCCTTGATTTTTCCAGTGGCTCTTGGTAGCATGGTTGTGCCTCTGCATTCGACCTATCACCCTCTCTACACGACCAGCTGCTCATCCCTTTCACTCCCTGGCCCTTCTTGGCAGGCTGTTATGACCTTAGCATAATTCATATCTCCTTCCTTCCCGTTCGGCCTCTCAGTTTCATATGCTGTGTCTTCTCTGGTCACTACCCCTGTAACTTGCCTCAGCCTGTTTACCTCATCTTCTAGGACCCTCATCCTGGCTACTGCAGTTTCAAACTTGTGACTCCCAATTCTTCTTCCTCCTTCTCCAACCTCTTTTCCAATTTTACAGAAAGCTTTTTTTCTCCATTTTTTCAGAAAGCTCTCCTAATTTTTCTCTCCCACTCTAGCTCGATCCTTTTCCACTGCTCCTCCATCCACTCCTCCCTCCCAGAACCATTCTCATCTGATTCCCTGATTCCTGCGAGTCACCATCATTTTTTTTTTCTTCCCTTTAGAAAGAAAGGAAAGGTAAAGGAGAGAGAGAGAAGGAAAATGAGAAGGGAAAAGGGGGAAGAGAGAGAGAGTGAGATAGAGAGTGAGAGAGAGAAAGAGAGAGAAGAGAGAGGGGGGAGAGAGGGGCAAAGAGAGGGGAGAGAGACTGGGAGAGAGGGGTGGAGAGACAGGGGGAAGGGGGAGAGAGGGGCAATTGGAAGAGAGGGAAGAGAGAGGATTGGGGGAGAGGGAGAGGAGGAGCGGAGGAGGGAGAGAGATGGGAGGGAGGTGGGAAAAGGGTGAGGGGAGAGATAATGAGAGAGGTGAGATGTTAGAGGGAGAAGATGTTAGAGGGGGGGAGGTGTTAGAGGAAGAGATGTTAGAGGGGAGAGATGAGAGAGGGGAGAGAGATAGGAAAGAGAGAGAAAGAGATAGGTAAAGAGAGAGATAGGTAGAGAGATATAGGTAGAGATATAGGTAGAGAGATAGGTAGTGACAGAGAGATAGGTAGAGATAGGTATAGAGAGGTAACAAGGGAGATAGTACTGAGAGAGAGAGAGAGAGGGAGTGTGTGAGTGTGTTGTGTGTGTGTGTGTGTGTGTGTGTACTCACCTGATTTTTGTTGCAAGGGTCGAGACTCAGCTCCTGGCCCCACCTCTTCACTGATCGCTACTAGGTCCTCTCTCTCTCTGCTTCCTGAGCTTTGTCATACCTCGTCTTAAAGCTATGTATAGTTCCTGCCTCCAATATATCACTTGCTAGACTATTCCACTTCCTAACAACTCTTTTGCTGGAGAAATACTTCCTAACATCGCTTTGGGTCATCTGAGTCTTCCACTTTCAATTGTGACCCCTTGTTTCTGTGTCCCATCTCTGGAACATCCTGTCTCCGTCCACCTTATCTATTCCACGCAGTATTTTGTATGTCATTATCAAGTCACCCCTGACCCTCCTGTCCTCCAGTGTCGTCAGACCGATTTCCCTTAACCTTCCTTCGTAGGACATTCTCATTACCTCTGTAACCAGCCTTGCTGCAAACCTTTGCACGTTCTCTAATTTCTTGACCTGCTTGACCAGTTGTGGGTTCCAAACTGGTGCTGCGTACTCCAGTATCGGCCTGACGTACACAGTGTATAGAGTCTTGAACGATTCCTTACTGAGGTATCGGAACACTATTTTCAAGTTTGTCAGGCGCCCATATGCCACAGCAGTTATTTGGTTAATGTGGGCTTCCGGCGACGTGTTCGGTGTTATATTCACCCCCAAATCTTTCTCCTTGAGTGAGGTTTGCAATCTTTGGCAGCCTAGACTATACTCTGCAGTCTTCTTTGCCCTTCCCCGATCTTCAACACTTTGGATTTGGCAGGGTTAAATTCTAGGAACCAGTTGCTGGACCACGCGTCCAGCCTGTCCAGGTCTCTTTGTAGACCTGTCTGATCCGCATCTGATTTAATTCTTCTCATTAACTTCAAATCATCTGCAAACAGGGACACTTCTGAGTTTGTCCCTTCTGTTTTGTCGTTCACATATACCATAAACAGCACTGGTCCTAGGAATGTGTGTGTGTGTGTGTGTGTGTGTGTGTGTATACTCACCTAGTTTTACTCACCTAGTTGTGGTTGCAGGGGTCGTGTCATAGCTCCTGGCCCCGCCTCTTCACTGATCGCTACTGGATCACTCTTCCTGAACCGTAAGCTTTATCATACCTCTTCTTAAAGCTATGTATGGATTCTGCCACCACTACATCGCTTCCTAAACTATTCCACTTCCCGACAACTCTGTGACTGAAGAAATACTTCCTAACATCCCTGTGATTCATCTGTGTCTTCAACTTCCAACTGTGCCCCCTTGTTGCTGTGTCCCATGTCTGGAACATAATGTCTTTGTCCATCTTGTTAGTTCATCTCAGTATTTTATGTCCTTATGTAGATGAATGGTTCAGAGAACCGACATGTTGATAAATTAGACACATGTGCAACTCAAGGTTGAGGGACTGATTACCTCATTCTCCTCCTGTTCTTCAAGATTCTCCTTTGTATGGACTGATGAAGCCACTGTGTGGCGAAACGTTTCCTTAATAAAAATTCCCAAGAGTTGCACATGTGTCTAATTTATCAACATGTCGGTTCTCTGAACCATTCATCTACAAACCTGTCAGACACTGCAACTTCATGGGATTTTAATACTTGGGAATTCTTCGCTTGCCTAATTCTTGGGCACGACCTACTTCCACATTGAACAAATATGACACCACCTATGACTGCTGCACCTCTCCTGCCAACGGTTTATAAGCTCCTTCTCCGCACGTATGCCGTATTCTATTCAAGATTGATGGACTGACCACATCGACTCAAGGTTGAGGGACTGATTACCTCATTCTCCTCCTGTTCTTCAAGATTCTCCTTTGTATGGACTGATGAAGCCACTGCGTGGCAAAACGTTTCCTCAATAAAGATACCCAAGAGTTGCACATGTGTCTAATTTATCAATATGTCGTTATCACGTCCCCCCTATATCTCCTGTGTACTCACCTAGTTGAGGTTGCGGGGGTCGAGTCCGAGCTCCTGGCCCCTGTGTGTTGTTTGGGTTTGTGT